>OZ010582.1:43492062-43619562 GCA_963932145.1 Acanthosepion lycidas
CATCCTTTCAATTGTTATTTTATTATTTGGAGTACTGACGATTCTTTATGGAAAATAGTCCACAGCATATTGGCTAATAATTAATTAATCGTAGAAGAATGGAAGTAAATTTGAAGTGCCGAGGGACGATAAAGGGAAATTGTGAATATGAAATGTTATTTTTAATAAATACTGCGAAGAAGAAAATAATTTTAATAATATTTTGAAAAATAAGAACATTAGAGGAACGTTAAACTAAACTACACGTTAAAAACATTAGATCGAATAATATAATTGGGATAAAAGGTATATGGCCTCAGCCCTATATGCAAATCAATATGGACGAAAGGAAACAATTCTATAAAATTCTATAAAAAGACAGTGATTTTAAATAACTACCTAGGAAAATGAAGTTAATACAGCAATAATTGGACAATCAAAATATAAGAAAACTGAACGAAAACATACAGAGAAGAGAATACTACGAACAAAGCAAAAGAAAAATATGTTAAATGATTGGCGGAAAGAAAAAAAAAAATGTAATCAACATGGCGGTTGGGAATGGAACGGCCTATCGATCAGTAGCGGTTACTGATGTGCAGAGTAATAAATCCCATTTACCTGCTGGTTTCACTTGCTTGGCTGCTTGGCAAATTGAAGATCAATAGAAAGGTTGTGAATAGAAGACGGAGGATGGGATATATACAGTTCATCAGAAAGGACAATTAGTCAGGGCCAAATCGAACAAGATGATCTGGATTTGACGAGGCACATTGGATAGTGTGATCAACAGAAATAAACAAATGCAATTAGTGACAGCATATGCATTCACTGAGTTGAATGACTTGAGAGCAGATAAGAAATACAAGATGCATATGAATGAAAACAGAATATGGAACCATTCTCAGTTTCTTGCATTGTTATTCCCAGAGTTAAAATTTACAAGACATTTATTTTACGACGGCACCGTGTGAGAAGTGTGGGAAAATACACTTCGGTCGTAATAATCTATGAATCAAATTTGTTAACCAGTACTTCTTCAGATAGAGTTAAGAATAATATTACACAACATATTCTCCGTTTCCAAGCCTACTATTCGACTGTAGTGCCATGCCAAAATAAAATGTGTAATCTGTGAAGAGTGTCAGCTTCATGTAGACCCGGTCGCCGAATGTAAAATCACGGGACCAAACAAGTGCACGTTGATTTTAAAAGCATGAGAAGCAGCTGCTTGACAGATAGATAAACAACTAATGCCGATAGGCCCTGGGCAGTGTCTCATATATCGCAGACAAATATATATTAGGTTGGTGCAAAAATAATGTCGGTTTTTGACGTATTTTTAACGTCAAAAGCCGACATTATTTTTGCACCAACCTAATAAAAAACACGTTTTGGGTGAGAGGTCTTGGGACGCGCACGCAATCTGTCTGAAAAAAAAATTTACGACGTTACTGAACAGTTATAAAATAGCAGTCCTCATATATGACAATGAATTATGGAAAACTTACTCAGCAATGAAAAAGATGCATGTGGTTCAACAGAAGGATAATTAGAATGCCATGGAATGAACATGTGAGCAACGATTAAATTTTTTTAGAAAATGGAAACCAAAAAAAGTCACTTATACTTAACACTAGAGGAGACTGTTGACATTTCTAGAACCCCTAATGAGGAACGAAAAAGGACTACTGATCGATAGGCCGTTTCATTCCCAACCGTCATGTTGATTGCATTTTTTTTTTTTTTTTTTTTTTGTTTCCGCCAAGATTTAATACACGCAGGGGATATTGCTGGCAAGAGGAACGAAAGAAATTAACATATAACCTACCTAATGAGCTTGTATTTGCCACCTGAAAAGGTTTCTGTGTCTACAAAAGAACGTTTTTGAAACTTCTATGTAACATTGCAGAAAGATGTACCAACGTCATTTTGTTAAGTAGGGATACACGCCTCATTTAAGCAAGAAAACTTCAGTATGTCACTCCCGTTTACGCAATTCCAGCTTACAAATAATATTACAGACTCCAAATTCACATATAGAAAAAAAGAGGTATTATAATTTTGAATGCTTCTTTCAACAGACTCCACTTCATGACTATTCAGTTCCTATTTATCGATTTTACATGGTTATTAATTACAAATAACCCTTATCAATGGGATGGGCAGACAGTGCAATAAATATTGGAGCAGAAAAAAGAATAACTAAACAGAGTTCAAATCCCAAGCTAGTCTGCTCAGTTCACTTAAATGCTTCTGCGAAAGGCATACACCTTTCTCTTCTCCATCGCCTAAATAACGGAGTAAACTCATTTCTCTAACCTTGGGTGGCAATGAATTTCAAAAACAAAAATTCTGATTGCCAAACCGTGGAATAGACAAGGGGGAAACGCTCTATTATTTTTTCCTAAGAATGCATGACAATAGACAAATTATAATAAAAAAATCCACTCTGAAGAGTTCTGATCGTCTACGCCCTAATTTGAAAACTTTCTTTTACTAAAATATCGTCACTTCCCTGCTTATTTCTCTAATTTTCTTATTCAGACAACAGAGGAAATATCTCTAAAATTAGACGACAAAAGATCTGAAATCATTTCTTTTGATCATATATTATTTCATAATTTACACTTTTCTTGAAAACGCTGCTCCGATCGGACCAGAAATTGATTTGTTTTCTAAATTAACATATTTAAATTGTATCGCGTTAAAAGAACTTATGCCGAGATGTGCACCTTTTACTTCATGCATGCTGGCATACAAACAAATATAGCTACAAGAATCGAATAAATTATAATCCGGATTCTGTAGGATAAGTAAAATATGTCGTGTTTCAGTTGGCTTGTCTATGTTTTTTGCATTATTATAGATGCTTCAATTCTTTTTGCCTTCACACGACACTTAGATTTTATTGATCTGTCTTAAAATTTACTCAAACTTCTTATCTTACTTTAAACATATGCGGATTTCATTTCTCTTGAATTTCCGTTTACACTAAGTATGTAGGTTGAGAGGTAGTTAGGTATGTATATATGTAAAAGAAACAAATAGATAGGTATGTATGCATTTATGTACAAAAATAAATTATAGTCATTTCATTACCTAAAAAATAAATTTTATCTTGTAACATAATGCAAAATATAAAATATTCCGATATATTATCTGAATTTAAATAATTTTTTTTTTTAGAATAGCTTTTATTTTTGCATTTGTCTTCCTATTGTGGCAACAGCGTTTGGCGACTCGTTGCACACTAAAGATTTGAAATACAGTTTCTTTTACTGCCACTACGGTAGTAAGAACAGAACCCATGCATAAACTTATACCAAAGATTTATTGCCCTTTACTCTGACTACTTTTCTACTGACGAGTGTTACACCGTGCTTCTTATACCTCCTAGACCTTAAGGGGAGGTAACTGATGATTTATCTGTACAAATATATTCTCCCAGAAACGAAAATGATTATAAATGAAACTTAAACATTTTCAATTGACAAAACATTTCACAGAAACTAAATTCTCATTCTTCTAAAATTAATTTAATTTAGTGAATATTGTAGTAAAAACAGAACCAGTGAATAAACTTATACGAAAGCTGTATTGCACTTTACTCTGACTGCTAGACGACTGACGCATTTTACAGGGTGCTTTTTATACCTCCTAGATCCTAAGGGGAGGTAACTGATGATTTATCTGTACAACTACAAAAGGACATCCGATTTTGCAATACACCCTGCACTTGTGACAAACTAATTGAAAAGTAATGAATACATATAATCGCGATGAAGTGATACCTTGTGCAAACCGATCCTCTTGAAGTTGCATCAAACATTGTTTTGTGGACAGGATTAAGACCGAGTGATGTAAAATCGGGCCTTGTCTCAGATGAAAATAATATTTAATACGCGTATTAGAAAATATATATTTACCTTGTAAATTTATAGCTATATATCATCTCCTTTTATATATAATAAAATTTCTCGAATATTAAGACGAGAAGACGAAAATAAATATACTGCTAAAAAAATGAACGAAACATCTATAAAAATACGACTATTCGTAAGAATAACATTTAATATATATATATATATATATATATATATATATATATATATGAAGAAATATACTCTTAAGGTGTGCTATATTTATGGGATAAAATGTTCAATATCAGAGATAGAGCGTGTGTAAATATAAAAGAGAAGTTCACTTATATATATATATATATATATATATATATATATATATATATATATGTGTGTGTGTGTGTGTGTGTGTGTGTGTGTGTGTGTGTGTTCGACTCTTCCGTCGAATTCGACGTATGAGGGTCAAGCAGATCAGTTCCTAGGAACCAACAGCCCGACACCAGCACATGAGATTTGATTATAGTGGAGTGTTGAAGGTTTTCTACAGAAGCATCTACACTTTCTAAAGGGCCGAATACAGAGATTTGGATTCAGAGTTGTCCTTCTCCTAGGCTAGTTGCCATTCAAGTCTATAGAACCCAGTCTGTCTTGATATTTACCAAGAAGACCAAGAAGAGGATTCATACCTTTCTTAAGAGTATTAGCGCGCGCGCGAATACACACACACACACACACACACACACATATATATATATATATATATATATATATATATATATGTATGTATATGGGAATGACTTCTGTTACTACATAAATAAAAAATAAAAAATATATTTTATATGACTGTTTAATAATGTAGAATGAAAATCTTGATAAACTATGGACATTTAAAATCTTCATTAATAATATAAATCGTAGAATCCAATTTATATGGAGTACAGCCATTTTTTTAAATATTAACAACAAAAAGAAACACTAAACTAGAATCCGGCATACATTTTAAAACTCTCGACACTATCTCCATTTACATCTTCCCATCCGAAAAACATTGGTACCACAATTCATTCAACCTAGCCAAGTGAATCTGTACAATAGTTACAAACTCAAGAGACCACAGACTAGAAGAGATAAAAAAAAATACTCATCAAGAGAAAATACCCACAAAGTTTAACTAACAATACAACGGAAAAAGCAGAACAAATTTATTTCGACACACTCTGAGAAATAAAAAACGAAAGAAAAAAGGTCATCTCAACTTTCAACAGCAAAAAAAAAGAAATCTACACGCACATATAACTAAATCTACCAATCTTACTGAAATACAAAAAAAAAAATGAAAAACTTTTTACAAAAACATCCAATCATAAAAAGTAAACCAGAGACACGTCCCTCAAAATACATTCTACCATATTTCCTTACCATAAGTGACATATAAATCCAGGTATACTCCTTTATTTTTTCATTTTTTCAAAACACAAGAGTTGATAATGTGGAAATATAAACGGTTACAAATGTTTTAAAAACTTAAAGTGAAACCAGTTCAATTTAAAAAAGAAAAGAGTAAAGCAATTTAAAATTAAAAAAAAGTAAAACATTTTTTTTGAAAACATACTTGTAATTAACAGAATTTTAATTTTAATATTTTTCTTTAAAATACATGTATTACAAATATTAAATATACATAAATATAAATAGTAGATGTTTTTCCAGTTCTTCTCGCTCTCCTCTCCTCTCCTCTCTCTCTCTCTCTCTCTCTCTCTAGACATATATATATATATATATATATATATATATATATATATATATATATATATATATAGAGAGAGAGAGAGAGAGAGAGAGAGAGAGAGAGAGAGTAAGATGAGAGAAGATAGATAAATAAATGTAAGCAATTAATGGAGGCACATTTTTAAAGATTGTTTTTATCACTAAGCGAGTAGACATTACTCTCACCGCTTAAAAAGCAGTAATGGCTACTAAATGACATGTTGCCATTAAATATGATGTTTAAATTAACAAAAAAATAATGTTGGATTTTTAACAAATCTATTAATTGTTCAAATCACCTTGTTTACATTTCCAACACGAAAATAAAATTTACAGATATAGATTCGAAAGATCTCAACGTGCAAGCTGCATTTTTACATAGTGTATTTCAGTTTTTTTCTACCTTATGTTGGCTTCTCGTTGCTCAGTGTCAAAGAAAATGTTAGCGTAAAAGTACTTTCCTAGATTAAAAATGCAATACAGGTTTCCTTCTTGTCAGACATTTGAAATACATTTAATAAGACTTTCAATCTTTAGGCTACTTGACATTAATTACATAGTTTATAACTCACTTTTAGCGGTTATCATATTATACCATTCTGAAGCGCTCGCCGTAAAATCACTAGAATTCTCTCCGACTGACTCCAACTCTCTCCCTACTGAGATGAGATGTGACTCAAGGTCGTGTTTACTGTTGGGAACACGAGAGCGTACACTGAGACGAAAGGTCAAAATTTAGCCAACCATCGCAATCGCGAGATCGGACACTTTGCAATTTCTATTTTTCTCAGCCGAGTCTCTAGATTTCCTGACTGTGGCGAGCTCGGTATTTACCTTCCCACAAGGCTGGATTTGGCACAAGGCCGATTTTTATGTGAGGCGAATCTGAACCCATAGACTGGGGCAAAATTTGTCCGTCGACCCTCTATATACGGGGTTGTGTTTAAATACCACCCCCGACGAGACTCTGCCCATAGTCATAGCCAAGTCTGGGTTCCTCTCTCGCCGATGACAGTTGACTAGTCATCAGCGAGCAGACAGTGGACTGCCAAACGGTGGCAAGCTTCCCTGACACGCCTGGAGTTCCTTATTTAAGGCTTCTTGCCTAGTTCATTTGTGTTACCAGGTGGTGTTATTTACTCCACAGCAACTCCAATTTTAAGATTTTTTAAAATTTTATTTCTTAGTATTTACCCCCTCATCTTATCTGACAAGCTCGCCAGTGTACTGAACTTTGTATCTCTTTCGTTTTCGGTCAACCTCTAGTCTTTCCGTACGATTCTTTTATCTGGTAATCCCACCAATTCTTGTGGTGGTACGTCAAAAATATTATAAAGAAATTGCATAGGTTCTTCTTTTCTTGCGGTTCTTTATTCACTAAACCTTTTCTTTAACTGATTCCAACGGATTTATGTTCCCTTTTTTTTCCCTTTTACCATATATATTTTTTCAATTCGTGACCATATTACACCGTCTTTTCACATTTGTTCTCCATTTCTATATACTCTGAAAAACGCCTTTTCGCCACATTTCAAAAAATGATATTCTATTTAGTTCTCCATGTTCTTAATCTTTTTTAACCCGATAACAGCTTTTCGAACACCGATTTAATATTTCAGACGAACTTCACTTCTGTCGGTGATATGCCTGACGGTGTATTCTGATTCAGTTTTTTTCCGGCATACTCTCAAGAATTTTTCTAGTGCATCTACCCACACTCTTTCGTTACTTGCTTTTTTTCAAAGGCTCTTAAATATACTCACAAACGGTACAGTTTATCCGTTTGTCCTTCGGTTATACGGCGGGGTAGTAATATGATCAATCGAGAATATTCTACAAAAATCTTTAAATCATAAGCAGTGAATTGTGTCCTGATATGCGAGACTATGGAATCCGAAATAATATATCTTGCAAACAGTTCATTTAAAAATTGTAATCATGGAAGTTGGTTTTTTGCACTTACAAATTTCAGGCCACTTAGTAATGCTATTCCCTACCATAGGATAATGTGATCAGTTTATTGGACCTGCAAAATTTATGTGCAGTCATCATTCCGGAGAATCTGTCTTTGGTCAAGATTGTAATTTCCTCGTAGATGATTTTTCTGTCAGAGCACAACCTCTGCAGTCTTTTACAAATTTTTCAATGTGTTGATTCATTTTGCTCCAGTATACATAGCTTCTCATAAGAGATTGTATCCTTGAAATTCCCGGATGTCCACTATGAAATTCATTTAATATCTAGTTTTGTAATATACTATGTATTATTAGATTTGAACAAATATCAGTAATCTGTCACATAGCGAGTAAACGTAAAGTCTGGATCGCGTTCTATAAATCGTCTATCTTTCTTATTTTTTTTTTTATTTATTTTTTTTTTATTATTTTTGAAAAGAACGTGTCTTTTTCTGCTTTAACTTGTAGTTCTTCCAGGTTAAAATTGCTAATTGCATAAAATATTTTTAATTTATATTTCCTTTTTTAAAGTTGCAATAACAGTGTCCTCAAACGGTTCAATATTTTTTGGCGTCCGTCTTGATAAACTCTAAGCTTTAGACGGTTGATATTCCATCCTGAAATCGTAATTTAATAAGATGGTAACCCAGCGATGTAATCTATTCACTAGGCGTAGGAATTCTTTCTTTTTTTTTTCTAACCATAAATTGATAATAAATGACAGTGGTCTGTCTGTAAACGGAAACTTCTTCCGTAAGAATTTTTTTCACAGGAAATATTATTGCTGATGCCTCTTTTTCGATCTGCCTTTTTTTTTCTAGCAGTAGTAGCGAACGCGAGAATGTGCGACGACTTTTATGTTACCGTCATTTTATTTCTGCAGAATCTCTGCACCTATGCCATACTCACTACAATCTGAAGCCAAAACAATTTCTGCCTTTGGATCGTAGTGTGCTCATAATAAACCTGACGTTAATGTTTTCTTGATTTCTTCAAACACCTTCTGACACTGATTAGTCCGGTTTCACTTTACACCTGTTGCAAATTGTTCAGTGGAACTTTCACTTTCTGCATATTAGATATAGCAATCTGATAATAGTTTTCTAGTCATAGAAATGTTTCGAACCTAGTAACGTTTGTTGGAGAGGGCATATTCTTAATTGCACTTGCTCTTGACGGATCTGGTTGACATATATTTTTTGTCAATGATTTGTCCCAAGTACTTGATTTTAGGCAAAAACAATTCGGACTGTTCCTCTTCAGTTTGAACCCGTATTCTCGTATATTTCTAAAAAAAACTTTTCAGTTTATCATCTGCGTTAAAGCCGAACGTGCTCTTTTCCTACTCATTATGGGTTTCGATCCCTCGTCGACGCTGTTATAACTCACTCCTAGCGGTTATATTCTTATGTCTCACTTAGGCACTAGACGCGACGTCACTAGAATTGTCTCTGACTCTGAATTTGTCTCTATTTCATCTCCAACGTTTTTGTTCTCTCAAAGCAACTTCACCACACCCCTGGTGAAGCGCTGAAGTATAAACCTCTACTTAATCCAGTTGTTGTAAATCAGTGCCTGCAAAGATACAAAGACGGGCGACTTCCTCAAGTACAGTTGGTAACGAGGACCGTCTAATCCCGGAGTTTTCTCCCGACTACCTAGCATCAGCCCTTTCCAGATCTCAGACTCTAAGATGGAACCCTTTCATCCAGTCACCTCAGCTCCCTCAAGGCGAGGAATGTCGGCAAAATAGGCGTAGAAATGAACAGGGATCCCTGGTACACAGATCCTGAACGTATCTCAAAGTCTCACCTATCCCCGCGTTTGTAAGTGTGGTCCGCTTGCCTCACGATATGTCAATTGGATGTATTTCGAGACTTCTCTAGACACAATTCAGCAGCCATTTTCGTTGCCTCGGAAGAAATTTTTAACCTAACCCTAACTACTAGATCTTTTCTAGATTAGCAAGGAGGTCAGTTCCGCCCGATCTAAGGCTACCTCCCCACTATCACGGGATTTCATCGCCGGATAAACTTTCGTTTCACATGCCATTTGCGCTGATAATCTAGCTAGATTGAGTCGGCGAATTTAATCAGCATCAAACGACCTAACTTTGGATTTTGATATATCCCACCACTTATTCCCAAACACAGTCCCTATCAATTCCTGCTGTAGCATTAGTAGCATCTGGTCCTGGAAATCAAGCTCACCAAATAATGATGCGTTCAATTTCCATTAACCGGAAAACCTAGCTTATCTAAGTTTACATGAACCCAGCCGACCATATCAACCATGTAATATCGGATGGAAACTTGGACAACCTAAGAGCCCTACGTCGATTCTTTTAACTAGGACTCGATCGATGTAGCTAGAACGAACTACCAAACCATCGATTAGTCCAAGTCGACACTACATCCCGGCGATGCTCATTCCGATACTTATCGACAAGATTAAACTTATCTATAAAGTCCAGAAACAATATCATATCCGAGTTCTTATTACTTAATCTTGCCCCTATACGATCTACATCGGAGTCAAGGACGGCATTCCAATGGCCCACTATAACTACTCGGCGAGATATCGTCAAAAACATGCTGAATAGAAGACCAACATATTAGACAGAATGTCTTCACGGTCGTGAGTAGAAAAACAAGTCTACTGCAAACAACATACTTTCACCAAGAAACGCTGAAAATCGCAATCCTCGGCTCACCCTGTGAGATTCCGACCTCAGGCCCCGGGCATTCAAAGTCGTTAACCAGAAAGCCATTATCAGTCCCATTATGGTTGGGAATCTGGCTTGAACATGGTCGGGGAAAAGGCACCAATGGTCTTTCATTGAACCATTGACTCATTCCTAATGGAACCGTCTAAAGAGTGTTCGCCAATATCGCAGGTGAACACTTAGGCGTTCCCAAACAAGTCTTTCTTGTTTTAAGGAAGTTTCTCGACCTTTTTGAGGTGGGTGATTATTTTCCACAATTTGTTTTTCTTTTCAGTCAAAGTGTGCTTTGTCATATAAAATAAAGAACCGAAAAGAAAAAAAAGAAAATTCAAATAAACTTAAGATACAGAAATTAAATGAAATTCTTCCACGAAAGGAAGAACAGGGCAATTTAACAATACAAAAATTTATACAATTAACACAACGAAAGAAATTGAAAAACGGAAGAAAAAAACAACATATCACTGGTTTTACAAGCTGATGGGGAAGTCAATAAAATACTACAAGTAAAAAAACAAACGGATATAACACAAAAATAATGTGAGAGAGAAAAATAGAAGACAGATAACGTGTGATAAGAAAAAAAAGAAAACTTCGCCGAAAAATCGATGAGCAAAAATATATGAAAGAAATATAAGCATTAAAATATAAATTAGACAAGAGACTATAAGTTTTATCAAGAAACAGAAAAGCAAAAATAAAATTAAGAGACGAAAAAAAAACTTCGCCGATACAAGCAACGAAAAATAAACAAAAGATGGAAATGTAAACACTAAATGTAAAATACGCTAAAATAAAATAAAAAAATGTAAAAGCAAAAAATGACGACCGAAAATAGAATATAAACAGTAAATACTAAAAAAGATGTTTCGCCGAATTACGCGACGAAATAAAATAAAATGTTAGAAATGTATACACTAAGAACTTAAATAATGCACGAGAAAAATTAAAGGTCCGGCGAATAAGAGATAGCAATACAAAATACTTATCTAAAAAAGTAAATGAAAGATAAGAAAAAGAAATTGAAACGATAGTTATATTAGAGAAAATAAAGACGGGTTACTACGGCGGGGATAAAAGATCCAAGAAGATAAAATAAACTGAACAACAAGGAAAAACAAGTAAAAAATCAAATACAAGCCAAAATTGGATTGAATTAATTAAAATAAAGTCAAACTTAACAAGATGTGAAGTCCAAAGTTCCAATGAAACAGTTTCATGAAAACAAAAATACAAAAAAATACAAAAAAGAATTGAGAAGCTCAGAAAAACTTCACGTGCGAGACGAGATTTCAACCAGTCTCAAACGTGAGCTAGCCAAAAGTAAGCTTTAGCTAACACTGGGCTGACTCCAACAGACTTGTATTTAACCAGCCTCCCCACCGAGACGAGATGTCATACAAGGTTTACTGTCCGTAAAGCTCGGACCAGTAGACAAAATTTACCCAGTCCCCGCAGGATCGGTCATTTTGCTTCGTCTATTTTTCTCAGCTGAGTTTCCGTCTACAGGCAGAGAACTTGAAAATCGCGTGCCAGACAGCGGGCTTCCTGACTGCAACGAACTGGTATTTACTGATCGCCTTACTGCGGACTAAATGCGAAACAATGCCAAGTTTACTGTTGACACCCCGAGCGTTTTATCCCGGGGCACTGGTCAAAATTCCCTTCACCAAAGCGGACTCGAGTACAGAACTTATCTGTTTTTCTCAGCCGAGTCTTTAACCGAAGACAGATCCCTACTGTCATCCTCCGCTCGAAGACGGAGGTCTTGTCACCCTCTATCGGAAGACAGAGGTCTTGTATTGTCGTGAGCCTGGAACAGACTGCAAGTAATTTCCCTGACTAAGTTCTTTATTTAAGACGTCTTACCTAGTTCATTTATGTTACCTAGGACTGGTGTTATTTACTCCACAACATTAGGAAAGCATGAAAATTTACTCAGACACATGTGTCCACTAAATCCAATATTTATAGTAATAAGATGTAAATTTATTTCTGTACATATGTACGCTTGCCAGTAAATTCGTTAATATTAAAAAACTCATTTATTTTACCCGTGAGATGTTAGTGTTATAACATAATCGTCTTACATATCAAGGCAATGTATGCCATTTCGATGTTGTCAGATGTTATGTTTCGGGCGTTGTTAAAGTTTTCCAAGATATTTTCTTGAAACCAAATTATGGTCCTATTTTGAATGATTTTTCCAAATTTGTTTCATAATGAGACTTGATCATAGTTCATTGAATTGTCTTCAGCCATACGGCATTGTTGGGTTCGTAACTTCACAATGCTTTAGCTACCAAACTCCTCGTAGTTCCTGTAGGTGACTTCGTACTTTGTATTATTCAATGTATGGCAAATAAATCACGATAGTAGCCACAATAGAAAGTATATTCCAAAATCCTCATTATTCATTGAACTTCTCCATTTTATATTCCATGCTCTTACTAAAGTTCTGTCTAATTTTTCGAAAAAACATTTTGAACAACGTCCTACCTTATTTAACTGATATTTACCACGCTAGGAGATAATAATGTCATTTTAATGATCTCATAATGTATAATGATACAATGTTAATAATCTCATAAGGAATAATAATCTCTAGATGAATAATTATCTTATAAGGATTAATAATTCTAGTTTAATAATCTTATAATAGATCATCCTGTAGGAGGTTATCTTTTTCTTCTGGTCTTCGATTAACACGAAGATTGAAGGAGTCAAGGAGGTGATGATGTAGAGGATGATAAAGACGAATCTCATTTTAATAATCTCATAATGAATATTATTCTCCGTGGGTGATAATTCCTTATCATATATACGAATATATATATCCATATATATATATATATATATATATATATATATATATATATATATATATGTATGTATGTATGTATGTATACGACAATTCACGGTCTAATTAAAAGCCAATCACACCTGTTACTTTTCTATAGGTACCTCACCTGTTTCGCTGAAAAAATAGCATAGCTTGATAAAAAAGGCCCAACTTAACAACAAAAATCTATGTTTATATTATTAATAAGAGGAAAGACCATAGTAATTTTTATTATTATTAGGTTGGTGCAAAAATAATATCGTTTTTGATGTATTTTTTAACGTCAAAAAACGATATTATTTTTGCACCAACCTAATATTTTATTATATTTTTCAATCCTGGCTAGAACGTTCGAAATTTTGCTTAAAATACTTGCTTTTTTTTTGTTTTGTTCTTTGGGGTTATTTGTATTTTTTTTTTTTTTCATTAGCGGTTGACGTAATATTTACCATAGTGTTTTAGTGCTTCTCTCAGGTTAAAAAAGACTTTGAGTTAGAAATTCTTGCAAAAATCAGAATGTCGGATTTTAATGAAACTTTAAGGACACTATTGTCTTAAGAAAAACATTTGATGAATAATTAATTTTTACAATATTTTTTTTTCCTTTTTTTAATTTTAATTATAATAATATTATATAAAACGGTGATATTGTTATTAAGTGAAAACTATATTTACTATTTAAAACATTGAAAAACTTAATCCAAATCATTTTGCCCCAAGATTTTTAAATAATTTTCTATTTTTTACGTATATAAAATATTAGGTAACGTGCTCATTTTTGAGATTATGGTCGATCATTCACAACATAATCAGAAAATAAGACTATAGTAATTTTAACATTACTAAAATTAGATTACGGAGATTATTTTGACACATTTTTAAGATTACTGAATACTTAAAAGTGATATAATAAAGGGGCTCACCGGTTATTTTCTTAAATTATGTTTTAACAAATGTCTTCGTAGACAACAATAAATCTGTCAACACCTTTATCAGCATTTGTTGCGTGATGGACGTAATCCTCGATAGTGATTGTTTTAAAAATCTATTTCTCTGTTATTTTAAACTTTTTTTCAAAATAGATTAATTCTACTTTTAATCAGATCATGCTCATCAAATAAAGTTTCAAAGAAGTATATTTTATTTTGGGAAGATTTTTAATACAGAGAATTACATTGTGATGAAAGACAATTAAAAAAAAACGCGGGGGCGTAAATCAGCTATTTTAGAAAGAAATCCCCCCAAATCGATTACAATCAATATAATTTCTGTCTGAAATACACCAGAGTATTTTGCTAAGTGGAAATATTAAATTTTATATTCTTTACCTTTCAATTAAAGCTGAAATGAAAGCTTCAATAAAGCTTTTTCATTTAAAAATCATTTTAAATGAAGGTAACGAAAATTAGTGGAGTAACCTACATTTCTATTTTGCTAAACAAAACCGTTTTATTTAGTTTTTCAGATTTTTATTTTTGGGGATTTTTTTTTTTTTTTTTTTTTTTTTTTGATAACTGATGCAAATCCCCAAATCGAAACTTACATCCTTATTGTAGTAAGTGCGACCGTCCGCTGACCCTATGAAATCAATCAAGCCGTTTCCTCGATGACCCCTTGGGCGATTGTTTTCAATTCTCTACCGTTTGTTTATGTTTCTTTTGGTGAGTTTAATCTCACCTCAGGGAATCTTCTGAACACCTGGGTCCATGCCTCTTTAACTTCGCTAGGTTTTCTTTCAGATAAGCAATGTTTTTCTTTTCTCTAGACCAAAACTAATATATTAATGGTTATTGCTGAAAAAGACTTTCAAAATTTAAATAAGAACGGGGAAGATTGGGCTGGACTTCTTCATAAGGTTATGGTTTTTCTAGACAAATTTTGGAACCATCCAAGGCTATAGAACCCGGTCTATCTTCCTATATACCCATAGCCGGAGAGAAGAGTATTCATAACATTTCTAAGGGTATTAGCACTTAACTGAATGTAATGGATTCTCTAGGAGTTCAAACTCGATTCTTCGATTCTTCATTCTGACTAGCTATCCATTAAAATAACTAGTGACACTGCGCTTAACTTTTTGAAGACAAATATTGACAGGAAAGTAAGAATATATATAATATATATATATATATATATATATATATATATATATATATATTGTCATCCACAGACAGACTGATAGATGTGGCTATACATCCGATTGCCTCAAGCCGGGATTGAAACCCAACTGAGTTGGTATTTAGTTACTCTTTACGAATTCCCTTTTCTCCCCGGGAGCTGAATATATATATATATATATATATATATATATATATATATATATATATATATATATATATATATATATATATATATATATATATATATATATATATATATATATATATATATATATATATATATATATATATATATATATATATATATATATATATATATATATATATATATATATATTGTCCTTATCTTTGTCGCCATATTTATCACAACGTTTCGGCCGTTGTACGCTCCGGCCTTCTTCAGGTAGTTGGAATTTTGAACTGAACTGTCCTCAAGGACACATGGCACAGTGGATAAAGGCGTTGGTTAGATCCAGTGACAGGACCCAAAGAGTGTGAGTTCAATACCCGGTTAAGGCAGTGGAGAACTTTCAGAAGAAATTAGCAGGAGATAGCTGATATCCATCAAACATGGCACGTGGAGCTAGAACTGTCTCCCACAGTGAGCGAAATAAAGGGTTCAGTTCGACATTATATATATGAAAGTGGAAATTGAAGTCAACACCAAGATTGCTTAAAGGCAATCGTCATGTCATGATGATCGCGTTTAAGCATAGATGTCCACTTCAATGTACACTTTTAAATTTAGATAGAGTCTATCCCTGATATTGAACACTTTCATCACCTGTAAGTATAGCATACCTTAAAACTGCACACACACACACTCACATACACACATATATATATGTGTGTGTGTGTGTGTGTGTGTGTGTGTGTGTAAAACATTATAATAAAGC
This sequence comes from Acanthosepion lycidas, assembly GCA_963932145.1. Lineage (NCBI taxonomy): Eukaryota > Metazoa > Mollusca > Cephalopoda > Sepiida > Sepiidae > Acanthosepion > Acanthosepion lycidas. The sequence goes on from OZ010582.1 coordinate 43,508,210, forward strand.
GAAATGACTTAAGATATATTCCTGTAAATTGGTAGACTGGCCTCTTCCATTGTTTATTAGTTTTAAGCAACAGGTGTTCTCTTGAGGATTACCTTCAATCATATTTGCTAACTGACAGAACGGCTTGGAATAAAATATTTTTCATTAATCATCTATTATGATGCAAGTAAGAATATGAAGAAAAATCTATTTTCCTCTACATTGACACTTGGGATCAGAAAACTTGACAAGATATTAATGATCATTTCATGTGATTCTGGCCGCTAGATGTCAGAGGTTAAAGAGGTTTTCTTCTGATCTCTTCTTTCTACATATAAGTTTTCACACACACACACACATACACACACACACTCTCACACGTTGCGTGTATGTATGTTTGCCTAATTATCTATGACATTCCGACGAAAATTTTCCTCCCACTAGCATAAAACACCGATATACGCAACCATAATTAAATCCAGAATTTCAAAAATTAATCAATTTTTCTGACGATCGCACGGTGCGTGAAATGCAGGCTCACAAACTCACATCAATCCACCTATATATATATATATATATATATATATATATATATATATATATATATATATATATATATATATATTATTATTATTATTATTAATAGAAATCTTATAATTATGAGAAACTATACTCGCTCGGAAAACCTTCGGTGTGTTGATTTGCAAATAAACAATCCGATATCAAAGGGAAAAAAAGGTATAAAAAAGAAAGAACCAAGAAAATGGACGTTAGCCGAAAGTAATCGTCTTCTCTACTCACTGTATTGAGCACTTTATTTAGTTATTTGGCGTTCTCGCATCGGTTTTTTTTTTCTTTTTTCTTGCATGCTGGACGATTGAAGAGGATTCATACCTTTCCCAAGAACGTAGCTATTTATTTATTCGTCCATGGGCATCTCTACAGAACTGAAAAAACGCAAACAAATTAAAAAAAATAATCTTTAAAATACTAAAAAAAAGACATCATGTCATTTTTAGTTAAATAAATCTGCTAAAAATTAATCTACATCTAAAATAATTATTTAAATACGAAATATCGTCTAAAAAGTATGAAAATGTACAAAATGGTTTTGAAAAATAGCAAATACAAGAATATCGCTCCCAAAAAGTATTTACAAATGTAGCCTAAAAAAGAAACTCTTTCTTAATTTAACGTTCGAAAATAATCAGCTAAAAAATCCTTCATATATTAAAACATTAAGTATGATATCCAATATTTATTTTTATAATGAAATTTTCCGATAACGACTGTTCATTTTAACCGTATACGTCACTTCTCGAGCCATTATCTCAGAATACATCAAAATATATTTTAAAGCTATATATATATACATATATATATATATATATATATATATATATATATATATATATATATATATATATATATATATATATATATGCTACACTTTTCACACGCTGCGCCAACTTATTCCATTAATATAAATAAACTATCATTTTCATTAATTGCTGGAAAATACAATTTTCATTATGAGATTTAATAGTGTTGCCTTGTGTCAAACTAATTTACACTTCTATATCAAGGGAGGCTGATAGACATCAAAGGTTAAACATTTGTTCCCGTAGGCTATCTTTAGTATAGTTCAGTTGATCAACGTTTCAAACTTACGTATTGTTCACTTGCGCTAGGCAAGGTTTGTAAATAACTTAAGCCAGGCCATATTGTGAAATTTAGCAGGCAGGTCTCAGTAAATATGATTAAAGCAGTGTATTTGATCACAATGTCGGTACTCCTCTTAAATCTTTACTACCTTATTGACAGACTGTGGTAAACATCTCCTGTATATATATATATTTACGAAGCATTCATCGGTCGCTGTATTGTGTAGAAGTCATTGTACATTTAATATATTGGCAAGAAATTTCGTGTACATTGTTAAGAAAGTAGTAAATTTGTTTGGTAATGGACTGGTGAATTCTTTAGTCTCTTATTGGGTGAAAACCAATTGTGCACAATTCAGTACTTCTCAATACACCCTGTTATAAAAAATGTCCGTACTGCTTGAATCTCTTTGAAAAACACAGATTTTTAACACGTTCACTGGTACCTTAAATGAAGTCTTTTGTTATTTCAATTCTGTTTTTGTAAAAAGGCCATTAGAAATTACTATATAAGAATCCGTACAAATTTATTCAAATAGTCTTTCGCCTGAAGAATAGTAACTAATTTTCAGCACTAGGTTCTGTTATGAGAACTAGCAAGATAAGCTCATTTAATAATAATTTTTTTTTTGGGGGGGAGTGTTTTTACACGCACAAACGCATATATATTTTACACTTGAGGTCGGAGCAAACAGTTCGTCATCAAATATATCACGTTATTATTATTACTTTAGAAACTAAACAATAAATAACAAAGACATCCAACCACACACACGCATAGATATAGTTACACTCACACACACACGCACACGCACACAGACACACACACACACATATATATATATATATATATATATATATATATATATATATATATATATATATATATATATATATATATATATATATATATATATAACAAGGTCCTTCATAAAATACAGAGACGGATATGCAATGTAATTGGCCCTGCAGCCGCTCTCTTATAGACGTGACGTCGCCGCCTCCCTCTGTCTTTTTTACAAATACTTTCACGATAACTGCTCCGATGAGCTGCAAAAATGTTCTTACCTTTAATTTAGTTTATGTATTGATCTGTGAAGATGTTTATTGCTACTTTCTCCTCCTAACATAGTTTGGAGTTTTGGGAGTTATTGTTGTTGGCTGGTGCTGTTTTCCATATTTACGATTATATTTTGGGTGAATTTTGTTTATTTTATTTTTAATTTCCTTTATATGTCTAGAAAGTGTTCAGTTTAAAACCAGAAAAAAATATTTTTTCTTCATACCTGGATTCCTCCATAAATTTAGAAGATTCTTTTCAGCGGTTTCTCAAGTGATCATTTATTAAAATATATAAATAAATATATAGATAGATAAATACACACACACACACAGATGAACGAATAATGGGAATAGCAAATTTTGATTAAGTTTTGAGGTTAAATGTCGTTCTGGTGGGCGGACTATTATGTAAGGCTATATATATACATTACAAATGCATTCACTGAGTCCTCGTAGTGAGACAGTGAGTATGTATGGAGAGGGGATATTCACATATATACACGCATGCTGACAAAAACACACGAAAATGGAAATAGATCTAAGAACACGCAGGGGTCATTAAAAGATAAGAATGCCAATATCTACTCCATCATTTATCGGACCAATCTTAATTGTTTTATAACAATTTACGCAGAAATTTTTACTGACAGTTCAAGAAAGACATTTGGGTCACTAACACACACAAAAAAGAGAATGTCTCATATCGAGAATATTTATCATCGAAAAACATAGAGGAAAGAATACTTTTAATAATATGAGCAAATCTCTACACTTTGCCTGATGACAGTCGCGTGATCGGAAACGCGTGCAGCAAAATTATGGAAAATAAAGCATAATATTTTTTAAAAAAGAAATCCATATTACAACCAAAAACGTTTTCGGTTTCTCTCTTCTTTTTAATATACACACTTTACTCTTTTTGGAACTACTATGACCTCTCCCTTTTGCTATATATATATATATATATATATATATATATATATAGATAGATAGATAGATATAAAGAGAGAGAGAGAGATTTAATATTAATTTTATTCTTATCCAACAATTGTTTAGAACTTCATTGGCTCGACTAAATCGTGTTGGCCATACAATCTAGCTTTGGCTTGTTAGCATTGAACTGAAATATTAATTTTGTTTATTAATTTCTGTCAGTATCAAGAATAATTTATAACCTTTCTTTGTATGCTGGCATTAACGTAACCTTTACTTAATTTCCACATAGAAACTGAAAATTCGCCAAGGTTCTTAATTCGCCTTATTTCCACTCCTGCTCTGGTAATTCGTTTCTTTCAGCCAAAATGATGATTTATGAACTCATATAAGCTGTATGCAATTCAGATTTTGTGTATGAATGACGCGGTTCACAGGTATTTTATTTATTCACCTTCCCCCTGCGTTTACAGATTCTTTGATCCGTGGCGAAGATGAGGAAGAATTTTGAGAGCTGGATTAATAACTGCAGCTGAGCTAAGCAGAGAAATTAATTATGAAGCTTAATATCGGAGACAAATTATAAAACCTTCGCAGTATAATCAATCTCAATTGACAGGTGAATAATAGATGTAATATAAAAGCACTTTCAAATGAAGCTACGTCCGATGCTGCTAAGTTTCTGGCCTGAACAAAAAAACTCACCTTATTCCTAAATGAAAAATCAGTATTTCATTTCTTTATTCTCTGTATCGAAATATTTCTCATGGCAATATAGGTTTATATCTATAAAAATGATATATTCCTATTCTTTAGATTCTTCATACAAATGATTGTCAAATATATTTAATTACAGTATTACACTGTATCGCTCAATACTAAAATTATAGCGGGTATTAATATTCTTGAATTTTCATGGCAATTCTTTTGAGTAGCTTCCCTGCTTGGTATATTTCTTACCATTTTACCCCAAGCAACGAAGGGGTGTGGCTAACACGCAGGGGGGTTGCGGAGAGTAAATTAAAAGAAAAGATTGGGTGAAGGGGGACTGAGTAAAGGAAAAAAAGGACAGGAAACAACGCAATTGAAGATGGCGATTGACGTTGTATTTCATTTTTTTAAGATTATGGTTATCAGAGAAGCAAATTAGAGGAAGTGAGTTTCAATGTCAGGAACCGCGAGGAAAGAAACTGGGATTAGAAATGGCGGTTACATTTAACTATTTTAACAGTAAATGGGTGGGACCAAAATGCCAGTCTAGTAACACGCCTAAATTCATATAGTCGGGGCCCCAGGGAACAAAACTCGTCAGAGCAGTAGCCATGAAAAGACAGTGGGAAGCCACATCACGTCTGTGAGAAGTTGTCTGACGTCGAGAAGCCAATTCAGCACGGATTAAATTACAGACCCTTCTTTGGATCTTGATGAGAACCTCGAGTTGAACGGCAGAGGCACCAGGCTATATATGGCAACAGTATTCAATGCAAAGACGAATTATAAAATTGGATATGTGTAAGATGGACTCTATCAAGAAACATCTTCTGGCACGACACAGTGAACCAAATTTCCTTTCAGTAGATGCAGCTATTGATTCAATGTAGTTGTTCCACTTCAACTCAGTTGTAAACGTGAAGCCAGGAAAGCGCAGTGACACCCTCTCCAAAGCATGCTGATGGGGGACAGGGGTGTATCTCTGCGATGGTTAAATGAGAGCAGCTTAGTTTTGGAGGCATTAAAATTTACATGTCATTACTTGCTGTAGTCAATCACTGGAGGTCTTTTTCGAGAGCAGTGGCCAGGTTCACTTTGTCAGCGATCCCGGGTTTACTATTGAGACAGGAGTAGATGGTAGTGTTGTTTGCAGAGATGCCTACTTCGGAACTGATGATATCAGGGAGATCATTGATGAAGATCAGAAACAGTGCAGGACACAGGATGGAGCTTTGGGGAACACCTGCGTTAGTATGAATGAAACTGGAAGAGTCCGTTCGGACGACGCTTATTTCCCGTTTAGATAGGAATGATTGCGTTAAATCCAGTACATGTCCTGTAATACTGTAGCCCCAAAGCCTACATAGAAGACCAGCATGCCAAACCCTGTCAAACGCCTTCGGGATATCTAGAGCCACACCTCGAGGTTTGCCATTATTATCGAGAGCTTGATATGTATATTCAGTTATGTTTGTAAGCACATCAACGGTAGACCGGGCAAAACGGAATAAGTATTGTTTGTCAGAGAGCATATCATGAGAGGTAAGATGCTTTACCATTTCGGCATTGATTAAAGCCTCGAAGACTTTGCCGAAAATCGGTAGCACACTGATAGGACAATAGTTAGACGGGTCAGAAAGTTCTCCAGCGTTCATAAAGATTAGGAGGACAAAGGAGGACTTCCAATATGCTGGAAAGCAAGACGCTGTGAGGCAGTAGTTGTATATTTTGGAAAGATTTCCAGCTCGGAAGCACATTGCTTTAGGACGACGGCTGGTAGCCTATCACCTCCACCTGCTTTATGGGAAACTAATTTAGAGATGATGCACGAGAACATCGACGCGGTTTTGTACGAATCGCTCAGTATAGCCTCAGGTGTGTATTTAAGCCAGCTACGAAATTGATAACTAGATTTCGTTTTACTATTGAACTAGAAAGATGCAACCGTATCGTCTATTATAATAGTATCTTTTTTCCCACTTCTTTACATTTTCTATTTCTGCTAATTTCTCTTCCCTAGTCACTACATTTTTGGAATTGTTTAATCGGAATCAACCGATACAAGACAGTAAAGAGCCAAGGGATTACAGGGTGTGGAAGAATTAGGAACAGGAGCATAACGAGCAAGATGAAAACCTAATCAGGATAGCAATTAATATTTCATTTAGATTTTTGCAGGTTAAAGTTGGTTGAAAAGTGTTGAGGGGTGCTCCCCTTTTTACACAATTGGACTCACCCAGTATATACATATACTACTGCTACGTGAATAACTGAGAGTGAAATGTAGGTAACTGGAAGAGTGAGGGTGAGGTAACAGCCTTGTAGGTAACCGACAGAAGGTGAAGGTAACAGACAGACAGAACGAACGTAGCGATCAAGAGTCACAGTGAGCGAGGACGTAGACTCAGTAAGAAGTCATAAAGCGATACTTCAATACCAAAGACTGTATAGATATTTTGCTACTAACCCGTATTCCTGGAACTACTAACCTGCATTACCAGTTTGTATTATTACGTTAATACATTATTTTCCTCTATTCCTTCTTGGCGTTTGTTATTTATTGGTACCGGATTTCATCCCGGAATCCACAAAAAAGCAATGATTCAGAATAGAGTTCCACAAGCGAGAAGTGAGAGAAAAATTGTGAACATAGAATTTATGGTTACATCTGTTTATGTTAGTCTTCTAGTGTCTCTACAAGGTAACCAAAAAAGTTTTGTCCTTTTTTAAAGGAAAAAAGAAAACGCTTCACAGTATGTGTAACTTATATTTAGTCTTTGAAGTAATCGCCATCGGCATCCGGCACCTTCTGCCAACGTGTCTCCAACTGTTCAATGCCCTTGCGGTAGAACTCGGGGAGGGGGAACGCAAAGTACGTGAGGGATTTGCGCAAGTGAAACAATTCTCACGGAGATGATTATCCAGGGAGTCGAAGAGGTGATAATCGGATGGCGTAAGGTCAGGTGAATAAGGTGAATGGCACAAAGTCTCCCACCAAAGTTGTTCTATGGTATCCATGACCACTCGCGCGACATGCGGCCTGGCGTTGTCATGGAGGAAAAACACACCTTTGCGATTCATCAGTGCTGGCTCCTTCTGGCGCAATACCTGTTGCACACCTTCAATTGCTGCGATTACAGGTCTCCAGTGATCATTTGGCCCGTTGGTAGCAGTTCATAATGAACCACTTGACGACCTGTCCACAAGACACAAAGCATAATTTTGCGTGGGTGCATAGGCGGTCTTGCGGTGTGAGGGACAGCATCCTAAGGAGACAACCAATGTCTGGAACGCTTGGGAGTTTCGTACATAACCCACTTTTTATCACTGGTAAGCACTCGATTGAATAAATGATGCAGTACGGTGGGGTGAAAGCAGCGATACGCAGGCTGCCACTCGTTGTCCCTTGTGGACCTCCAACAGCGTTTGCGGAACCCACTTGCTCAATTTGTACGTCTTACCTAGGCGGTGCAGGTGAAGTCTGTTTCATTGGAAACGTTGAACTGTCTTGCAAGTTCACCACACGTTAGACTACTGTCCTCTTCAATGGCCGCCTTCAGAACTCCGTCATTCAAGACCTGTGGTCGTCCACTGCGAGGCTCATCATGGAGAGACAAATCTCCCGACTTGAATTTTCGAAACCAACGCCTTGCAGTACGTTCATCCACAACACTATCCACAAACGCTTGACATATGCAGCGACTTGATGCTGCTGCTGATAAGCCCACTTTGAAGTCATAAAGCAAACAGCCCCAAACGAGATCTCTAGACACTTATATCCTTCTCACAGCTGTCCGGCTTTTAACTGATCGCCGGGAACGGTGCACGTGTTTTTTATAACGTCTGATGTTCCTCCTTCCGGCTGTCCGAATTTAAAAACAATTGCTACACGCATTTCGTTTATATTTCAACTTCATTCAGTGACTAATAAAAAAACGAACAGAACTTTTTTGGTTACCTTGTATTTTATTTTCACGGATTCCAAAAGACAAGATTATTTTTTTGTTTTAAATTTTCTCTCACTATGACTACATCAGATCTGTCCACTTTGTTTCGGGCGAAAATATATTCTGCTTTAGATAAAATCTGGCTTTTTCTATCAATTTTGAGGGGAAAAAAATAAGACATTTTAATGTGGGGTGCGGACAAACTCGTAAACAGTATGCTGAGGTAATTGGCAAGAACTCAAGAAAGACACTTAATCTTCAAAAGAATTTTATCGCTGGGGAAAACAAAGATAAAATATCGCTTTGATGTCAACAATCTTTTAAAGTAATATACGTCAGATTAATATTATATTTTATTATTGGCATTTTGATGAATTATACGAAACAATCTCAATGAATAAATCTTTGGCATACATATACATAGATATAAGAGTTTCTTCTATGTGCAACATTTCATAAAGTGGCCAACCATAGTTCTGTACAATTTCCAGTCCTTTGTAGCTCGAATCAATTTTAGGTTTTCTTTTTTTACTATATCTCCTAATTCCTGTCTTGATAACCATTTACACAAGCTCATTGATTAGTTACTCGCTGCTTTCATCTGTCTCTCTTGCTTTCAATGTATATCAAGTTTACTAAGCTTCCTTTACTCATTGTGTAGCGTAGAAATTTCAACTGTCTCTTTCTGATCTCATTTGTAAATGCCCTTTAAGCTTCATTTTCATTTAAGATCCGTCGTTGCTCTTAAGCTTAGTCTATGATATTCTCAGCTTCCTTCTGTAGAGCAACATTTCTGATGCGGCAACATGCTTTTTTTTTATCACTCAAGAGATTGTCCAGCATTCAAAATCTAATAGTAAGATCGTTTTTAGATAGTAGTTCAGTATATTTTGTTTCTAACGAAATTTTCCTGTTTTTTATTACATTGCTTTGTTTTTGAAATTCATCTTCCGTTGTCCTTTTTGTTTCTTCAGATTTCGGTGTCGCATATTACGTCGTCTGTTAAAACATATCTCGGATGCTTAAATTCTCGTATTTGTTGATTGTGGCATGTGCAATTCGTACTTTGCAAGTTAGGGTGTTTCTGTTTGCTGATGACCATGAGATCGAAGCCACAAATATTAAAATCATACTTATAAATGAACTTAAAATGTACTGCCCATTTTAACATTCACACACAAACATACACGAACACACAGGCACACACACAGACACAGACACACAACCACACACACACACACACACACACACACACACATATATATATATATATATATATATATATATATATATATATACACACACACATTCAGAGTGCGATGAATAAATTGTCGGATAAATCACGCAAAAGTGAAAATAAAACTGACATCTCATTTTAACAGATATATTTCCCAAAATTACACAAAAATATCCTGAAATATCAAAGAACAAATTTATTCAATAAAATCGCCATCGGATTCCACCACGGCCTCCAGATGACGTTGGAATCTTCTGAATTTTTTTGCACGATCTCCTTGTTTAAGTGGCTGAATCATGCATAATCCTTGTCTTCAGTTCATTTTTGGTGTAACAAGGATATTTTTTTGGTCTCTTGCTCAACTGCGCCCCACACATAATAATCAATGGAGTGAGTTAGGTGGCCAGGTGTATGGTCTGATATGGTCGCAGTAATTGTCTGACAGCCATGACTGGGTTCTCTTGCTTGTGAGGCACGATGGAGACTATGTTGTCTTGAATCAGGACAGGACTACATCCAGAAGACACGTGATATAGACTTCCGTGTCGAGTCAGAAGCCATGAGAGAAGATTAATGTAGGTTGTCCAATTTCTTAAAAACTTTGTCGTTATTCTATATCTTATTTTAACTACACTGACACACACACACACACATATGTGTATGTGTCTGTATATATATATATATATATATATATATATATGTGTGTGTGTGTGTGTGTGTGTGTATCCTATTTTAAAACACTTCACACACACACATATATATATATATATATATATATATATATATATATATATATATATATATATATATATATATATATATATATATATAGTGTGTGTATGAGTGTGCATGGCAGTTATGTCTATTAAATATAGTTATCTTTTTATTGCTATAAAAATATCTTTTACAAATGTGGCTATTTTAGATGTAATAAAAAACCAAAATATATATCAGATCTAAGCTTTCTGCGCATGAGCCAACGTCAGTGACACGAGAAATGAAAGAGACGAACATCAGTTGTATTTTAAGCAGCGGGTTGTTTTAAACGTGTCGTTAATTTTTTTCTGCAAACAAAAACCAATGAAGATTTCAAACAAAAATCAAAGGTATTTTTTTTTTAAAAACAATGCGGTGATTCAATTACACTTGCAAAAATATATTCGCATATTAGAAAAATCGTCTGTTTTAATTTAATTTTAAATGAAATATCCATAGTTTCTATGCATTTGTTTTTAGCTAAAAACATATCGTTTCGAACAACCCGATGGAAATTAAACACTTCCTTTCATTTTCCTAAAGTGGAAAACACAAACTGGTTTATGACGTCTGTGTTTGGAAAGATATAGAGTTGCAAATATTCATAAAGAGTTCGTGGATGTTTATGTAAAAGCGGCGTTTGCTGTAAGGCCAGTGGGGATGTGTGTCAGTAGAAGTAATGGTATTCTTAGCGAGAAGGGAGACACTAACCTTAGTGATAGGCCCTTCACAGGACGTCACGGAAGTAGTGCACAAATAATGTTTTAGCTATTCTGATGACAGTTAAATTGGCCAAGAAACGGATCACGTGCGCTGAGTTTAAAGCAGGCACTCATGGGACAAATCTTGAGTCTGAAAATGTGAATGTGACATGTGGCCCGAAAATACGCTTCTCTCAAATTCTCCGAAAAAAATCTGTTGTTATCAAGAGAGAGTGAGATTAAATCATCCTGCTTAACCTGTCCAAATGTCTCAGTGTGCTCCAGAACTTTTGACTCGTTTTATCAAAGAGGTTTTCTTGGGTTGGTTTAGTTTGTTTTACGGCATATCAACACCTCCATGAGTTATTAATGCCGACAAAATTTTTATTCCTGGTAATGTTTTTCTTCAAACTTCTATTTCTGGGAATATTTTTTTTCTTGAAGAAATGTATAGCTGGTCATATTTTTTTCCAAAATATGTATAGCTGTTTGCATTGCATGTATTTTTTTAAAGTATTGCTGATAATTTTTCCTACAAAAATTATTGCTGGTATTTTTTTTTTTTTTTATTACAAATTATTTCTGGTATTAAAACCTATTTTTTTTTCACAAGTTTGGGTGTTAACTATTTGCCCATAGCTGGGACCCTAACAGGTGTTAGGGTCCCAGCTATGGACCTGGAAACACCATTAACAATTAAGAGGTGGTTCCACGTTCCTCAAAACCTCCTGATCAGAAGCCTTGCTGATGGACGTAGTTTATCGTTTTACCCAGGACGCGGATCTAGTTTATCCTCATACCCAGGACGAGAGGTTTTCTTGGAATTAAAAGAATGGTCTCATAATGTTCACATACGGAACTGGACATATCGTTTAGAAACGGTTTAATTTTATAGGAAATGTACGCAATTCATCATTATTTTCTTGCAAGAGGATTGGTTGATTTGTTTTTACCATTTATCAACCGTTTGCAGTTTATTTAAAGCCGAAAATATTTTTGATTGTAAGAATATTTTGGAGGTTATAATGATTTTTAATGATTCAAGTTCTACTAATTAATCCATAGCTAGGAGGAGAAGAGGGGAATTTATACCTCTCTCAAGTGTATAGGGTCGTAAATGAATATGACAAAGTCGCAACTCCGAATAACATTACACCACCCGTACATAAAAGCTTGCAGCAACTGATATTCTCAAGCGGTTATCCATCTAGGTATAGTTCAGGCTCGAAGTTCCTTAACTTCTATGATTGTACGAGAACCGGCGTGGCAACCTGATATGACTATGAGCCTTGTGTAAAAAAGAGGATTCAACTAACAACGGCTATGATGGAGATTTTATTAAATAAGATTATCATTGTTGTAGTGAATATGCCTGACAAAACATTAGAAAGGAGCGGCATAACACAAGAAATAACAAACGGTGATGATCTTACAACTTTATCATAATAATGTGTGACATTGCCTTTACCAAAAACAATCATCTTTCCATGCTTCCTGAGAGGGTTTTCAAAACTCAGATGTCATATCATTCCAAACTTAAAAATAGTCTCTTATAGGTTATCTACAGAGTCATACGGCCTTTCATTTGACCATTTTGAAAAAGAAACGTTTTCTATAACATTCAAGTCAGGGGAATTAGCTGATAAGTTCAAAAGTTTAATTTCTGGCTTTTCAAAATAGCACCTGATCTCTCTTGCATTGTGGATAGACGTATTGTCCAGCTGAAAAATCCAGTTTTCACTTCATCTCTCAGTAGTGATTGGAGAAGAATATGGATTCATCCTTGTGAATTCATCCTTCCCTCAACCACAGGCTAGGACATTTTTCTTGCAACAGCTAATTGTGCCCCATATGATTACACTTCATCAACCAATAAATTCTGGGAAAACACTGGGGTTACTGCAGTAATATTGTTATCAATAAGGCCAATTGAACTGAATTTCATTTAATCAGCGAACTATACAGACTTCCATTTCTGGTCCTAGATTTAAGCGCATTTATCGAAGGCCAGACGTCATTCTTTATGAAGTTTTGACTGCCTATCTATTTACATTCTGTCCTATCTTCTCCTATCCTTTTTATGAAGGTATCATCTAATCGTTTTCGCAAAAGTCTCACGAGATGTTTCTGTAGTTACTTTATTTCTGGGCAACTTATGAATTGTTCATGCTAATAATCCTCCCTATCCATAGCTTCCGTGATTGCCCAGGGGCGGGGTTTTCCGGGGTTTTTTCTTTGTGTATGTTTCAGGATGTTTCAACAAATTGTTGGATAGCATTTGGTGATTTAGCTAATTTATCAAAATTGGTCTCATTGAATAGACTTCTTTTCGATAGGCAGATATTTTACCAAACTCGAAGTCTGTTAATTTCTTTGTTTGATCAATTATGATAAGTCTCTCAATACTCAAAGAATAAGGGTCATTAACAAACATCAAAATACATCTGAGACGAAATGCACATGAAACATTCAACTAATTAATTTATCTTTCGAACGATATGATCGTTTACCTTCTGAAAGTACAAGACATTAGAAACGTTATACAACGGAAAAAGAAAGTGCATATATATATATATATATATATATATATATATATATATATATATATATATATTTGAATGGATTGATGTGTGTTTGTGACCCTGGGTTTCACCCTTTTGCGATCGTCACACAAACTGATTAATTTCTTAAAAAATTGGGTCTATGTAGATTGCGTGCATTCATTTATTATTATTATTCGTGTTATTACCGTCGTCGTGATGTCATCGTGCTAACGCAAACATAGATGAATGTCCGTACACCCGATGAGGTACACGCACATACATACACATTTGCTCGTCCGTCGGGACTCATACATATATAAACATATGTGGAGAGTTTCGGATTTGACAAATATATGTATATGGGTGGTGTTGTGTCTATACATACGAATTTGTATGTTGAAATTCAAAGTGTAGCGAAAATTTCTCGAGAATGTCTCGTGAATGTATACATGTCAACAATAATTTTTCTATTTTTTCACTGAATAATATTTCCTGGCATGTATGTATATATGTGTGGTGGGGTCTATGTAAAATTATGATAGGTAAAGATTACTATTATTTTTATTTTTAATTAAAAAAAGGGTTATTTGTTATTATTTTAAAGCTAGTTATTTGCTTGTTTTTGATGACTGTGTATATGTAACTGGTAGAAATTTCGGTTTGTAATCCTTATTGGTTATTTATATGGTGGTATTTAATATACTGGGGTAGGGGGTAGGTTACGTTAATAATTATAGCGGGTATATATGATAATAGTAGATGTGATGTAGTAGTAATGTTGTAAGGGGATTAGAGGCATTGATAATATAAGTAGCTAATAATTATTGTAAATTGCTAGAAGTGATTAGTAATGGTGGTGGGCGAATGATAAAAACAATAAATGTAATTATTGTGGTGGTAGCTAGAACTAAAAAGTGATTGTTGGTATTTATTTTATATATATATATATATATATATATATATATAGATATATATATATATATATATATATATTGGTATAAATCCTGATAAGTATTCTGTGTAAAATTATGATAGTTGAAAATTGCCTTAATTTTTATATTTTATTTTTTAAAAAAAATTTTTTTATTATTTTAAAGCTGTTTATTTGTTGTTTTTTTTATTATTTTTTTTGATGACTGTGCATATGTGACTGGTAGAAATTTCAGTTTGTAATCATTATTGGTTATTTTTATGGTGGTATTAAATATGCTGGCGGAGGGGGTAGTTTACGTTAATAATTATGACAAGTTTATATGATAATAGTAGATGTGATGCGATAGTTATGTGTAAGGGGGTTGGTGACAATGATAATATAAGTGGCTAATAGTTATTGTAAATTGGTAGAAGTGATTAGTAATGGCTGTGGGAGAATAATAAAAAACAATAAATGTAATTATTGTGGTGCTAGCTTGAACTAAAGAGTGATTGATGGTGTTTTATTTTATTTTATTTTCTATATATATATATTTATTTATTTTGGTATAAATCCTGGTAATATATATACATACATACATACATATATATATATATATATATATATATATATATATATATATATATATATATATATATTAGTATAAATCTTGCCAATATATATATATATATATATATATATATTGCTATAAATCCTGGTTATATATATATATATATATATATATATATATATATATATATATATATATATTGGCAAGATTTATACTAAATTATAAAGTTATATATATATATATATATATATATATATATATATATATATATATAACCAGGATTTATAGCAATATATATATATATATATATATATATATATATATATATATATATTGCTATAAATCCTGGTTATATATATATATATATATATATATATATATATATATATATATATATATATATATATATATATATTGGTATAAGCCCTGGTTATATATATATATATATATATATATATATAACCAGGATTTATAGCAATATATATATATATATATATATATATATATATTGCTATAAATCCTGGTTATATATATATATATATATATATATATATATATATATATATATATATATATTGGTATAAGCCCTGGTTATATATATATATATATATATATATATATATATATATATATATATATATATTTATTTATTTTAGTATAAATCCCGGTTATATATATATATATATATATATATATATATATATATATATATATATATATAAGAAAAGAGAAGAAGATATAAAGGAAAAGGAAGATGTAACTATGTAAAGAGAAGTAATGGGATAAAAACAAGACGTAAATGAGGAAAATATAAATTAAAAGGAAGAAAAAAGGGGGAAAATTAGTAACAGAAAACAAACCACCCATAAGGAAAAAGTCAAAAATGAAAACGAAAAAAGGAACAAAGTTTAAAATCAAATAGGTGAAAAAAGAAACTATTAAACAATGAAAAAAAAAAGAACAGAATGTATGAAATATAGAAAGAAAAAATGGAGAAAAGAAAGATATATGCAAGCTAAAATGAAAAAGGCATAAGATTAGAAGGATATTAAAAAAGAGAGAGAGAGAGACTAGATAAAGAAAAAAAATAAATTGAAAGAAAGAATAAATGAATGAGGGAAAATTTAGAAAAGAACTAAAGAAAAACGCAGCCGTTGATATAAGTGTATTAAACAACATGACGGAGAAGGAATTGGAGGGAAAAACAGAATGAAAATAAAAAGGACGGCAAAAAAGCAATAGTAAAGCAGATATATCGCTAATGAAATCGTGATGAAAAAATTGTATTAAATCGGAAATAAAAGTTAATTAAATTTCCATTGGTTAGATACTATAAGGGAAAAAAGGTGCATATTCATATATAAAGATATATATCTGCCAGAATTTATGGGATCATAAGTTAACCTCATTTACATTATTTATTTGTCTATTTTCTTCGTTGTTTCACAGAATAGGAGACAAGGAAATTGAATACAGAATAGAAGAAAAAGTTCAAAAATGAAAAGAAAAAACGTTCCAAATTAAATATGGGAAAAAATGAAACTATGAAAAAAGAACACAAAAAGAAAACGTGGCAGAATGTAAGAAATATAGAAAGAAGAAGAAGAAGAAGAAGAAGAAGAAGAAGAAGAAGAAGAAGAAGAAATGGAGGAAGAAGAGGACAAGAAGAAGAAGAGGATGAGTGGGAGGGGAGGTGGAGGAGAAGAGGAACAAAGAGAAAAGGAAGATGCAGACTAAAATGAAAAAGACGTAAAATTAGAAGGATATTAAAAAAGAGAACTAAACATGATGGGAATTAATCAATAAGAAAAGAAAAAAAAAGCGTAATCGATAAAGAAAAGAAACATGAAAATCAAAAGAAAGAAAGAAGAAAGGAATGAGGGGAAATTTAGAAAGCAACTTTCGAAAAAAAGAACCCCCGTTGCTATAACGGTAGGAAGCAACATGTCGAAGAAGGAATTGGGCCGAAAATAGAGAATAAAAATAAAAAGGACGACAAAGAAGGAATGGTAAAGAAGGTATATATCTGAAGAAACCTAGGAGAATATATTAAACGCCCAAGTTGGGTAGACAGCTTTGATTTCTTTCTTTCTCCAATATCGATAATCAATAACAGGCGTGCATTTCGAGAAGATGTTCAGACATTCCATTCCGAAAAATCGACCATGCTCTCAGTTCCCTGACCTGGAACATTATTTAAGTAAATTCTCTTCCGTAACTGTCAAAAAGATTTAAGGTCTTATTGTCCAGATGGAACTGACCAAAGGCCACAGAATGTCCACGCAACCTCGGCATAGAAAATTGAATTAGACACAATATACGCCATGTTTGAATCAGTGGACATCCATTACCCTTCCCTCTATTGTCGGGAAAATCTCGCTCTAAACACGCTATCTTGGTCATTATTTCATTCAGAAAGGATTGACTATTCAAAGAATAAAAAAAGAGATGTTCTTTTTCGTGCAATCTATCAGTTGTGAAATGACTGCCTTAATGTAGCCATTTTTCTGTCCAATATCCAACAATTGAATCAGTCGATTTAGCGCAAGCACGAAAATATTTTACATAATCAGACAATATCGGCAAACGTTATAGTGCTACGTTTTACGTAACAGGCATTTTACATACTGAAATCTTCAATGTTAACAAGGAACTTATATCAGAAAAAATATATTAATTTAAAATCTAGGTGAGTAAGTATAGCGTTTTTTGTTGTTGCTTCATATTATTATGGTAGTATGAGACTTGCCCCAGATGATACAGAAATAGAATCTGCACGATGTTTCAGTGGTGTCTCAGATAAGCCATGTGAATCCAAATATTGATATGAAAAAATGATATAGTTGCCACCAATTTCCTGGCTTTTAAAGAACGTAATGTATTTTTTTTCTATTTTAGTTGTTAAAATATTTGCTTTATTTCAGTTGTTAAATATTGTTAATGGTAAGAATATTCCTTTAAAAGGTGGGGTGCCACTAGGACGCGAGGAGTTACAGTGGATTGAGAGTAAAGAGGCGTGTTTGAGGGAAGGATACAGAGAAGAACGAGGAACAAGCTCAGGGTGTCAGATATCGATTGACATTACACTTGAATTTTCGAAGATTTTAGTCATCGGAGTGGCAATTAAGGAGAATGGAATTCCACAGACGGGAGGTGCGAGATAAGAATCTGTTTCGAGAACAAAAGACAGTTACATTTCGCCGTTTTGACAGTGAAAGGATTGGACCGAGATGCCAGACTGGTAGCTCGTTTAAATTCATGCAGCGAAAGTAGCTCGTCGGAACAGTTGCCGTGAAAATACTCGAAGAAGAGACAAGAGAGGCTACGGTACGTCTGTGGGATAGCGATTGTAGATGCCAGATCAGGACCTATTATATTGCATATTCGTCTCTAGATTTTGCCAAGAACCTCGAAACGTACGGTGGGATCACCATACTATATATGACAGCAATATTCTATGCAAGGACGGATAGTTGATTTATAGATTTGAAGGATGAACTCAGACGAGAAAAACTTCCTGGCATGACACAGATAAACCAAATTTCCTTACGGGAGATGAAGCTATTGATTCAATGTGTTTATTCCACCTCATATCAGTGGACAGCATGAAACCAAGCAGGTGTAAAGAGGCGCTCTTAAGGACTTGGGAATCACTCATCCTGATTGGAGGCAGGAAGTTTTGTCTGTGATGGGTAAAGGGGAGCAGATTCATTTTGGAGGCATTAAAGTTTACAAACCATTTCCTGCCCCAGTCAACCAGAGATTGGAGGTCCTTTTCGAGATCAGCAGCCAGGTTAGTTTTGTCAACGATACCAGATTTACTATTGAGACAGGAGTAAATAGTGGTGTCGTCTGCGTAGTTGCCAACTTGGGAACAGATGACATCGGAAAGGCAATTGATAAAGATCAGGATCAGTGTAGGGCCCAAGATAAAGCCTTGATGAGCAACAGCGTTCGTGACATAGGAGCCGGAGGAGAACCCGTTTAGGACGACCTTCATTTCACGGTTTGACAGGAATAATTGTATTAATCAAATAATCGTCCTGTAATACCGTATTCCGGAAGTTTACGAAGAAAGCCAGCATGCGAAACCCTATCAAACGCTTTACAGATGTCTAGAGCCACGGCCCTAGCTTCTCTGTTATTGTCGAATGCTTAGAATACAAATTTAGTTATGGCCGTGAGCACGTCAGCGGTAGATCGGGCAAAGTGGAAACCATACTGCTTATCGGAGAGCAGATTATATTAAATAATGGTCTTAACCAATTCACCGTTGATTAGAGTCTCGACTTTATCAAAGAGTGGTAGGAGACTAATAGGACGATGAGGAATTCTTAAAAAATGGCAACAAAAAACACGTCATAATCAAAAAGAGACAGCTTGACCTGTAAGTAGGGCATGGAAATCTTAATCCTCACAGGGCATATTGAGGGTTAGAGAGATAGTGAAAGGCAGCGAGCTAGATACCTGACTAGCTTGTGTGAATGAGTGGGACGATGAGGGTCACAAGAGATAGGACATTGTGGAGAGCCATGATTGTTCATGTCATGATGGTACGCGGCTCATAGAAGAAGAATTATACAATTGATTTTCGTCTACTGAATTATTAATAGCTTATTGAATACCTAGGAAATATATGCCTATATAAAAGAATATTTCGCGCCGAGTCGGTATGGAGGTAGCCAGCAAATTCATACTTATTAATTTTCCATAGGTATTTTCACGGACAGCGACACTAAAATCTCTTTTCTGAGCGTTCATGTTTAATTTTATTTTGGTATTGCCTTCATTAATGAAGGCAATACTAAAATAAAATTAAATAAATTTCATTTAAATTACTGTAATTTTCCTTTTCTAGGTTTTCCAAATTTTTCACCCTTATTATTACAGGTTGATTTTATAGACGAAACTTTTGTTTATCGCCATAACCGGTTTAGCATAAACGAAAATAAATTATGTTTATCGTTAGAACTAACCACTGTATAAAGAACTGCTTAAATCAATAAGCAAACACTATTTTGTCTTAATACGTCACAGAGATATTTAGCATATTTAGTCTTCTTCACTACGTCCGTGTCAATGCAAGATATGACAATTCCCTCTCTGTTTTTTAACGTAATAGAAATATTCGTCAACTCCGTTGCCATGGTGTCCACAGAGCCATACTTCTGACTAAAAAAAAAGCATGTCATACTTAATGCCGCCAAGTGCGTTTCCAATGCATCATTGTTTTAATGATATTGCCAGGGCGGTCTCTGGTGTGATTTACCATAGAAATAGACATTCGCTACTGGAAAGTGCGCGTTTTTCTTCTCAATTTTTCTCCTCGCATGATTTTATTTTCCCCTCAAGCTTAGTGGCGTTTTGTAAATTATATGTTTCGGGCCGTAATATATTAGGTTGGTGCAAAAATAATGACGTAATAATGTCGTTTTTTGACGTTCAAAAATACGTCAAAAAACGACAGTATTACGTCATTATTTTTGCACCAACCTAATAACATGCAATAGGCGATTATCTACCTTTCATAGAGATGAGGTCATGAGGGGCATGCCTCAGTCGGTGACTAACTTCGCAGGGCAAAGTTATGAAGGGTAGTTGTGATGTAAAGCCCGGAGTAGTAGGACGTTCGTTGGTCTCAGCAGTAGGTCTTAGAGGAAAAACCACATGGCCTCACCAGGTTAATAGAGAAACAACCCTAACTCTAGTTTTTCCTTCGGGAAATATTAGAAATAAGGCTCGCCTTTTTACAAACTGTTTGTTGTTGCATACATGTTAGTATTTCTATGTGTGGAACAATGTATATAAGTATACATAAAAATATGTACAAACGTAGCATCATAAAACTATCTCGGAGATCAGTTCATTTTTTTTTTCTTTCTGATATTCCGTTTGCCCCGTGAAATTATATCATGAATATGATAATGCCCATAATAGGGGAGAAATAAATCTTCCATAGCGCACACATTAAAACTATATAAACACTTATTGTTTTTGACGTTACGAATAAGCTAACAAATTTAACTGCTACAAATTGTATTTTACCATTGAGTATTAAACAGTCAAAGTTAATTAATCTGTACTGAGAGATTGATTTCCAAGCCAAACATATTTTAAAACAGGATATTCACATAAATATCAAACACATTTTACCCTGTTTTGCTATTATCCGTGTTAAAAATCGATACTGACATTTTATGTCTGTTTTATTTGTCATTTTCGATATAATCGTCGTCCAACGAGGGATCTTTCCTATTTACTGAAAAGGTGCTGTAAATGTGTTAATCATTTTCCTCGTTCTGAGAGCTCATTTTCGTTGCAACCATTCTGCATTTTAGGTTCAGCTTGTCCGAGAACTTGATCTAAATATTTCAAATCCTAATGTACATTACATGGATTGTCAGTTTTAGTATGTAGGTACCACGTAAAAATACGTTCAGCAAATGTTACATTTAGTTTTAGATTAGCTGCTACAAATTATATAAAATGTCAATGCGTAATATATATGGGAAATGTTGTTTTTTTCTTCAAATTTTCAAAGCCTAAAAGTATACATGATCGAATATTATACATAGGTTATAACGGTATCAATATTGTACTCGCTAAACTGCGGTGATTGATTTGTTTGGATAGTAAATTAAAATAAATGTGATGACTCAAGAAAGTTGATTACAATAGGAGGTAGCTCGGCTAAAATTTGCTGAACGGTATGTAGCAAAAGATATGCTATAGGATTGTAATGTACAAGATTGCTGTCTTTGAAATAAATTAATTCAATATTTTCAACAGAATATACGGAGGATTTTTATAGACATATTTTATATACAGAACAACATAACTCACAAAAGAGGGGGAAGAGAAAATTGTTTTAATATGTATATAGTTAGGGCAAAGAAAAAAAAACGAAAACGTATATGTAGTTAATGCTGTATGTGTTACGTCCATGTGGTTGGGGTGAATTTAAGTAGTTGGCTTGCCCAGATAACTTTTTCCAGAAGAGGAAAAATGCGGTGTAATCACTACTACATCCTAATCTTTTCTTGAAATTAGTAATCTTGATATTTCTTGCTTTGTTACCAATAAGCAGTGATTACAAAGTCACTGCTGGGTGTGTATCCATTTCTGTCAAGTTCCTCCCTAGGTTAAAATTCTACCAAACAATTTTTTGGTTTCACCATATTATCAGCTACCTGCAACTCGCTGACTTAATTTATCTTCTCATTTTTTTTTTGTTTTGTTTTTTTCTAATACTCCTACATTCTGTGTGTAACAGCAAAATTGTTCAAATGATGTAACAGTAAATCTGTTCACTTGTTAGATTAAACTTTGAACCGTTGTATCTTAGAAATGATTAAATATATGTTATTGGAATGTTCCGTGTTTTTTATGAACTCTACTTTGATAAATAAGAATGTATAATTACTCTCCAAGCTTA
Source organism: Acanthosepion lycidas (assembly GCA_963932145.1). Taxonomy (NCBI): domain Eukaryota; kingdom Metazoa; phylum Mollusca; class Cephalopoda; order Sepiida; family Sepiidae; genus Acanthosepion; species Acanthosepion lycidas. Next base: position 43,530,662 of record OZ010582.1, read on the forward strand.
ACAGAAGAATCATGATGAAATCGATCATAAAAGAAAATGACCTGTCCCTCATTAATTAATCATAGCTAAGGATCGGAAGCTCATGCATGATTGAACTAATCATCAAATATATATATATATATATATATATATATATATATATATATATATATATATATATATATATATATATATATTCCAGGATCAATTTCCAACTTATTCAAGATTATCTTCACCTTCTTTAACTTTCTAACTTTATGTAACAAGTCTGACAGATTTCACGAACGATTTCATTTTCAAGTCTTTTTTTACTCCACTTTGGACAACCATACCTCCTCCCACATGTGCCAAACTGCCTATGAATTGAGTTGGATCTTTACTAATTGATCTCTTTAGCTCTAAGTTAAAATGACGATCACTCTTCCTGCTGTGACCACCTGATCCAGTTTTCCATTCTTACAATTACCTCCCTTCTCTTAATTGGATTTTGAAGATGGAAGCCAGAGTATGAATGTTATCCTTACTGAAGGCATGATCAATCATTTGTTTCTTTCACCATTGCTCATTTGGGAAGAAAGCGTGTATGACACAGAAGTATTTTAACCTGTTCTCTTTCTAAATAAATGACTGAAAGGGTTTGTCAGTGATTCTTACGACATATGGTGCCAAGATAGGCAAACATAGAGTTACATGACTTGGGAATTTCTGCTGTTATACACGGTATATTCCAATTGAATAAAATACAGGATGTAGGTTCTATGTAAATTGTGAGTAGTTTGAAATAGCACAGTTAAACAAAGATATTTCCGACAAGACATTTGTGTTTAGTCAGTTATGGCTGTTATCATGCCTCTTCGTTTCTTCAACTTCAAAGCATTATGTACACGTTCTCTTTTCCATGACATTTTATTCAATCTATAGCCTCAATTCTTTTTCATTTCTTTGCAGTGATACATTTATTATACTCTTTTCTGTGTACCCATTATTCTACGCTTGCTTTTTTTCCTAAACCAGTTACATTTAAGACGGTCAGGTAACTATTCGGGATAGAGGGTTCGTTCTGATGAGTCTTTCACATAGTGTACATAATACATGACAATTGTCTTCAAGAATTATTTATTGAAAGCACAAATAATCTGAGAAATACATAACAATAGGAGAAAATGAGAAAATTAAAATAATTACTGCTATTATCACAGCCATCGAAATAAAATGCTCACGCAGAGCGGCTGTGGCGTTTACACTCACATTAATGAGAATTTTAGGCTTGGTTTGTGAAGATAAAAGCAGGAAAATAAATATACATAATAACAAGAAAAGCATGGGAAATTGTATGTTAATTTCATACAATTTTATATTTATATCTGTGTGCATAGATGTGTGTATTTTCTTTGCGGTACAATAATGTCATAATAAATGTTATAAAAGGGAACAATTTACTCCGTAATATTACAAGCCATATCACAGAAGGAAGTTACACACGTGTTGCCTTCCTGACGGAAAATACTGAATATAACGTCTCTTGTCGGCATGTCCGTATTACAGACAGGAACAGTTTTGTTGCATCCTGGGAGTCATTATGTTATGTTTATTTTATATTTAATATATGTTAAACACCGTTTAAATATCACTGTCTTATTTTATTTTATTTAAAGCTTACTTTATTTTTATTATTTTACATTTAATTTTTCTTCATTTATAATAATAATGATAACACTACAAGGCCTAAACAAATGATGTCTATAAACGTTACTTTATGAATTGTCATGTCCCTTTAGGAATTAATAAATTCAGAATGTGTGAACAAATCACAATTGCTTAAATCCTTAATTAATTAGTATCTTTGAATTCCTATGATTTCTTGCACAAGTGAAAGGAGTGGTTTCTCACTGCATTCTCCACAGTTTGGAAATCATTGTTTTCTTCCGTTGGACTGGCTGCTACTCAAGTCTAGTGAGACTCAGTGTGCCTTGCTACTTAACCCAGAGCTGAAAGAAATGATTCCATGTATATATTAAATCCCATCACAGAATACTTGGAACTATAGTCTTGTATTCTTTCAATCTATAGTTCTCATCTTAGTTTTATATAGATGTTATCAGAGACACAACATTTCGACCAAGTATCCTCTGGCGATCATCAGATATACATTGACTGACTGAGATGGGTTATCTAGTGATTATTGTGATATGATGTCTCTGTGATATCAGTGATTGTTCGTTTCTTTTGAATTGGTGCTTTAATATTTAATCAAAGTATAGAACTCAGGACCACTAAATTATAATAGTACATGTAAAACCAACTCCTATATCCACTACACCGAAGGTAATTACTGGTGTGTTTTTAGAGCATTTACTATTCAATGTCCGATTTAGTTTTACATTTCCTTATGATGGGGGCTTCTTGCCGCTTTTTACAATTTAGTATTTCCTTATTTTGAACTATTGTTATCGTCTTAACTGTTATAGATGTTATTACAGACAGAGCATTTAGACTAGTTACACTCTGGTCACCATCATTCTTTTAATATTGACAGTTACTCATCTCAGGAATGAATAAATTACTTGTAACAAAAATGACAGCACAAACCGGAAGAAATAAACCCCTTCCATTTACATAAACTACAAAACCGCCCAGTTATGACATTCAAGTCCTTAAAACTGAAAGGGTAATATTAGACTTCTGTACGCAACAAGAATTTAAATTGATCTCTAGAAATCTTGATAACGAAATAGTGGAATCAAATAATGTTATCATATATTCATTAGCTGAAACGCGTGAGACCGTTCCAAGAATAACTAGAAGGAAATGCTACAACCATGGAATGACAGCCCTGGGTAGAAAATTTAATAAAAGAATGAAACAAACAAAAAAGTAAAGAAAATAGAAAAGGAAATACTAAACAATCAATAAAGAAAATTCAAAAAGAATCCAGTTAACATTTTGAGAAACCACCATCTTTGGAAAATTGAAACTGAAATTAGTTTATCCAAGCGTTTATCCAAGCATCACAAAAGATGTATTAAAATCTAGAGTAAAGCAGAAAAGCAGAATAATAGCATTTAATCATAACCAACATAGAAGAAACGTCTTCGCCTAAAACCCTGACCACACTAACTTAAAGAAATAGTATATATACAAGTGTATACCCAATTATTATAGATTCCATCTCAAAGTATGAATAATAATGCAACTGCTGATCTGGAATTTAAGAAAGATAATTAAAAGCTTAGGAATTATAAATTATCACGTGTTATTGAGGCTAGACTTTGGAAAATAGCTTACTTTCTCACCGAATTAAATAATAATTTTCTCAATTTATGAAGGGGATCCAGAAGCGCACACTCATACAAAAAAAAAACAGAGGTTTATTACGATTAATGCAATATGTAAACGAAAAAGCATCTCTCAAGATACCTCACACATACATATGTATCTCACGTGGGTTCAACATGGCGAAGGTATCAATGGAAATTATGTTATCTAGGTTCTTGTCGTTTTATGAAAGTCAACTCCTAACAGCCTAATTTGGTTTTCGTTACGGTAAGGGATGTAATGTTGGCAAATATGTCATCAAGCAACTCCAGGAATTTGCCTAATTCTCTAATTTGTAAATTATATTTGTAAATTGTATATCAGCTATGTCCACTTCATAACAGGATATGACCACGTCAATAGGGAACTATTCTCATCCATTATAGACAGATTTACAAGTTCGAATCAACTGAATTCATTAGATAAACTGTAGTAATCTACAGAATCTTACATGTCTTGTGAAAACCGTAAGACGGAATTATTTCAAAGCTCATCATAAGGACTAGCCCCCTGAAGCTGGGAGGACTTGTGCTATGACGTCAATTCGATAATAAGTTTGCATTCTTCTCCTGCAGCCGGCGATCTCTAGTTGTTTTTAATCCAGAGATATAACCACTTCAACACAGGGAACTTGACTATGTTATTAATGTCCATGTCAACATGATCTATCTATCCACTGGGGGGGGTCGTTCCCCCTCACTGTGGAGCCGTTTCAGATACGAAAGAAAACACGTCTACATTGTTTGACGGTTAAGACCCGACTCTGTGAAACGTTTCTCCTATTTCCTTTTCTACGCTGGCTCAGACAATCAACATCGACTTCACATATTATGGCTTGTATCTGTCTCCGAAGGTCAACCTCCAGAAGTCGCAGCTGAGATACAATTCCCTCAAAAAATATTAGTGTGTTAAACTATTATTTAACAGTACGAAAATGAGGAAATGAGAGACCCAGTTTATTTAGTTCCATTAGACTATGCCCTGTGCATTTACAAGCACAGATGTGAACAGATAGGTACGGGTTATTGAAGGATTCCATACTACATCCTCAATAAATCTACAAATAGAAGACGATGACCCGTCTTTCCTTACCGAGGCCAATGTACTAATGATGAGGTGTGTGGGGAGCTATACTGACGATATATGCATTCATAGCTAGGGTAAGAATGGTCTTGAATAGAAAACCAACACTCTCCATGAAGTGTTCCAAGAAATACGATTCAAGATAAACCTTTCCAAAACAGAAGCTATGATCTGGATATTGGAATGAAAACAGATGTTCCATGAACTGAATCCATCATAAAAATTCAGAATTTGATCTTATTAAATACTAAACACTTCAAATACCTTGGTGTATGTATAAATTTTAGAAATTTAGTATAGGAGAGAAGAAAACTGAAAATAAAATAGATAGTTGTACCGAATAGCGCAACTTTCTACAAACCCAAGATATTAACCTGGAGTCATGTTCCTTAAACAGTTTTGAGAGATCGAGACTTTTATAAGGATGTCTTGTATGGAGCTAAGATCAGTTCAGGAATATTTAAAATATCTACTGTATAGAACCGCTTTCTCAGATCAACGGTTAAAAATGGCTTTCAGCGGAAGAATCTCTGCGAGTTTCGCGATGACCATCCTTTTCCGAAACTTGTGAACTGGCGCTACAGAATCGCAAGCAAAAAATGTATCAAATAAAACAAACCGCATAGCTTGAGGACTTTCAACAATAGCAGCAGCAGCAGCAACTAAAACGGATACCACATGTAAATCGAAGATTTGATGACATAGTTATGATGTTCTAACCAATACCAAACAAAAATTTAGTAAGGAAACTTCACTATGAATTCTGAAAAGAGTGATAATAGCTACCAAACTTGAGCAAAACAGTTTCTTTAAAAAAAAAAATGAAGAGAAAGAGTTTATAAATTTCAACCGACAGTGGTACTGGATGCACGATCAATGATTTAAAAAACATTCATTATAAGGAATATAATGCCATTGCCACTGGAAGTAACTGATTCTGTTTGCTAATTCTGTGTTATGCTACCAGTGTGTTCCTATATATTTTACAAGTAGATATGATTGAACACAAAAAGTAAAGATAGGAACTCTTTACAGAACGCTTCCCTATGTGGCCTTGTGTCATTACGTTTAGTCAATATTATACTTCAAACTTTGGAATAACACTATTCTTAGTGTAATTAAAGAAGTTTAGGCGGACTTTTAGACAAAATCAATTATGGCAATTCCCTTAATCATAACATTTCCATGTCCGGCGCAGTCGATTGCCGCAAAGAAAGTCGTGAAAAATTGACTTTTCTGAAAAACCAATATTTCAATTGTCTCAGAAGATTCAACACAGAGAAAACAAAAACGAATAATTCAGTTAAAAAAGACTAGCAAACCAAAATGAACAAAACACAATAATAATTTTGTCTGCTTACGAGTGAAATAAGTAGAGACACAAGTTGTGAATAAATTAGCTGTTAGTGAACTTTAAACATTTAAGTTTTGCATTCAAACAACTGACTTATCACATTACCGTTAATACTTAGTCACTATTTCTCTTACTGACTTACTTAAAACTTATATTGTATACACCTACGAGAATTGTAAATCAAGTAAAAACAAAATTTATGCAAATACTTGAAAATCTTCTTCCTCTATGAGCTTGGGAGGGTAATAAATAGAAGACAAGCACAGAAAAACTCTTGCTTAAAAGTTTTAATTACCCGGAAGGAAATTAGTAGGAGGGGCTGAAGAATGTTTTCTATAACTATACAGGAGACAGTAAAATGAGTGAGAATGGCGCCAAACTGTATATGAGAGGCGAACCAGGGAAGCTAAGTCACGAATCTTCCTGATTTCCGCCGAAGGCAACGTCAAAATGGCAGTTTAACAGGCGAGATGTTACTACTTGGAATGAACTTTACCGCTCTTGAGCACAGTGTATAAAAAAGATATAAATTTTCTTGAAGACAAGAAATAGCTAGAACTTTTGCTGTTGGTACTTGAGGAGAAGAGCAATGATGGTAAGCCAAGACCAGTCACCGGAAATTTATAAAAGGAACACTTTTAAATTAAGAAATAAAATTAATGAATGAATTTTATAATATTTAGGAAAATTTCTATGCCGATTTTGAAAGTTTAAATTCAAGTTTTTGAAATAGTGATAGTTCCGTGATTCACATAGGAATTTTAGCCGGAGTTCAAAGAGGAATATGTGCATTTCATTAACACAGAAAAAGGTAAATGATTGTCATTTTTAAATCATTTGAAACATCACACTCTTCCTGGGACATTTGAACAGAAATAGATGAATACCTGTTGTTTCCTGTTTAGGATTAGATTTCTGGTTACTTTTAAAATCTTTTCACTCTTTTTCACTCCCAGAAATTACATTCGTATTAGTGACATTAACGTCTTACATGGGGTGAACTTAATTTTTTTTTAATCATTTCGCCCCAATCAAAGAGATAATGAAACTAGAATGCATGGGGTTGTTAGAGTGAAAGTAAATAAGAAGTTTTACTTTGAGCAAAAGTGAGTAGAACATATATTTTAAGATTTCTATCAGTTTCGAACATGAAAGAAAACCAAAGTTTTATATAATTTCTCTCTGAATTTCTGGGATGATAAGTTACTATTATTTACGATATTGTCACATGGTTGTCTTTTGGATTTCTGTTATGATTAATTATTATTATTAGGTTGTCCCAAAAGTTCGTAAACACTTGCAAAAAATTGAAATTTTATTCGCCAAGTAATAACAAAAACAACAAAATTATTCCTCAAAATAAAGACCATCATTTTCCAAGACTTTCTACCATCGATCTGCAACCTTTCGGATCTGGTGAAAGTACCATTCAGCCGGCTTCGAATCAAAGAATTCTTGACACGCTTCCTCGACTTCATCAAACGAGTCGAATCGGCGGCCCTTCAGAAAGTGTTGCATTGAGCGGAAAAGGCCGTAATCTGATGAAGCACAGTCAGGATTGTAGACTGGATGTGGCAGAACCTCAACGCCATCCATCTCTTCAAACTTGTCTTTGGTCTTCCTGGCTGTGTGTGGCTTGGCATTGTCCTGCTGCATCAAAGGGCGCTTTCGGTTGATCAGAGCCAGGTACTTTTGCTTCAACTTTTCGTAGACCCACTCCAGTTGCTGACAGTAAAGTTCAGCACTGATGGCACAACCATTCGGAACCAACTCAAAATTCACGATTCCTTCAAAGTTCCACCAAACGCACAACATGACTTTCTTGCCGAATCGATCTTGTTTTGGAACCGACGGTGTCTCTTGCCCTTTCTGAACCCATCGCTTGTCTCGAATGTGCTGGATTGTGTTGCATAAAATTCTATTTTTCGCAAGTGTTTACGAACTTTTGGGACAACCTAATATTTACGTTGTTTATATTCAGTTTAACATCCCAAACTGTTGTTATTATCACCTGATTGCGTTTTTTTTTCTGAATATCCGCGATGATAAGTTATAATAATTAAGATATTTATATTGAAATTAATGTCCTCATCTTTTGTTGTTATTATCACCTGATTGTTTTCTGTTTGAATTACTGGAAGGATAAGTTATTAGTTACCTTATTTATATTCATATTAATATTCCCATCATTGTTGTTGTTATCACCTGGTTGCCTTCATTATGTATTTCAGGGTGGAACATTTATCAATATTTACGTTATTTATATTCTGATTAACATCCTCAATTTTATTGTTGTTATCTCATAATTGCTTTCTCTTTAATTTTCTGTGAAGATAAATAATCATTATTTACATTATTTATATTAAAAAAAAACATCCTCATCTTTGTTGTTAATATCACCCGATTGCCTTCTGTCCGAATTTCTGTAATGATAGTTAATCATTATTGACTTTATTTATATTAAGATTAACATCCTCATGTCTGTTGTTTATATAATCTGACTGCCATCCCTCTGATAAATTATAATTATTTACGTTAATTAATTTCAGATTAACATGCTCATCTTTTTTTTGTTATTTTTTGTCTGAATTTCTTATATGATTAGTTAGCATTATTTATGTTAATAATATTCAGATAAGAAGGTTGAACATTTTTGTTAGTTTCATATGTATTCTGTCTGATTTTCTGAGATGGTAATCAATTATTATTTATGGTATTATATTCCAATTTACATTATCATAATACTTATATTCAGATTGGTACAATATACCCCATTAAATCTGTCTTTTGTAAGGTGGAGTGCAAATGGATAAAAAATTATTTCTATATATATTAGGTTGGTGCAAAAATAATGACGTTTTCTCACATATGCTACTATGTGAGAAAACGTCATTATTTTTGCACTAACCTAATATATATATATATATATATGTGTGTGTGTGTGTGTGTATTAAGGCATTTTTATGTTTATACGTTCTTTTTATAGATACAAATATTTAAGTAAATGTTCTGTTTATAATAAAAAGTATAAACGACATTTACCGGTCTGAATGTCCGAGAAATTTTCATAGAAAATATGCGTCCTACGACAGTAATCGAACCTGTATCCTATAAGATAACGGTCATATAGCATGACGTTTGAGCCACAGAGGAGCGTTTCGGCTCGAAAGGTCGATTTTACTGTTTTTAAACTAAAGTTCTCCATGATTTTCTCTCGTATATTCATATCTTCTCGATGCGTATCCAAATGTAAAATAATTGTCGGACTTTGTACATTTTATAATGATAATACATCGGAACGTATAAACATAAAACAAATATCTTAACGGACATTGTCCATGTCATAATATATATATATATATATATATATATATATATATATATATATATATATATATATATATATATATATATATATATATATATATATATATATATATATTCTCTGCACCCTGTAGACTACCAGTACTCGTACGTAGTCTGCAATATTACAATATTAGAAGAATAGTGGGATATTTGTCTTGTAGGTCACTTACTGATTTCCAAACTTCTAGCAAGTGTGTTCTGCAAATGCAAAGAGATCCTGAAACTCAAGGCGGTGCAGGACTCCATCTTCAACTGACAATCAACATCAGCAAATACTAGTAAAACAAAACCCACGTCTAATAGTCAAAGCAAGATCTCAGATAACGAGTGTCAGAATTTCGATAATAACGGGCAATATCAAGAAAATTGGCGATATGAAAAAATTCGATAAATGGGTTCAACAATCAAAAACTTTGACGTTTTGACATGTGCTCCATCCTGCATCTGCAAAACTTGAATGGACCATTTCTTGATCGAAGAGTGGCGTGATGAGAACCTTGATGACAGTTGTAAACGATAGACCCAATACTTAAAGGACCCAGACAATTCCTAAAACCGAAATTACACCAACAGAAGATTATGGTGACTGTCTAGTGCTTCGCGATTTGTATCATACTTTACAGCTTTTTGGAATGTAACCAGAGCATCACTGCCGAAGTTTACTGCCAGCAACAGGATGAAATGCACATCTTTAATAGATGAGGTTCAGTCCTGCTTCCTGACAATGTTCGGTTACATGCTGCCAGGTTGAAACTTCAGAAACTCACCGACTTGAGATACCAGACTCTACCATATCCACTATAGTCGGCTGATCTCTCATCCACTGACTAACACTTTTTTCTTGACAGGTTTTTTAAGCCAAAATGTATTCTGTTCCAAATAAGATGCAGAAATTGAATTCAAAGATTTCTTGGCGTCAAAACCAATGGCAGAAATGTATATATGTTCAGCTTTCCTATTTTGACTAATTTAAACACTATTTAAATACATTGATTAAAAAATAAATCTGATTTCAAAATCGGACATTATTTTCTCAACAATTTTGTAAATTGGTTCAAAATCTGGGACAAAACAATGATCATAGATGATTGCTAAATCCAATTTAATACGAATTTTTAATGGATTCTAAATAGAATGAAATAGATGAAATATCTGGGATAAATTATGAGAAAGGAGGTTATCTACTCAATGACTTATTGTGGGAATGAGGCGCAGAGGGAACTTTGCTTAACTGATTTAATATGAACGTTAGAACGGATACAAATAAGGATGGTAAAGTATCGAACTTTGCTAAGCACTACAAGACAGAGGAAGTTGTAGAGAGTCATGATCCACCACATAAAAAAAACAGTTTTCATCAGAGTTTCAAAGCTCAATGGTAGATGCCTCATACAATTATAGTATGTGTATATTAGTGTTTATATGTACGTTCTAATTCATCTTTTATAAATTATTTTGTCTTCTTTATGTAAGCCATTACTATTGTTGACTATCTACTGACTATATTTGTGACAATAGTAATAATATGACTATAAACCTTTAGGTGGAGCTGTAGGTACTTCTTAAGATGCATATATATATATATATATATATATATATATATATATATATATATCGATCATGTGAAGCTAAATCTTGATAGTGGAAGTGCCATCAGTCCGCAATCGACACAAGTACGCAAAATTAGTTTGAATTCATTTTGTCTTCAGCTCAGGCTGGCAGCCATCCAAGATTATGTTAGTAATAGTTGAAGAACTTTAATTGTTACAGTCGTCAGATGAGTATTTTCTCACGTTTTTATTGATATCATCATTTTTATGTGTCTTTTACGACATCGGTTCTAGACAACAGAATCAGACATTAAAGGGGTATCCCAGCGGTTTGGTGGGAAAGGAATTCAGTGTTCAGAAAACAGATACGGTTCTTTAAAATTCTAACACACGAATCACTTATATTCGCCATTATTCTGTTTATTTCTTTGCTTTAGTTTCTAAATTTCTGGGACAAGCAGTTGTCTTTACTTGCCTTTCAGACAAGCAATATGGTTTTTGCATTCTCTGGATCAACTGCTTATATGCTAAAGATTTTTACTGTATGAGTCTATCAAGGTTTAGATAGGGCCAGTGAGGCTCACTCTTCTACTATGGATATCCTGGACATCTTTGACATCTTGAACGTCTTTGATATACTGGTCTTCTTCAGAGAAATTGTTTAATTGATTCAGTCTTTCTAATCTTATCGTGAAATGAAAGTTGTCCTGAATCCCCACTCTTCTAGGTCATTCCGTCCTAATGCACGTGTCCCCCAAGGTTCTATCGTTGGACCTTTGTTCTTAATTTTCATCAAAGACCTTCTTGGTGGCATCTTGATATCTAAGTTGATGACACAAATTAATATCTATGCCTATGACATAAATATTTCCTCCTGTCTCTATAGTAAGTCTGATCAGTTCGATAAGGTCATATTTGCAGCTGATCTATAAAATGACCAACAGTCTGTTGTTACCTAGGGCAAGGAATGGCTTGTTATTTTTAGCGCATCAAAAACGAAGCTTCTCTCTATTAATCACGTGAAAGGCCCATTCCTACCTCCCATCAGTATCGCCTTACATTCGCGGCTGACATAAAGATGATCCATTGTGTTGTACTAAACAATGTTTCTTCCCTGAATCTATATTGCATATTTATACGCCTACTATACGTCCATACTATATGACTATTACTGCCACATATGGTCGAGTGTTCTTGCTGTATATTTAGGGACTTTTGATAAAATCCAATGAAGAATCGGTAATATTATTGGCCCTGCCCTGGCGTCTCTGCCTCACTCACTTTTCCACCGCCGTAATGTAGCTTCCCTTCTCTATAACCACTTTCATGGTAATATAACGCATTTGCTGCATGAACCGCTGAATGACACTCTTACCAGCCTGTGTCTGTTGGTTCGTCTCCGGCGAGCACACCCTGCAACAACACTCGACAGTACTTTGTGTTTCAATAGACGCAGTAATATCGGTGAAGAACTGTCAAAGATCAGTCTTGACTCATCTCTGTCCTGGTTATGCTTGAAATGTAATTAACCTCATCAACACTCATTAACAATTGCAAAAATTACAACTTTGATTGATTAAGTTCATGAATACATAAACGAAAGGGATTTGAAGACATTTCCCGTATAATGAATTCTTAAGCTGTAAGAGGTTGACTGCCGATTGCAGTTACGGCTAAGCAGCCCACAGTTATTTAAATATTTAAATAAATGCTTTTGATCAATGAAATCTTTTAAAAAAGGCGCAGAGAACAGAACTCTAGCTGATTGAGGCACCATAGTCATCCGGCAAGGTAAGTGTTGGTCTACTAGAAGCGAGCCCATTTAAGTCTTGCTTCTGCTCTTTCGTCAACTGCTTTTTATGGGAGTATAAACCCCAAATGCATTGCTCTGATTGCCCTGCCAATAATAATGTTTGATCAATGACATTGGCTAGCAAATAATAACACTTGACCAATAATCGTGTGCCATAGAACCCAAAGTGGTTTAATCAAAATTATGGCGCTGTCGTAAGTATCCTTAAGTATAGAAGGGGAAACCAGTAGCTTTATCCCGGCCCTTCTCTCACTAGCAAGCCAGTCAAAAATGGTGACCTTGTAGCCCCCATATCCTTTCTCAGTGGGACATTTTCTGTGTTTCAGAATCTCGCTGTCCGTTAACCTGATTATCACAGGTCTCATCGTCAATTCTGTCTGAAAATATATTATATCAGTGATCAACACAAACATGACCTATAAAGATTGCCTTTGTGTCACATAATCCAAAGAAGTGTATTAAAATTAACACTTCGGCTACTCAGACCTAAGAACGAAAAATGTACTTAATGACCTATCCCACCCAACAATACAATTTCCCCTCCCACACTATACTCCATATTGACACAAACCAGATGATTCGTTGTATCGCATTGTTTTAACATGAAATTTTTTTTTCTTTATAAATATGAATTAGATCGCCAAGTCAACCTTCGATAACAGTCATGGTAACTGTCTGGATAAACACTTCACTATGGTGCCTAGACTTTATGAATTCAAACGCCATACTAGATTGGGGACAAAGTCTTATCAATTCACAGATGAATTAGCTAGATGTAAGCATATGTTCTATGTTCACAGTTTCTTCTCACGCGCTTATGGAAATCTCTTCCGGTTTGTATCTTACCGGCCAACTTTGATCTTCCGAAATTTATATGCAATGGCAATCGTCAATTAATGTGATCTTGATTATTCTTTCTATTCTTCTCGCTCCTTAATAATCTTTCTCTTTTTTTTTTGTTCTTTCACACTCAGTAACCCCGTGTTTCTTAGTGGCTTTACTGCCTTGCATGTAGTGATATGACTAAAAAAAAATTACTTACACTTGCATCATTGTTCCCGTCTTTGTTATCACAGAGATTCAGCGGTTGTATTTTCCCGGTCTTCATTAGGTTCGTGTCGATCTGGGTAAACTTCACGGAATTTCGAAGTGTTAGTTTCGTTCCACTGTATAAATTTTGTTCTTATTTAATACTGTGTTTCTGTTGAGTGTAGATTTGCACTAGCCAGCACATAGATCGAACTCAGAATTATTATATCACTATATTGACGAAATATAGCTTTAATTCACTACGCTATTGCTGCCTGCGTTTCATTTTATTTGTTTTTTACTTATTTTATCTGTTGTTATTTAAGTTGTGCGTTTGTGCACGCACGTTTGTATCTGTGTCTGTGTTTTTTTTTTATTATTTTTTTTGGTTTTAATTCTGTCTAGCTTATAATTTGTTCGTGGTCGACGTATGATAATTTGACAGCAACTCTAATCCGATTATACGAAAAACTATGCATTGTATTTGACTGGAGATTGTAAATTGCTTTCAAAGCAAAGCAAATTAAATACAAATTTATTGCCATCCACAATTCGAACGGTGTTGCGACATTATTGTCAAACAGCACAAAACGCCCACTTCCAAACAAATGCCAGATTATCTCCTTGTCGTCTGTCCGTTGTTTGTTTCGCCTTCATGAAAATTTGCCATCAACGTTTCTAGCTAAACGAAGAAGAAATTAAGTTTCTTTGTTTCTTATATTTCTATGTTTTCGCCTCTTTAACAAACTTTTATTTGGTCTTCATTTTTCCTTCATTCAAGACATTGATATCAGCAAAAACACAACAAATATAAAAAAAAAGGTAGTCATTCAAGTCAAGTCGACGTTAGGTGTTGCAATATCAGTTTAATATTCTGTTAATATGCATTTATGAACATCATTGTTATAATATATATATATATATATATATATATATATATATATATATATATATATATATATTAGGTTGGCGCAAAAGTAATATATACATATATATATATATATATATATATATATATATATATCCGAATGTAATGAGAGAAAAATAATGTATAAGTTCTAACGTTCACAGCATTAATTCAAAAGAGGTCTCAATACCGAGAGTAGAGCACTAATTATTTATTATATATTCATATAGACAAAAAGTTACTACATTGATGCAACCTTGTTTCGGTGCATCTATTTGCACCTTGAGCGGCCTGTTTACAGAAAGGATTGTTCATAACCATTTTGTCTATATGAAATAATATATATATATATATATATATATATATATATATATATATATATATATGCGTATGTGTGTGTGTGCATTTATTGTAAATATAAATTATAGCTCTGTTAGTATACATCGAGCACTATCTTATTAGCACCAACACCCATATCATTTCTTTTACCCATATATATATATATATATATATATATATAAGTAATTAATGAAGTTCATTTTTAATTCAGCATTTTTCCCTATTAATTAACAGTACAAACAGGTTTGAATAATCTCCCTGTTTTATAAAATAATGCGAAATTCGTCCACCGTTTTCTGCATTCGAGAGACTTAATAAAGAAGATGTTCCGCTAATGATGTAGGTTGAAACCCTGCTGGAGAGCACATTACCTTTATTAATTTTCTAGAATGAGCAGATCGGTAGATGTAATTCAAACAGTTGTAAAAAGCATGGCGTCTACGCAAACATGTGTATCCACTAAAATAACTTTTCAAAACAATAATCTAGTCATTGTCATGTTTGATTCGAACTAATGTCTTCGTTTCTTTTGACCGCGCATTTGAAAGAAATCTTGAGCTGACCTAAATTCTGGTAATGCGAAAAGAGAAAGCGATGTGCCCAATTACGGCGAAGTCTGTTGTGTTCACTTTCGTGAAAGTACCGTCGCGAAAGGCATGAATGTATCTTTTCACCTACCAGCTTAAATTAACCCGAGCTATATGAATTGTTTTTAGTCTAGGAAAACCAAATATATCTAATTTCACAAACGTAGAAAACGTAACGGCAAACAATTCGACTATCTTCCAATGAAGGTCAGTGTAATTCATAAGGCAAGAAAGATAAATGATCTTTGAAGTCCTAGGATTTTCAATTTACTAAAATAGAGAACGAAAATGTGTGAATATGCATGTTCTGTAAGAATCAAATTCAATGACATTCCGGAATAGAAGGCAGGCTGATACACTGCCGACATTGGAACACTGAGCGCAAGAGCCACACTGATGATTGATTCGTTTTTTTTTAACTGCTGCAGGTTATTTAAAATCAGAAAATAGTTTTATATTTTAAGAATCTTTTTTTAGAGATAATAATGATTTAGTGATGCAAGTCTTACTAATTAACCCACAGCATGGGGAGAAGAGGTGAATTTATATCTTCCCCAATTGATTTTGTACGTAGATAAATAAAACTAACCTAACGGGAAATGGAACCCGGCTCTCCGATTAACAATCCCAAGACATTATCCCTTACACCAACGGTACATCCAAGGTTACACAACTGTTTTACCAAGTTGTCGCGCATATAAATAGTGACCAGAGTCGACATTGCTCAACGTCGGTGTACTGGAAGCAGTGTTTCAACGTGATCTGGCCGTAATCTGTAAACTACAAGAGCCACACTACAGAGAGTAAGCATGATCCGAAACTTGAGTTTAGTTTTCTAGTAAAATCCAGTAAAACCATGTAATAAACTAATATATATATATATATATATATATATATATATATATATATATATATATATATATATATATATTTGTCACTGACTCGCCAGCTAAATAAGTCTATTTTGCACTTATAAATATATTCTGTGCAGATCACCACAAAAATTCAAGATTAACCGAAGCTATAATTAGAAATGGCAGTTAATCGACGTATTTCCCCCAGAAGAGATGAAAATGGATTTTTCTTTTTGAAGACTACTAATAAGGGGAAGGGGAATGGAGAGAGTCATGTCATTTCGAAGTGTCATTAAACATCTAACTTACACTTTCAAGAATGCTTAGAGAAAATTAAGATAGAATACACATTTACAAATCCGCTCAGTCATGAGCAGTCACAGGCACTCAGACAGCGAGGAGGCTTGCGCATGTGCACTCGAGGATAATCTGTCTGAGACATGGACAATCAGCAACTTAAGAATTTTTCCACACTAGAATTTATCTTTCTTCAATTTGCCGAAAGAAAGATGGTTTCTTTGAAGAATGGCAGCATGACGAGGAAGGAAGAAAATACATTTTATCGGAGCCGCTTAATTGTGGAGAGATAAGTATACAACGAAGACAATAAAGAATGAAAAAGCAGACAGAATTCATGTGCAGCGGGCGAAGGAAAGATAGAAGAAATAATTCAAAAGAAAAAGTTTCTATGAAGAATGATGTACTTCAAAAATGAAAAAAAAAACTAAAGAAAGCGCTTGACGATTAAATCGAAAAAGGAGAATACTTTTAGAATACAGATAAGCTTATAGAATATGCTTATAAAAAAATGAAACGAGAGACTTTTTTTTAATTGTTATAGTGTGGACGTTATTCAAAATGAAAATAAAGGAAGAAAGAGCATAGGTATCGATTACATCATGAATCAAAGTAATGGATACAAAAGGAAAAGCATTTAGTTTAGAAAATAAATGGAAAAGAATAAGAAACAGAAAATAAAAGCACTATTTATGTTCGGACTATTGTCGTCATCTCTGTTGTTATTTCAAAGTGTCGGCCGCTGTACCCTCCGGCTATATCGATTTCAGTAACCTACAGGAAATTCTGAACTAAATCCTTTATTTAATCTACAGGGGTAGACTGTTCTCTTTTCACTGCTGATGACGAATAGTTCTTATTTTTATTTATTACTATTCAGTTATTACTTACCCGTCTCCTCTGAGTGCGACTACACACTGCACGACCCAGGGATTGAACTCACAATGATTATGTCACCAAACTCACAAACAAATATTTTAATCCACTAGGCCAATTTCAATATGCCTAAACCTAAGCAATGAAATGAGTACACACTAGTTCCGTAGAATAAATAAAGGCTTCCGTTCAGAATTACCTCGAGGTTACCGAGATCAATATACAGCTGATGAAGACCAGAGGGCACAACAGCCGAAACGTTGTGATAGCAACAAGAAAGACGAGGACAATAGCCCGAATATAAATAGTGTGATTAACGATAATGTCTCATTCCAGAAATTGTTTTCTCTAAATTAGTTCCATGTGATATTTAGAGATAATAGGCCAAACGCCACGATCTCAACCTTAATATCTCGTATTAAATGTATTGCCCCACACCCTGGGTAGCATGCCACTAGCGATTACCGCTGGTGTCCTGCTCTCTGAGCGCCGGCGTGTTCGTTTCGGCAATATTACCACTGGCGGCACGCTAGCGGCCCGCAGTTGGCCTGCTGTTCCTTGCCACCAGAGAAACCCTGGCGTTGTCATCGGTGGTCCGCCAGCAAGCCGCTAGCGGATTGCCTGTAGGGAGGACAGGGCATGTCCATCTGTATCCGTTGGCATGCTGGTGGTTGCCACTAGAGAACCCCTGATGTTGCCATCGGTGGTCCGCCAGCGAGCCACTAGCAGCTTGCGTGTAGGGAGAACAGGACATGTCCATCTGTATCCATCAGGTATTGCCATGATGTACGCAGTTTTTGAATCATTAAAGTTGAAATCAGAATTTAGAAGATATTGTCTATATATATCACCCGCTTCCATGTATACAATGTCACGTGCTTGTTTGTTACGAATTTTTACCAGCAATGGAAACAACGTCGTGATCTTCGCTTCTGTCGACAAACAGAGGCAAGATAATTTTCAACTTTAAAAGAAGAATGATAGTCGTGACCACCAGAATAGTATTCCTATTATCATCATGGCCGTAGTTGATGAAAGGTGTGAAAGAATGCCATGCCAGTGTCGAAAGTCTGTCATCACCAAGTATAAAAGAAAAGTTGCACCAAAGGCCTCTCTGATCGTTCGAATCTCTCTCTTTCAAAGTCTTTCTCAAAAGAATGTTCATACAATGCATGGGGAAAATCCACAAAAAGACTAAATTATATATAAACGCTATTTTTAGTGGGTACATGTGTCTGATTTGCTAACCCTGTTTTTTCATGTCCAGAGACAGTGAAATTATTAACATCCGAGAAGGTCAATCTAGGTTGTTATTAACTTCACAGGTAAGGAAAACAGATTTGCAGCACAAAAATAGTAATGCGCTCTGAAAGTGGCACGGTGAAGTAATACATAGCGGCTCGGATTGAGGAATTTGGGAGCCGAGTTCGAAATCCACTCGAATCCATTACATTCGCATACGTTCTAATACCTTTCTTATCCTCCCCAGCTATGCGTAAATAACAGGGGGAGAAGAAGAGGGTAGCATAAGTAGCAGACTAGGCTCTATAGCCTTGGATGGCAACTAGTCTACCTACTGCGGCAAAAAATCTGCCTCGTCAGTCATGTATAGAATGATACATGATCCCCTTAGCGTGTATCAGGCATGGCGCATAACTGCCTGACTATATATATATATATATAGATATATGCACACACAAATTGGGAGTGAGGGGGTAAATTGTGGCCATATTATATTTTTAATTTCGCGCATGCGTGTTGTTTGTTTTGGATTTTGTCGACTGAAACTTATTCCTTTATAAATTTGGAAACGGCAGCTGTACTGCTTGGCATTCGCACCGCATGCTATAATACGAACATTTCAGTGTGTTTAGGTGTTAATCTGAGGACATTGCAGAGGATTCAGAATGTGTTGGATTGAGTCTCATGCTGGTTACGAAGGCATTTGGAGTGATCACTAGTGATCTTCTCACAGTAACTTGAGAAGGTAGTGCTGCCTTTGGTCAAGAAGGTAGATTCTAGATGACGCTATGTCTGTCAACAGGACTCTGCAGCATGTCACACAAGCAGGAGAAAACAGCCATGCCTTTCATATAATTACTACGACCACATCGCCACTTATATGTGGCCACATAACTCCCCAGATTGCAACCCACTTAATTATTATGTGTGAGCGAGAGACCAAAAAACTCCTTGTAATACCAAAGATGAACTGAAGGCAAGAATTATGGCTGCATTCATCGACTGTCCAGAAAAGATCCTGGAGATTTCGAAGTCTTGAAATGGCCAAGATTGAAGCCAATGGCAATTTTATTGAACAGATTAACTTATTTTAAGATATTTTTGCGTAATCTTGTTAAAGATATCTGTTAAAATGAGATGTCAGTGTTATTTTCATTTGGACGTAATTTAGACGACAATTTATCCATCGCACCCTGTGTACATATGTGTGTGTGTGTGTATATATATATATATATATATATATATATATATAGGCATCAACCCTTCTTTTATACATGTTTCGTTAACTATGAGACACAAGGGATATCATACCTGTTTTTTTTTTATTTTTCTTGACCCCTCCAAATTCTCTTTTCCATGACATTTCGGCGAATTCAGTAATTATTTTGAAAAAGGAGTTATGTTCGTGGTAACGATTATTATTAACATATTTTTTTATATATGTTTTGTTGTGCTTTTTTGCAGCCATAATTTCCTTCCTGGTCGAATTTTGCTTAGTATCCCAACTTTTATCAAATGCAGATCAAATATGGATCGGAATCTGACATGATGATAAAATAAAAGAACAAATAGGAAACGCATATCAATCTAATATATTTCACTTTTATTAATGCTTCGTCAGAGATTGAGAAAAAACAGAAAAAAAAGCCTGTATTTTTTGTCTGTTTGCTCTCAATCTCTGATGAATATTTAATAAAATTGAAACATGTTAGATTGATATATGTTTCCTATTTGCTCTTTTATTTTATCACATATAATAATATTTAATATAGTGGCGTCATTTAAATGGTGATATTTAAATCTAAAAGGCAAAAAGGAAAAGAACGATATGTGAATAATTTTGTCTTCTATACTTGCTTTCGTCTATAAAGAGGAATGTTTATTTCACGGGACAAGATTACGGAGATTCGTTTATTTGCATGTTTCTAACATATCATATAAACAAATCTTCTTTATGTATGTAAAAAAAAAAATTCACACAATTAGCCCGTATAAAAATATAATATGAATAAAGAAAAAATGACAATAGGAAAAATGTGTAGGTTTAACCGAAACGTTTCTTCGAATGTGGACTTTTTCAAGGTAAAATACGAAATGAATTATTGAAACAAAGTATACATAAACAAATTAGAATTATATATATATATATATATATATATATATATATATGTATATATATATATAATTACTACAAGAGTTTAGAAACGCTATTATATATACATTTGCTCAACTGAAGAAGTATGTCAATTGCTTTTTATGCTTGAAGAGAATATTTTCACATGTAAAAAATATTGTGTGTATTGTTGTGTTGACGGATTCAACAGTTTTCTATATTTATTGTGTACGTTGGCTTGGGAGAGTAGCGATTCTGTTAGGAAAGGTGATATTGGGAAAAAAAACCGGGATGTAGATTAATATTTGGATAATATTCAACGGCGGCACTCTCCAGGGTTTTCCTTCTGAGTGAAACATTTTCTTTTTTATGAGTGTAGGATTTATAAAATCAAAATAAAATAAACCACAATTTTATTATTATTATTATTATTATTATTTCAAATTTATATCATCTACCTACTATACCGACACACACAATACGCATACACAAACCTACACACAAACATGCTCATATATATATATATATATATATATATATTCAGATATGAACATACACACATACACATACATATATATATATATGTGTGTGTGTGTGTGTGTGTGTGTGTGTGTGTGTGTGTGTGTGTGTATTCTGACATGTATACTTTATAAAATGATTTTATTCACTGAAATAATTCGTCAGGGACGAAAAGTGTTGATGAAGAAACAGGAAAACAGAAGTCCGAATCGTCGAGTATTATGTATTTATAAACAGTAATTCGGACTTAGCTAACCAGAAGCTTCTCTGTAGCTGAATAGTACAGCACATCAGGCCAAATGATGTTTTCCGTATAGTAATCCAGGTTCGATTCCTGTCGGAGAACGCATATATCCTATGAAATTTCTCGAACATTCCGGCAAATCAGTAAATGTAACTAATACTGTTTAATTAAAAAAAAAACAGAGCATTTACTTAAATAAATTGTATCTATAAAAATAACGTTTAATCAGAAAAATATGTGCGTGTGTGTATACATAGCTGCATCAGTTAATCTGCATCGTAATCATATGAATTTTATTTATTCATAAAAATATTTATTTTTTCAAATATTCTTCTTAGATACATTTAACCACAGTTGACCAAATAACATATTTCAAACATTTTATAGTGAAAAATTCAGATTATTTTATTAGTATCACTCTAAGAATTAATATTATTGATGCACCCACACAACTATGTATATGTGTTTGTGCGTAAGTGTAAGGGTTTGGGTGAGAGAGAGAGAGAGAGAGAGAGAGAGAGAGCATGTGCGTGTATAATGGTGTAAATAGCAAATATCTAGTGTCTAGATGTGAGAGAAAAGCCTACATGGCTGTCACACTATTTCACTATTCCAGAAGCAACAGGTCGTCGTAAATATATACACCCTGTCAGATCGTAACAGGTGGTTAAAACCCCCCAGTTATATCAGAATAGTTATGCTTCAGATCTTATCAGGGATCTCTTCTAAATTACTGGATACCGAAAGTATTTTATAACCGTTTCCCGGTAGCTGTCAGCCGACGCCACCATAACTAAAACGCACAGAAGTCTTAATTTGTTTGTTTGTTTGGGTTTTATGGCATATCAACCACTGTGGGTTATTTAATGCCAAATCCAGTTTATATGAATTTTAAATTCCTATTTTGTATGGAATAAAAAATGTATAGCTGGCAACATTATTGTTTCAAAAAAAAAAACGTATAGCTGGCAACATTATTGTTTAAAAAAAACAAAACGTATAGCTGGCAACATTACTTTTTTACAAAAAAAAGAGCTGGCAACATTATTGTTTCAAAAACTTAGAGCTGGCAACATTATTTTTCTGAATACATTATCTGAGACCTTGCTGTTGGATGCAGTTTATCGCCGTGCCCAGGACGTGGATGTAGTTTACCGTCATACCCAGGACGTACAGAAGTCTTAAGTAAAATTCAGAGGAATAGTGAACCTTGCGAGTCAAAGAAATACTTTGGCCGAATAATTATGTTCTGGATGCGTAAGACGTTAATGTTTTATTAAAAATACTAAAAACTTTCTTTTCTCTTTTACTTGATATGATAAATTGATCAATATGGAAATGTTGACCGTGTTATTATCAGATCTCAAGTATTGCAGATTTTAACACTTGGAAAGTTACCATCAGTGAAGCATAGCATGTGCATTATCTTGACTGAAAAACTTCAGGCACTTGAGAATGAAGGATGTAAAAAATGCCGGAAAAGTGAAAAAAAAAAAAAAAAATCAATGGCTTCCCAGAAATCTAACAAAAAGAAATTATTCATAGACAAAAAAAAAAAGAAAATATCGTTCTCGTTTTTACTATAAGAATGAAAAATAGCCCTGATCTGGCATCTCGTGTGCAGCTGCTCTCTCACAGTCGCCTCCCTCTATCTTTTTTACAAAAATAATTAACGATAAATGCTCCGATGAGCTTCTTTCGCTAGTTTCCAGACTTCATGAATTTAAGCGTTCAACTAGTCTACCATCTCGCTCTCACCTTTTCACTGTCAAAACTGATAAATGTAGCCGTCTCTTCTACTCCAATAGATTCATGTCTCGCACTTCTCGCCTGTGCAACCATCTCCCCATTTCAGTTTCCCTATAATCTCCAACTATTCAAATGTAATGTCAATCGACGTCTCCAGATACCCTGATCAACCCCCTATTCTTCTCTTCATCCTTTCCTCTATCACTCCTCTTTGCTCTCGCTCCAACTCTCTGCAACCCCTCGCATGCTCGTGGCTTCCCGCCTTGCTTCGGGTGGAATGCTTAAAAAATATTCCTTATGTCATAAATATGAATAATTGCCGTTGGCGTAGACGATATTTAATAGACGCGAAGAGGCTTACCGAAATTAGAGCGTTTCCTAATATAGAACAGTTTTTCTTATTCATTTACTATCAAAATGTATTTCAGGTTGATGAGCAAGTCTCGAAATATCATAGGAAAAATGTAACAATCGTTTCTTCTTTTTTTTTTTTTTTTTTTTTGCTTATGAAAGCAAGCAACATTCATCAAATGCAATACATAAATAGGTCTATGGATGGTGTTGCGCGTGTAACAGTTTTTACACTGAACCTAGATATTACAATCATAATATGGCTATCTTGGTCTAAGTGAGTGTTGTAATCGTATATTGTATTTTATTTCACAACATTCTAAAATGCCAATTTTGTTGCGTTTCACGAAATGACTGTAAGTAATTATTTGCGTGATTTCCAATCGTTTTAACGGGCGATAAACGAGAAAATTTATGAGTTTTCTTCGGACTCTTTATCCGTAATTTACATTTAGATACAGGATGACTTATTACAAAGTTGGAAAAATACATGATAAATTTAAACAGCCAAACATTTTCTTTTGAATTTAACAAAACTTGTTTGTATTAATTATTACTACGCACATACACACACGCGCACGTGTGAACACACACGCACACACAAAATGACACACACACAAACACACACACATATATATATATATATATATATATATATATATATATATATATATATATATATATATATATATATATATATATATATATATATATATATATATATATATGCAGCATCTCGAGGCGGTATAATGGTTAGCAAGATTGTCTTGCTGGAACAATTATGACTGAGTAGTGAGTTCGATCCTCTCTGGGTGCTCCGTAATTTCGGCCTTGTGCCACATCTAAGTTACATTTGGAAAATCTCTCTCTCTCTCTCTCTCTCTCTCTCTCTATATATATATATATATATATATATATATATACACACTTTATTATAGGATATTACAATCAAACATATGTACCCGCTACATCAACACATCCACGTTTTCATGCCAATTGATGGGCATCGAACCATGGATGTATTGATGTAGCGGATACATATTTTAGATTGTAATATCCTATAATAAAGACTTATCGCTCTACTATTGTATCGAGCCCTATTTTTAAATTAATTTATGAACCTTTGAATGTATATTTAATTCGTTTTCATTTCATTTATATATATATATATATATATATATTGCTGTGCCCACAAATTTCGTTCACTTAGTAAGTGCAAATTATATTTAATAAAATTGGCCAAACCAATATATATTTCAATGCTACTGAATTTTGTATTAATTTTTTTCATGCAGTATTGGGACTATTGGAACTTTGTGATCTATGGGCAATCGTTGGATAATGTGCATTAACAAAAAGGGAAAATATGTTTAAAAATGAACTAATTTGTCTAAAATAAATTCATTTTTATCATTAGGCTCTGAATTTATTGATATAGTTGCACACACACACACACGCACGCACTCGTACGGTCCGATTAAGTCACAAAGGACCAAAACCGTCACCAGGTAATTTTTTCCACTTAATCATACATTTCTCCCAAATATTGTTCTTGATATATAAAAACATATATTTTTGTCTCATAACACACACACACACACACACACACATATATATATATATATATATATATATATATATATATATATATATATATATATATATATCTGAAATTTTTTTTAGAGTTAACGTGTAGAAACAGATAATATTTATAAAGGTATAAGCGAATAGGAAAATTGTATTATTAGCCGAAGCGTTTCGTCCAATGTGTACATTTGCAAGACTTTTTCGTTTTTTCCTTGAAAAATTCCACATTGAACGAAACGCTTCGGTTAATAATACAGTTTTTCTATTGTCATTTACCTTATATATATATATATATATATATATATATATATATATATATATATATATATATATATATCATAAGTGTTTCAACTGAAAACATGATTGATGTGTTCATGAGTGTAAAATCCTTTCGAATAAATACCTTGATTTTCTCACAAACGGAAAATATTTAATCTCCTAATCTGTGACAGCTGAAACCGATATTAAGTTTTACTTCATAATTCCGTCTTTCACCGACAACTGATAACGTTATTGTAGTCACTGAAAGCAAAAAAATGATTAACTTTTCATAAGATATACCTACTTTGTGAACCAAAAATAATCTCTGTTTAGCCCCTTGAAATAACAATCAAGCAACGGTCGATAAAACGGAAGAAAAAGTACGCCGTTATTGTCTACGCATGTTATAAGGTAGAAGTTGTCTGCCCTTTAAATAGAGATTTGTGTCTACAAGTATTAACCTTTCTGGCTAGACTAGACTCTGTTTTCGAGATGACTCGATCAAGCTAGGATTTTTTTCTCCGCAGACCTCCTTCGATTTTGATTAATCTGAGTTTAAACGAAAACAACAATGTCTGAAAAATCCAATTTTCTTTACTGAAGATTCCGTTACCTCTGAAACAGAGAGTAAACATAAAGACAGGGAAATTAGACGAATAATGAATGATTATGTTCTCAGGTCAAAGCTCAAGCGGGGCTCATTACGAAAACGTGAAAAACGTTTTGTCTAATTTTCACCCTGTCTCAAGTGTTGTATTTCATTCCTAAAAAATATCCTGTCCACAAAAGAAAAGTAACTTTTTCTCCTGTTATTTTTTGCCCAGAAATGACAAAAATAATATCATTATTGATTTCATTAGGGTTTCTTGTCATTGACAGTGCTTTAAGCTTTCTCAGACTAGATTTATCTTTATTCCACACATTTTTTTTTATATGTCTCTTGCTTTCAACACAAGACTTCAAACTGATTTGTTTTTTTGTCCTTCATTTAAACTTACAATAGTACCAAATAGCATTTTATTTCTAATCTATGCATGCAATAAAATCCAAGACAAAGCCATATTTTACTCTGTTTACTTTAGTTTTGTTTTGAAATTTCCATTCTCTACTGTTTTACTTGCTTATTTCTCTCTACATTTAATAATGATATTAGGTTCGTGCAAAAATAATGTCGTTTTCTCACACAGTAACATGCGTGAGAAAATGACAATATTTTTGCACCAACTTAATATTATTTTTTAACAGCACAGATATTAAAACCTATGAATATTACAGTCATTAGATAATAAGGTTAATTCATATTTATGAAAGTCGTATATATTTTGATTCAGTAATTGTATATGGAGTTTGCAGCTCAGACTAAGGAATGGGAGGGTCCATTTCGAATTCCGGTCGAGTTCATTACATTCACATCATTCACTTAGGCGCTCATACCCTTGGTAATGGGATGAATTGATCTCTTCATCCCAGCTATGGGTAAATAGCAGAAGAGATTGGGCCCTATAGACATGGTTGGTAACCAGTTTAGAAAAATCCAAACCAGCATGGAGAGGGTTGGGCGCCGTCAGGCTGACTTGAGGCACCGCTGTTTCTGCTCCTGCTGTAGCAGATGTGGTGCTACCATAATAATCTCGAACTATTCAAATGTAATGTCAATCGACATCTCCTGTTGCCTTGATCTATCCACTATCCTTCTCCTCATCCTTTCTATCTGATCTTGCTCCAAACCTTCTGTAACCCCTTGCGTCCTCGTAGCTTCCCGCCTTGCTTGGGGTGAAACGCTTAAATAAAAAATATATATTTTGATAGTGCTGCCCCTACGATTCGTGATCGTGAATTGTACATATTTATGGTGTACAGCTAAATATTTTCTATGAATTTCTTGTGACTGTCCCGTTTCTTTCTAGCACGATTCAGACACGCAAATCTTTTCGGTTCAGTTTATTATTTTCGTCTGTTTCGATGGTTCGTCAATTAAACAAGATGTCCGTCCCAAAACGCAATCGGTAAATAAAGATGTCACCGACAACACAATAGGCAACGTTTTCACGCGAGAAAGTAAAGGAAAAAATTGTGTATACAGTTCCATTTTTTTTATCTTATCATCGAATAGATATTTCCAGTTTCCAGACTCCGAAATAAAAGAATGGTTGCACCGTTACCCGGGCTTTGGTTATTGTTTTATCCTGCGATAGTAAATATAAAACTAGATTGTTTAACGTCTCATAGCCAAGAAGGAGTCGTGCCAACCAATAGGCAAGCTCATTTTGATGGCAAAATCGGGCTTACGCTTCCTTCAAATCATCAATTAGACGACTTTTAATTCTCGTAGGGATCACTGACAATTCAGCCGATGAATAATTAGATCCGCATGATGTCCTCAAGAATCGGAGGTCTGTTTAATAAGAGAGCCATTACTCAACACTTGACACCTGGACAAAGCCCGCATAGCAGGTTTTCATTAAATGAAAATCAGAACTAGAATCACTCTTAGTGATCTGAATTAAATGATTTATATATGATGATCATCTGCTCCACTCAACGGTAGTTGCGTTATATTCTTACTTTGTGGAATGCCTATTAAGATTTTAGATGCCTGCGGCTTCCAAAAGCTAAACAATGAATTAAGTAATAGGAAATTAACGCTATGAACAAAAGAAAAGTGTCGACCTGCATTGTTATATGAATCCTCCTATATAGCACTGAATTCTTGAAAATTTATTCACAGAATGAGAGATTTTAATCAACAGAAGTCTGGTTCTTACAAAAGAATGCTGAGAATATGGCGGACAGAGCATTTGAAATTAAAATCAGAGAGATTTAAAATGTCTAGGACACATAATGAAGAAAGAGGGCTTGGAGACATAGATACTAACTGGACATATTTGAAGTCAAGCGGAAAGCGCCTTGTCACCTACCTAAGAAGCTTGTTTACATGGATGTCAGATCAGGAACTGGGATGGTATAGTAAGGGAACAATATTGTTACTAAGAAAAGGAAATTGCCGAGAGCCAACATTACTCGCGTCCTGAAGAGACATTGCCGATAAAAGAAAAAGAATTGGGAAGTTAAACAGACCTGGATCATTATATCTGCATACCTGTATATTTGGGCATACCAAAAATAATTTTTCGTTTTTGACTCTCTGCAGTAAAAACAGAACCAGGGAATAAACTTATACCAAATCTTTATTGCACTTTACTCTGACTACTCCTCTACTGACGGATAAAAGGAGGATGATTTTTAATACCTCCAAGGTCTTAAGGGGAGGTAACTGATGATTTATCAGTTCACTCACCTTGAGTCCAAAAATGTTGATAAGTATTCATAGTGTTGCCATGATCATCATGTGAAGCGAATGTCAGCTTCAACGAACAAGCATGTTGATGACTCACACAACAATGCTAATAATTATGAGTTTAATGAATAGAATCCGATTGAAAATACTTGAAGAACCATATAGTATTGTATCAGACTCCCTTTCTTCTATTTTCCGTATCCCTTCCAGACGTGGCGATCATGATCCTTGTAGTTCTCAGTAAGATTTACCTTTTTTTAATATCATCCCTAATCGCTTTTCTTTCATTCCCACATTCTCGTTAGGTATATCATGTTCTGCCTTCCTCATGCCTTCAATATGTCATGTGAGTATCAACTTTTCCATGCCCTCTTTCTTCATGATGTCCTCTAGAGATTCCATTTATGCTACTTATAAGTGTCCCTTTTGTTTCCATTTTCTCTAAAACATCAACGTTTATCACATGTCAAATCTATTATATTCTCAATATCCTTCTTTAAAAAATTTCTATAGCCTTATTCATGTTGAGAATCCTGGCATTATGCAGATTAGATATGGATATATTTGCAGAAAGCATGCTATAAACTACGATGCTAAGCACACCTGGAAATGAATGTAAACTTTTGTGTACACTGAAAAGATTTTTATAAATATGAAATCTTTTAATCTTATTTCAATTTTGTAAATATAAAATCTTTTTTTTTTTAATATTTAAGGCTTTTAATCGTTTAAGAGTACCATTTCTACCTTCCATCAGCTTGGCTGATACTAACTTTCAGAAAAGCAACTCATTGTATCTTCACAGCCTAACATTTCCGCTTATATGAAGAGGGAATATTATATTGATACCAGTGCTATATCTGCAGCTAGGAAATTTGGTTAACTGTGTGAAGCTAGACATTTTTTCTCGCCAGGATCTACTTTAGATATATATAAGTCGAGCATTTGTCCAAGCATTGAATATTGCTGCTACATCAGGTCTGGTACTCAGGCGAGATATTTAGAGTTTCTTGATAAAATCCAAAGAAGAATCATCAATATTATTGTACTTGAACTGGCATTTTACTGTCGCCGTAAGATAGCATTTCTTTGAATGCTTTCATGGTAATTGTTTTGATAAGATTTTCTCTGTAGTACCTATATTATGAAATTAAACGCAGTACTAGATTGGCGGTAAAGTCTACTCTTTTTACAGTTGAATTGGCTAGATATAACCTTAAGTTATTTGCTAATAGTTTCTTCTGTTGAACTTCTCATTTGTGAAACTCTCTTCCAGTTTCTTGCTTCCAAGAACACGTTGATCTTGAATTCATTTCATGTAATACTATTGATATGTTAATCTTTATCGTTTCAATTCTTGTTCGTTTATTGTCCTCCCTCTATAAGGTAATAGTTTTCTCATATTCTGTAATACTCAGTAACCCCTTGCATTTTCGAGGCGTTATTGCCTTGTTTGGGGTGAAATGATAAAAAAAAACAATCCTCAATCTCTATTTGCAAATGACGGCCTGTATGCCTTCATAAGAAAATCAGAAAGAATGTCTGGAAATTTATTTAACCTCTAAAGTAAGTTAATACTAATCTAATTCGATTACTCACAGTCATTTAATATCAGGTGATGTGATGTGACGTTAATCATATACACAGTGCAGATGAGACTGTTTTACGTTCAGAAAGAAAACAGAGAGAACTCTTGAACGAAGCAGTCAAGGAATTCAAGAAAAATAGATGGCAATATTTACCGTTTCCTTATAAGGAAACCTTCAATATCCACTGACTGCGCAGCCAATGCTTCTGTACGTTGAAATGTAAAAAAATTATTAAAACATTATTTCTGAAAAATAGTTTTCTCAAAGTTCAATAATTGTTATCGCTCTTTCTGCTACTGATGACTCTTTCCTTCCTAACCTTTTGTTTGAAGTAGTGTGGAATTTCAAAACCTTCATTATGTCATTATTTTCACTTCGACTACATGTGCTATCCTTTTAATTCTGATTGTTTCTGAAAGTGTTGAAGTTATCTGACTTCTGTTATTTTGAAAACATATTTGTTTCTGATTCTGTAGCGCCATTCCTCGAGGTTCGTAGAAGCATTGTTCTCGCTGAGACCTACACGCTTTACTCGCTCGAAGCCATTTTTTTTTTTTTTTTTTTTTTTTTGCTTCGAAAAATTCATGATCGTGAGCAAATGAGATAAACCGAGATGGAATTTACACATCGGGGGGCGTGAAAATTATACACGGGTAGAAATCGACACATGTGGGCAAATTAATAACAAACAACGCAAAATGTAACACATGAATTAAAAGATGCGTAAGGTATCGAACAATGAATTTTAGAAACAAAGGAAAGAGTGTAGATTTAAAAAATAATCTTTAATATTGTATTGGATGTGAAAATTAATTTCCTCGTGAATAACAACCATAGTTCTACTGACAAATGTTTAGAAGTCCATGGGAATATCATCCAATAAGCGAGGAATTTCTTGGACGATAAATTAAACAAAAGTAGTTGATAACAATGAGAAAGAAACAGATGAAAATTGGGGACACATGATGAAAATGGTAACAAAAAGAAAACTTGTACCTAGTATCAGGAAATCAGATTGAAATTCCTTGGATACATAGTGAGGGAGGAAGGCTTCGAAAACTTAAAACTCACATGCTATATATTGCAGAAGACAGATACGTAGCCACGTAAATGACAAGCTTATGTTAATGGTGGGGGCAGAACGAGGAGCAAGTTGAGGGCCATTGGAAATGAAAAATACTTGTTAAAGACAACAAGGTAAAAGAAGGTTTGGAGAGCCATGATCGAACTTTTTCTGAAGGGACGCGACTAGATAAAAGAAGAATGAAGAACGGAAAGGGAGATGCTACCATTCTAAGAATATATTGGAATCAAAAAGAAACAGAGGTAAGCAGCATAAATGATAAGCTTCTGCAAATGGATTCATAATATCACAAGGAGATTAAAAGGGCCTAAAATAGAAAATGCTTATGTCGAGAGAGCCATTGTTGCCGTTCCACGAAATATATCGCTCGGACGATACTCATGTTGTAACAACTCCTGCTACTGAAGAATGTTCAACACATATAGAAGACGTCGAAATGGAGCATCCTCATGTTGGACCATCACCTTGTGGTCGAGCTAGGATCGAACATGCTCATTAACCTTAACATCTAAAACGTTTTCAGTTAACGTCTTTCATTATGTACAGAATATGGACCAAAATCTAGATAAATGTGATCTGAAAAAAATCTGAAGTTAAATGGACATAAGATTTTACTTAAACAATGTACCTTATTAATATCTCTGTGCTGGTGTGACTACTGTAGAATTGGGATATTATTTAAGCGTTGCAATAACTTTTCGTGTCAAATCTGCTGTGTTGAAGGTTTCTAATATTGTTCCTATAACTGACGAGTAAGGTCAAGCACAAAATATTACAGTAACTTGCTCGTATTTGTTATTATTCAACTGTTTTTAATAAAGGGTTCGGTTCGAAATGGCAAAAGAATTACCGAGTAGGAAACCTGTCAAATAAAAAGACGAAGGTGAAGGTACAATGGCCTCAACGTCGTAAGTTTAATAACCAAGTTGAGTATGCTTGTCCGAAAGGCAAATCATGTAATCATTTCTTATGTCAAAAATTCCGATAAAAGGCATAAGGTATAATGAGACAGGGAAAGAAATAAAAGGAGAGAGATCAATTTGTTTTAATGTACAATCTCTACAAGGGTGCTGAAAAATCAACGACACGCCCGACTTTCCAAAGTAGATAAATGAGTAATCATCGGTTTCTTTGCTTTTTTTATTTTTTTGGAAACGGTTCTTCGTCGGGTTAAGAATTTTTCAGCATATTTGAGCGGTCTATAACACGTCGGACTATATGGACATTTCCTCTATATAAAACAGGAGTGCAATTTCGAATTCAACCGAACCGTACACGTTAATTTTTCTCGAAAAATCCAGGCCGGTTGACGTCACTTATTCTAGGATTATTTTAGAAAACCTACATTGCGAAACGCACAGACACACACACACAAACAAACACACACACCAACATATATATATATATTAAACAATTGTGTATTTATGCATCTGAATCATCTGAATCTTTCCAATTTTTCTAAAGGAAGATTCCATTATTGAATTAAGTGGACAACGTGACCATAGAGAAACTCATAAGTAGAAAGTAACGTGACATCTAATTGATTTTTGTTATTTCTAGTCTATCCTCTATTACTATAAGGACCACTATTCTCTACTCAATTCACTATACTATTTCTCTATTCAGATCACTATACGGTGATTATTAGTCGAGTGAGTTTTATCGAGCAAGTATTATTATTGCGAGTTTATTTCGAAGGCGCCTGACAACAGTATTGTTCAACGGGGTTACTATAGTTGTATATGTGATTACAAAGTCTCTACTACAACGAGCATTTACGAAAGTGAGAACGAGTATTCTTTGGCATCACAAAAGTGGCAACGAGTGTTCGTTGACATCACAAAACTTCCAAAGAAATATACAACTCTAGTCGACAAATACAAGAAAATTAAATTATCTACTATAAAAAATTTAAAGCTGCTAACCTCATTGTCAATAATATTAACTCAACTGCAACTTTCACATTACAGAGAACAAATATTATTTACGAATAGACATGTTCCTTGATTAGCAGTGTTCCTGATCAATCTAAATTCATAAATAGTTATATTCGATATACTACAGCCTGCCTAACAAGAACACACACGTTACATCTCTCTAACCACTTAGGGTTCATTTAAATACACATGGATACTTACCAAACTCTATCCGCAAGATACACTTTGATAATACAAATATAATTGGCTCATTCACATGTAAAAAGAGGTTAAAATAATGGAAACATTAACAATAAAAAAAGAAAAAAATACACTAAATAATATGAACTATGAACACGAACATAATGTGCTGACCGTGTTTCAAAATAAGACTTCATATAACTTTCGATACATACATAAAACTATCGATACATTCAGTTAAAATTAAAAAAGAAGCATCCTTGATAATGACTAAATAGTATAGCCGAAAGCGTCCAGACATACAAAACATTCAGACAATTTCTATACAATTTAAATCCAGAAAAGAAGAAAATTATAAGAACAAAGAAAAATTAGTAAGAAATCTTAACTCCAGTAACTTATCAGTCGATTTAATTAATATATATATATATATATATATATATATATATATATATATATATATATATATATATATATATATACGTGGTTAATATACATATATATATATATATACGTGGTTAATATATATATATATATATATATATATATATATATAGATATATATATATATATATAAACATATATACATACATACACACACACACATATATATATATGTGTGTATGTCTGTATATATGTTTATATATATATTATATATATACAGACATACATACATACATACACACACACACACTCACACACACACATATATATATATATATATATATATATATATATATATATATATATATATATAAATTTCCAAGAGGATAGAATCCAGGTAGAACTCAATGACCAGGACAGAGTATGAATATAATAAAAAGGCTTAAACACTATTATTCCCTGGTTATAATTAATTACATTGGAATTGCAATTAAGATCCAATTCATCAGACCTAGGTTTGATGAATTGGATCGTAATTACGATTCCAATGTAATGAATTATAATCATCGAATTATAGTGTTAAACCTTTTTATTATATATATATATATATATATATATATATATATATATATATATATATATATATATATATATATATTAGGTTGGTGCAAAAATAATTTCGTTTTCTCGCATAGTAACATATGTTAGAAAACGAAATTATTTTTGCACCAACCTAATATATATATATTAGGTTGGAGCAAAAATAATGACGTAATAATGTCGCTTTTTACGTTAAAAAATATGTCAAAAACGACATTATTACGTCATTATTTTTGCAACAATCTAATATATATATATATATATATATATATATATATATATATAAATATAGGATTGTGTATCAAATGATTTTCGTATTCCTATTTCTTTTCCTTAGATCAGTATCAGAATTTATCATATTTTCTATACTTGATGTCATCGTACTTGTAACCATTATTATATAATACAATGTTATAAATGGCACTATATTTATCAAACACATTTTTGTCAGATGATTTGTTGTAAATCCTACATTCTATAGATGAGAGTATGTGCTTCATTACAGATGGACGGTGGTGAGAATTCGAATGAACATATATTGGATTAACACTGTTTTTCATATAAGGTTGGAAGACATCATTAACAAAATCTAGCTTGTATGGATGTACATGTGTTTAGTTAGTATTATTAATATTATACATTGATTATTTAATATTATTAACATCTTATATGGATGCTCTTTACGCAACAGTTGCATATTAATATGCCAATTTAGTTTTGTATTTATGATCTTTTTTTTTTACCAAACTGTTATTTATCAGTTTCTTAAAGGGGCCTTTTATTTATCAACTACAAAATTTTATGTAGGAAGCCGACCAAGAATATAACAAGTAAACATTATGTTAAAGTACCTCTCTACCTCTTTCAGTTTTACTTACAAAAGTAGATCTCTAGATTTCTATACATTTAATATCAAAGTTTAATTTTCTTATGAGCTTTGGTAATCTTTTTTTTTTTTTCAAAAATTTATTTTTTGTAATTTTTCTCTTCCTTTTCCAATCATATATTGCTGGTATTTTTTTTATATGAAAATGTATTGCGGTTAATTTTATTATAAAAAAACTTACCTTTATACTTTCATAATGTTTTGCCCCCAATTAACTGTTTACCGATAGCTTAGACCCTAACAAGTATTTCCAACCCTGATCAACGTGGATCTGGGAACAACAGCAATTAAGAGATGGTTCCACTCTCCTCAAAACCTCCAACCAGAGATCTTGCTGTCGGATGTAGGTTATCGTCAACCACAGTTAGGAGATAATGAGAAAAAAAGACATTCAAGGCAAGCAGTCTTTGCAATAAAGTGCTCGATATCGGAGATATAGCATTAAAAGGATTAATACATATATAAAGTTATCAGTTAACTGATTGATGTTATTTTCAGCCTCAAATATAGAGTTTCGTAGACGGACGCCGAACAATAGTTACATATGGAGAACAAAATCGAAACCGTCCGCAGGATAAATTTCGTTAGAAAACACTTCAATTATTCATTCATTCACTCATTCTTTCATTCATCTTCTATAGCTTATCAACTTTTTTGAAAGTTATTTCAGGCTAGAAAATATTTTCGATTAATTTTTGAGATAATAATGGTTTTAGTGATACAAGTTTTACTAATTCACCCATAGCTAGAGGTAGAAGAGGCGAGTTCATACCTTTCCCAAGGGTTTTTGGGCGTAAGTGAATATAACTAACGCTGCGAGAACTGGAACTCATCCTTCTGATTAGCAATTAGCTCCATTCTCCATTACACCAACCGCACAGCACCTGGAACTTCCAAGAGTTCACCCATGAAAATAATGACGATGATTGTACGGAAACCGATTTTTCAACGTAATATCGCGGTAAACCCTACCGTACACATACATACATACACACACACACACACACACACACACATATATATATATATATATATATATATGTGTGTGTGTGTGTGTGTGTGTGTGTGTATCTTTTCATTCAAGTGGTAAATAAACATGGATTCTTTTTTTACAAATTCTTTATTATCTGTGAAATATCATGATTTCTTCGGAAACAGTGTAGAATGATTTCCCGTTACCTTCTCTGAGGTTTGGAATTCAAAACTGATATTTACTTACTACTGGCCTTTGATTCCCAGTTAATATTACTGTTTAACCTATAGCTGGGTCACACGGAACAACGAGATTCATACCTTTTACAAACACACTATTGAAATTATTCGGACAATTATTACGCTCACTGGGGTAGACTGTTCTAATTCCACGTGCCACGTTTAATGGATGTCATTTATCAGTTATCTCCTGTCAATACCCCTCTCCAAGTTCTCCAGTGCCTTAACCAGGTATAGAACTCACAAATCTTTGGGTCCTGTCACTGGATCTAACCAACGCCTTCATCCACTGTGCCATGTGTCCTTGAGGACATAACTGACATCCATTAGACATCGCACGTGGAACTAGAACAGTCTACCCCAACGAGCGAAATCAAGGGTTCAGTTTGACATTGCGAAAACCTTAAGAAGGCCGGCAACGTAACACGGTCGAAACGTTGTAATAAATATGGCGACAAAGATGAGGACAATAGTCCAAATAATGTAAATAGTGTACATAATACCTAATCTCAGAGATATAGACTTTTACAAATACATTAGTATGAAAGTATATATATATATATATATATATATATATATATATATATATATATATATATATATATATATATATATGCGCGCGCGCGTGTGTGTGTGGTTATATATGTGCGTGCGTGTTTTTCTGTGTGTGCCTGTGCGTGCATCTGTGTGTGCAAAGAACATGTATTATAAGAAACTTTTCATATAATAACAATAATTAACAATAATTTCTTTCCAGCCATTGTCT
Source organism: Acanthosepion lycidas (assembly GCA_963932145.1). Classification (NCBI taxonomy): domain Eukaryota; kingdom Metazoa; phylum Mollusca; class Cephalopoda; order Sepiida; family Sepiidae; genus Acanthosepion; species Acanthosepion lycidas. Next base: position 43,568,013 of record OZ010582.1, read on the forward strand.
CTCCCCATATATATATATATATATATATATATATATATATATATATATATATATATATGTATGTGTGTCTGCGTCTATGTCTGTGTGTGTGTGTGTGTAAATGTTGTAAATGACTAGAATGAAACGATCGATGTATAAATAAAACTATTCACAGATTGCAAGATATAGATGAAGTTATGTATAACATAATTTCATTGACGATGCAATTTTGTAATTAAATTATATCCTTTGGTTTTAAAACTTAACACGATTAGAAGACACATATAATACAATTACTTCATCCCCAACTTTAGCAATTCTTCCTTCTTCGGTAGCCAAATGAGAACCAGATTTAAGAATGGCTGATTAAAATATCAAAGACTTTGGTTAATTTCTTCTCTTTTTTTTTCTCTTTTTTCTTTTTTTTTTTTTGTTCCAAAATAGATAAACAGTTTTTTTTTTCTTATCCACTATCTTCCATTGTGCGATATGATTTATTTTTAACAGTTGAAAATCAATTCATCACTACCAGTTACAAAGTTTAGCACAATACGAGACCAATTGGGCGAAGTGAATGTTAGGAAGTGACTATTGTTCCCCTCCCCCCCTAACGGGAGGTTTGCTTACCGTTAAAGTCGGATTTCGAATTCCTTGTTTTTATTTTTTATTTTATCTAAGCAGATGAGAGTTGAGATAAAGTCGTGTCCTGCCCAAGAACATTAGTGCTGGAACTAGAAATCGACACGCTAATTCCGCATTCCGCATTGATAACTTTTAGGAAACGTACTGAGAGATGCGGGGAGTTAGGAAGTGAATATTCCAATCAGGACGCCTACTTGCCATTAAAATTGGTTTCCAAATCCGTTTTTCCACTTTACTCAATTCCACTTTCTTCACTTTGACCTTTACGCTTTCCGATTGATCCATTAACACAAACAAAGCAACTTCTGTTTACTTGAATCTTAACTCAGTCTTCCATTATGTTTCCCATGAAGGGACTTCCGCCTGGTTCTCACAAACAAACTCTCGTATTGCACGCATGCGTATAGATACTCAATAAGACGATATTACAATTGAAGTGAGAGTAATTTTCATTCTGCTGTCCAACAAGATCTTAATCACAAATCTAATCTCAACGACTAAATTAACACAGGGCTACAGTAAGCGCCCATTTATTTTATTAATTTTTTTTTTATATTTACAATTTCGCGTTGATTCTAATCGAAATAAGTCAAATGTTAGTCAAATTCTACATTACTTAAATAAGAGAAACATTTTTACAATCATTATCAATGCAAATTGGGCGTTTTTGATGTCCTTGTAAAACTCCGTGAAATTCCGAAAATCTCGAAGTTGCATGTCATTTGAAGTTTAAGTTATCATCGGGAATGTCGAGCAAATGTTTTTTTGGTAGAAGAATTACTAAGAAAAGGAAATTGTCGAGAGCCAACATTACTCGCGTCCTGAAGAGACACTACCGATAAAAGAAAAAGAATTGGAAAGTTAAACAAAGCTGGATCCTTATATCTGCATACCTGTATATTTGGGCATACCAAAAATAATTTTTCGTTTTTGACTCTCTGTAGTAAAAAAAGAACCAGTGAATAAACTTATACCAAATTTTTATTGCACTTTACTCTGACTACTCGTCTACTGACCGATCTTTAGAGGGTGATTTTTATACCTCCTACATCGTAAGGGGAGGTAACTGATGATTTATCAGTTCACTCCAGTAGAAGAATTATACCATCAATTTGCGAAAGAGAAAATCGAAAAAAAAAAACTATCATCTTTTAGAGTGACTGATTTTGCTTGAAAAGTGATTCGTTGAAAATAGAACTGATTGCTTATTCCCTCCGGATGAAAAGAATCTAAGATAATGGAAAGAATCAACGGAAAGCTTGGAAATGAAAAAAATATTGTCATTCCTGAGAAGGCTGCATAATGAGAGAATTCATTTTTTTCTTTCTTCCATTTTCGTGGATTGAAACATTCTTCGGCGATGCACGTTTTCCTGGAAAAACGGGGAGCTATAATTTATTAACCACTGCAAATATGCATGAAATCTCATCATAAAATAATCAATGTTCATGTTATTGCGATTTTAGTTTTCTTTTTTACACGATTTAAGCATGTTTGTCATTTTCCTTTAATATGATTACAGGTTTTTGATACTGTCGTGTTGCTTCTAAAAATTCTAATAAAATTAATTTAAGGCTAAATATATAAAAAAGTATAATTGTACACATTTTTAAAGTCAGTCCGTACGCATTAGTTGCATTCAAAATTACTAAAAGTAAATATTTACTAAGGTAGAATACAATTCTGCAGAGACGGAAATGAAGGTAAAATAACTAAATACTAATCTGAAAAGCAAGAATAAAATCTGAGCTTTAAATATCAGCAATCCAAATATTGCTTTATCCCGGATCGAACCCCGAGTACTGTCACGGAAGGAAATACATATATATTTCAAACACGCTCATGTTAAATTTATTACCTTAGCATTAGATGAGTCTAGTGTAGTGTTATTGACTCACAGGAAGGAGTATACTCTCAACTACCAGATGGTAAATAACGTCAGCAATTTATAATCTTTGTGACTTCTTATGTAAATGAGTCATTACATCTCCCAGTGCCGAAGAGGTTTTATCACCTTATTTTCCCTAATACTTCTTCCGGTACTTTTTCTCGCCTAACTTCCTCGCATTTCCTTAAGAGATTGTCAAGATATGGGAGATCGTGTTCTTTTTCTTTTCTTCATAGGAGAGTTCTTCCAACGATTGTTCATCTTCAAAGTCAATATTGCTTTCGATTTCGCTGCCATGTTTGTCTTGCCTTGACATAATAATTTCACCTTTATTAATTTCAGGCTCACTGTACTTTTCTTCATCACTATCGTGCTGCAATCTAATTTTATCTGCATTCGCTAACAACCCATTTCCATTTTTTTCTATAAACATTGTGTTCTGTCCACTGTGCATTATGAATCGTACCTCTTTTAAATTAAATTCACTATTGTTTTTATACTACAGTTTTTCGTTGCTGGCATAAAACATATTTAGTTGAGCTCTAATTTTACGCTTGAAGATGAACGGGCTTTTCAATCTTCCAGCATGCTATATTCTCCTATGGTTTAGCAACAATCTTCCCGTTGTAGACATACCTTCAATTCGTTTTGTATAGTTTGCACCATACTCTTTACTAATGTGTTTGATTTTGGATGTTACGGTGGGGTTCTATATGGTTTGCATCCAATTTTGTTCAGTCACTGACATAGTTCCTCGTCACCGAATATTGAAGCGTTGACAGGTACCAGCGTATTCGGAATTCAGTTTCTTGTAAATATGATCATTAATGCTTGTTGCATGATCAAATTTCTTTTGTTGTAAATCTGTATTATTTCATGCCAAGCTGAATATGCATCTATTTGTATTGGTAATAATCCCACTCTATTAACATGGGCACAATTCATGTGTACTCTGTCCCAAGGTTGGGACTCTTTAGCCATGTATGCCTTTTTGCCTGTCGGAAACTTCTTATTTCAATGCACAATTTACACCTATTTACGTACTCTTCTACATCTGTAGAGTAGCCTGGCCACCATGACTCTAGTCCTAATCTATTTTGAGTAGACCTTTTTTCCGCAATTAACTCGTCGCTTATGGTTTTTATAATGTTGCTTCTTTGCGTTGCTGGTGGAACCGCTACGTCTCAATTAAAAATTACAGCCTTTTCTACAGTTAACATGTGTCGAATCTCTTTAAAATGTCATTCTGACTGAGAGTAATTATTCCAGTTATTATTTTTTATCCTGAACAATGTACTGTTCAATAAGGCATCTCTCTCCGTATCCTCAGCTAAATTATCTATCGACAAAATATCAGTTTCAACCTAGTGTAAGGAAGTATCTAACCTTTGCTCACTTTCAGAAGTAATGAACCTCAATCTCGACAAAGCATCTACATGCGGAATTGTATTGCCTTTCATGTACAGAATATCAAATTCAAACGCCATAAACATTATGGGCCATCTTAAAATTCTAGAAAACGTTAGCCCAGGAAGTTACTTCCTAGGATTAAATATCAATTCTAAAGGTCTATGGTCGAACCTTAATAGGAATTTCTTTCCAGTCAGAAACTAACGATCTCTATTTGTCGTCCATATTATGACCAACGGTTCTTTCTCAATATTTGAGTAATTTCTTCGGTTTTTGAAAATTTTCTCGAAAGATACATAATGGGGTAACTATCCTGAGCTAACATTCCCGAAATTGAGTGCGCCTTTGCGTCAGTTGATACTAACATTTGCTTTTCAAAGTTGGAATATTTTTACTACTGGCTTGTTTACTAGAACAGCTTTTGAATTTTCAAATGCCACTTGTTATTTGTCCAGATAAATTCTGCTTTGCTCGGTATGACGATAAACTTCATCCGCGTCCAGGGTAAGGGGATAAAGTACGTCCAACAGCAATGCCATTGATCAAGAGGTTTTGAGGAGCGTGGAACTACCTCTTAATTGCTGGTGTTCCCAGATCCACCCTTACCCGGGGTGGTAGAAACTGTTAGGGTCCCAGGTATGGGCAAGTATTTAACACCGAAACCGAGGTAAAAAGCATTGTAAAAGTATAAAATTAGGTTTTGATACTAGAAACACTTTGTAAAAAGTTTTTACCAAAAATAAATTTTTGAAGAAAAAAATTACTAGCAACACATTTTTTAAAATAATATTACCAGCTATACTTTTTTCGGGACAAAAAACAATATTACCAGAAATAGATTTATGACAAAACAAAATATTACCAGGAAAATTTGTCGGTATTAAATAACCAATTGAGGTTCATATGCCAACAAACCAAACCATATAAATTCCACATTACTTTTATTTAAAGCAGCAAAAGTCTCTGTCAATTCGAAGTATGGCTCTACGTATTGTATATATAAATTTACAACTCCTAAGAAAGATACCAATTCTTTTTTGTTCTTAGGTACATCAACTTGTAATATTTTGCTAATTAACGATTGGTCTAGTGATATGCTTTCGTTATAAACGGAATATTACCAAAATGATATTTTTTAGTGTTGAGTACACAACTTTTTTGTTAATTGTATATCTAGCATTTTTTAACTTACTGAAAACTATACCAATTTTCCATTATAGTACTTCATCTTTAATAGCACCGGCACAAATCATCCTGGTAGCATATTATATTTCTTTTTATACTGCTACAAATAACTTGCCCTTTGAAAAATTTCACTTGCGGTTTTAGTTTCATACGCCATTCTTTTCCATCTTAATAAGCCTATTGGCTTGTTGATTTTTGCGAATTCTTTAAATCTTCGTCAATGCGTATTTGATGCCAACTAGAGATCATTTTTAGAGAATGTTTTCATAGCTACATGGAATTTCTATGACCATTCTACATTGGAGATAGGATATGAGTCTGTATATATTTCGTGGTTTACGCCTATTTTGTAGTCACCGCAAATGCGCAGATTATCATACTTCTTTCTTAAAATTACTAACGGGGAAGCCATTTTTTTCACTCCTGGCGGAATTCGTTCAATTATATCTCGTTCTAGTATTTTTTTTATTTTTTTTTTCGCAACTATTGGTAGTAGATGGACTGTTACTTCACGTGAATAAACATATGATGAGGAGACATTTTCCTTTAGTCTTTAACATTCCATTTTTTCTGACTTGATTCTGTTTACTAATTCTGTCAAATTTATGTTGAGTACATCTTTTCCTATTAGATCAGTATTCTTTTTACAGTTTGCTGCGATAATTGGTAATATTTGTTTTTTAGTTCCTCGTAGGCTTCAAAATAGCCTAAGGTTTGTTGTCACGAATCCGTCAAAATGATTCAATTGGACAAGGCTTTAATCATAATTTTCCTAATTTCTTCCAGATATTTCTCGGTAGCAATGTCGCGTCACTTCCTGTATCCAGTTGTATGTCAAATAAAATATTATTGATTCGAATTTTTAATATCCCTTTCCCATTTCTTGTTTTTTTCAATGAAAAGCCGTCTACACTTACGTCCTCTTCCTTTTGTTGGAACATATTAAAGTATCTCTTTTTGAATTTACACATACGTTTAAAATGATTGTTTTTTAAATGCTTTTCACGTCTTTTTTATATGCTGTGCATTTTTATTTTTCTCTTTGATGTTTATAACCACAAAATGTACTCCTTATTCTGTTTTTCACTTTATCGCGTATGTGACCATTTCTTCTACGAGATCCGCAACGTTTGTTACATTAAATTTTCGAACCATTTGTCGTTGCTGAACAAATTCGACACACTGTTCTAGCAACAACTATCCCAGTTGTTAATATATTAGTCATTTGCCGATATTCCTCATTTTGAAGGTCGTTTACCAATTTCAAATCCTCTTCGATTGACTGGTTTTCCGTTATTACTTGCTCAAATTCACAATATTTAGCGACCTGTTTCAAACGAAGAACATATTCAATAACTGGTTCCTTTACTCTTTGAGAGATATTCAATAACTTAGCTCTCTCTCTCTCTCTCTCTCTCTCTCTCTCTCTCTCTCTCTCTCTCTCTCTCTCTCTGCATTCGCTAGCTTTTGGGGTGTGCCATAGTTATTATTATTAGTAGTTGATTTATATCGTCAAACGCCATTTCCTTGAATATTCTTCGGTGTGCAAATGCTGATAATTTTATAATAGACTCACAACCAGCACTTGCTATAAAGAGATAAGTTATAAGTTACCTGGTTTCCTCAACTGATTTTCAGCTTCAGCTAGTAGAATCTTAAGCCACGCTTGTGTGTACTCATAATTCTCCAATGATAATTGTTCTCTCGGTTCTTCAGATATAGACGATGAAGGTGTTGTTCATGATAACGGTCGTCTTTGAGTATAGAATCCAGAGGATAGCAGTGAATATTTTGAAGACAGTAGGAATGCGTTGTTCAGGTTAGCAGTGGATATCCCTGTAAAGTAGCAGAGTGTAGTTCAGTAGTTCTCCCCTTCTGTTCCTCTTCGCCTGACAAGCTGGAACTAGACAGTCGGGTAGGGTAAAAAAAATGGCCGCCTTTATACACGACGGATTGAATATTCTACGTCTTCTGATTGGTTAACCTTCTATTGGTGGACTATAAAGTGAGTCAAGTCATTTGGGCTAGCTCACTAATACATATATTCATAAAAAACTGCAACAGAAGGAATTAGTATGCACTCAACCAGCCATGAGTAATAGCTGTAACAATTTATAGTCTTTGTGACTTTCTATGTAAATGAGTCACCTCAATGAGACAAGGCCAAATGTAGATAAACAGTGAGTAGGCGGGTCTACTTTCCTTGGAAATCATAATTCGACATCCCGAGCATTTACCTGAAGTTTTCCGCTGGCCATTGTCACCGGCAGGATATACATAAGTATTTTAGCCCCGGTGATACGTAATCTTTATATTAAATTTAAGAAAACACAACAACAGTTAAACTAGTTTTCCAAGTGAAAATAGCCTGCCGATGTGTTTTTAAAATCAGCTTCTGTTCTCTTTGTTTTCCCTCTACTCAAACTCCAACCCCTTACCAATTGAAAATATGTGATTATTTCAGCGAAAAGATGTGTTACAAAGATATTTACAAGGCTTATTTTCATAAAAACTCACTCGTATAGAACATTAAGAGATTACCAAGAAGGCCGCCGTTATGCAACGAACCATGCAAGATAAATACGACTCCAAACACAAACGCCCTGATTATTTACGAGCATTAGTTTAGTCTGGCAGATGGAGAAATTAAGGAAACGCTCTGCAAAATGAGTTTTCTAATTACCGCCATCCGTTGAGTGTCAGATAAAGAATAATATTTATTTTACAACTTGGCATAATGTTCGTGAAAAACATGAATTTAAATTGATATCAGATTAAAGAAAATGCATTGTTATTTTTACATCACCTGAATATGTTTAAAATGAAATGGATAACAGGCTTATCTAAAAATAGGAAAAAAGATCATAAACACACCTATGTATGTATGAATGGATGGATGGATGGATGGAACGTTTGCTTTTTAATCATGTTTCCGTGTTGAAATTTCACCATGATCGATTTCTCAAGAAGGTGAACTGTTGGCGTCATAGGTTCAAAGGAGGAGATCAATTTGGAAATTGCCTGAAAACCATACTACGGATTGACCTAAGCCCTTGCTCATAAAATTAGGTAGACGGAACTTTATCAAAGTCGTCGATGGCTGTGCTAGTACGAAGTCACAAGTCATTGTGACCGAGGAATTGAGCGTGTTGTCTTTTTTCCCATTATCAATCACGTTAGATAATCATGCTTTCTTCCAGAAACTGTAACTAAAGTCCGCTCTGCATATTTGCAGTATAAACCACAGGTCGTTGTTGAACAGGCACAAATGTACCCGAGCGGGCGACTACAATATCGATTTGCTAGCCGCCCTAGTAGACAGGCAGCCTCGCATAAAAGCGGACAGGTCATAATTTTTGAATCTGTTTACTTCTATAATGGATTTAAACAAGAGTTATTTGCGTTTTTTCGTGAATTTCAAAGACAATGTTTAGATTTTTATTTTTTATTTAACCCTGTGCGCGCCATTGTGTTCACCTACTATTTTGAGTCAGGTTCCGGATTCCGTCATCCAGAATTTTGCTGCTTACTGGGTAATGAACTGGTCTTGATGTTTTTCATGATACCTAAGTGTGACGTCCCCCCGGTGTCGCTGCGCCAAATGTGACGTCTGCCTAGCCGCGTCCGTCGTGCTATTCTGTCCTGTGACGACCAACTGGCTTGGTATTGGTCGCGGCACCAAATGTGACGTTCTAACCTTTTGGTGATTCGGATGGGAATCTGGTTAGATGCGGTATCAGCCTTGTCGTTCCCAGCTCGCCTCCAACGTCTGGTTACCGAAGTAACTGTTTTGATTTCCAGTCTAACCTACATACGTTGTGAATTGATCTTAGGCAGACGAAATCAATCGGTCGCCGGGCCATAATGCAAGCCGAGTTCGATCAAGGGTAACACCGCACAAGTATATGTAAAATAAAATAAAATAATAGCTCGAAAAGTTCAAATGTGTTAAAAAAAGGATAACAATATTTTATATCTGGTTTCTGAATACAGGACTGCGTCTTCTTCCCAACCCGCTATATGGATTTGTGACAATTTGTGTTTGTTAGGTGAGTCTTAACATCTTAAGTTGTTTGTTCTTTAATAAACTGGTTCTTGGTGTATCTTCAGGTGATATTCGTAAAACTTGTTTTGGTTGTGTGAGTCTAAGTCGTTCTTCAAAAATAAATTGTTCTTGGTTAGAAATTGAGTCGTGATTTGCGTGTAATCTTTCGGCCAGGTTTCTGCGGGGCGGGTGCAACTCCAACTGCGAACTTGAACTCGAACTGAACTCGAACTCGAACTGGTACTTAACTCGCTGCGACTCTGCTTATATTGACGTCGACTAAAACCGGGGTAGGCTTGTCGGGGTTTGAGGTTCCTTGATAATTCTAAACCCACAATCCACTTCTTTGTTTTCGGCCAGGAAAATTTTATTATTTTCCATTTTTGGAAGTCTTTCGTCTTCCCACCTTCTTCCGTTCTCATATTGGTATCTCACCATGCCCTTAGAGGGTGTCAACGGGTTTCCCCTCTCTCTCACAGTGGCATCTCTCACCTATCCCTTCAGGGGGGCGCAACAGGTCTCCCTTCCTCCTTAACATGATTACCGCTGCCTAATGCTTATGCCACCATTCAGCCAATGGGCGCTCAGCAGCGTGGGTGTGGCCAGACTAGCCTCCGTTTAAAAAATCTTGCTCAAAGAAAAAAAAATTATCTTCCTTTTTCTTTTTTCTTTTTCTTTTTCTTTTTCTTTTCTTTCTCTTTCTTTCCTTCTGCCCGACTTCAAACCCTTGGACTTTTATCTTAGCCAAATGTCACTTGGACTTTATCACCCGGGGCCTTCGCCAAACAAGTGGGTGGTCAATTGGACGTATTTGCATTCTTGGTGCCAATTACTGATCCGATAAAATAGTTTCGCTATCATAGCCAGCCCTGATAATAACCAGATGCTCCTCTCAATGATATTCTGCATATAGACAAAGGCTTAATCTTTATTTCATGGTGGTCAGCGGACATTTCTGTTTTTCTCGGACAGTGCGTGCTTAATTATTTTTTATTTTTATCTCTTTAGAATTCTGCGGGAGGTCTCTTGTCCAACTTGAAAAAATCTTTTTTTTTTATCATTGCCATGGGCAGATTGGATATATCTTACTCGCCGCCCCGTAACATAAATCAGATTAAATTCTGTGTTTTACCTTCTCGACAATGGTAATAAAAATCTTACCACTTTTCCCCGCCAGAAAAACAACACCGCTCAGAGTCCTTTTCGTGATGGCTTCTTAGCACCTAAATTTAATTCTCGCCTTTCTTTTTCTTCTTTCTTTCTAACGACGTAAATAGTGTCACATAAGAATCGAAGTTCTTCCCTTAAAATAATTTATTAGGATTCGGAATAACTGGTAATCCGAAGGTACAAAATCAAGTAGATCCGGCAAGGTGTACCAGTTTCTGTCGGGTCTGCAGAGTGACCTGACTTCTGTCTTGATGGAAGAAGACACATTTCCGATTGGCTAATTCTCGATAATTTATATGACTTGTAGTCTTTATTCAGTTTATTTGGCAAGAGTACATATTCATTATCTAAATCTAATGTGTGGTTTTGTGAAAGGAACTCGTAATAAAATCATGCTTCTTCAATCCAACCAGATACACATCACGTTTGGATGCAGTTCAGCCTTTTTACGTGTTAACGGTGGCTCATTTCGTTATCATCAGGGATTGTCCGCCCCAGATTGTTGCAAACAATGCTTTTTTCATTGGTTTTTAAAATCTTTGAAAAGATGAGTCGTTTTTTTTTTTAAATTTTGGATAAATTGTAATTTGACTCAAACATTCAGGTATTAAAATGTATTACAATGCTCGGATAAAATATAGGGAATTCCTCTGCGATATCCCGTATCTTGTAACCCAGATTATATTTAATCAACTTTTCGATATGGTTATCATCAACAAGTGCCAAATCTGCACTTCTTTATACAGAGAAACTCTTAAAAACATTACCCTCAGCTATGGCATCAACTCCATGAATGGCGTATTTTCCTGTTGATACTATGTTTCTCTTTTTTTTTCTGAATATAAAATGGCCTCATGGCACAAAAATAACTCTCGTTTTGCTCCATTTTGTCGTTTAATGTAAAAAAATATTTGTAATTCACAATCGATGCTTAAATTCTATACAAATAAGAATCGAATCAATATGTTTTTACCGAGTATAACAGCAAAATTGTCCAAATCGTGTAACATCAAAAATTCTCCAATTATTAAATTAAACTTTGAACCGTTGAATCTTAGAAATGATGAAATAATGAATTCTCAGATTTTTTTTTCTAACTCTATTCGACTCAGCTTTGTACAATAAAAATGTATTTAGGTATAAATTGAATCTCTGTTGCTGTTGAAACTTCCTGATTCAATTTTCCTCTCTACTGTTACCTATTTCTTAAACTTCATCACCGTTGCATGATGGGTCTTGAATTGATTTTGAAGACGGAAGCCAGAATCTGAATGCTGGTACAATTACTGAAGGCCTGAATGATCTTTTGCATCCCACCATTGCTTTGTTAGGAATACATAGTGGGGACTGACTGATTTTAACATGTTGTCTTGCCAGCTAAATATCTCCAACGGTTTTTCAGTGATTCTGCCAAATTCGACAATTTGTGTCAAGATGGTTAACTGGAAAAAAGAGACTCATTTTACTGCTTGGTAAAATATTAAATATTTGTAGGGTGGACAATTATACCACGATTTGAACAGTTTTGATGTTACACCCTGTATATCATGAAATTAAATAATTTGTGAAGCGAAAACATGTGTTCCAATGTTTTTCAATCTATCTATTGACAAACGCTTCGGACCTTCCTCCCAATCAAAGGTCTCTCTCTCTCACTCTCTCTCTCTCTCTCTCTCTCTCTCTATATATATATATATATATATATATATATATATATATGATGTATGAGTGTCAACCAACTCAGTTCCTAGAAACCGACAACCAGACCACCCGCAGAAAATATTTCATTATAGTTAAGTTTTTGCGCAGAAAAAAAAACACACACTTTTCCAAGAGCCATATACAGAGACCTGGTGCACTGTGTATCAAAAGGTCCTCTGCAGATTTTGAATTCAGAATTGTCCTTCTTCTAAACTAGATGCCATCCAAAGCTATAGAACCCTGTCTCTCCTGTTATTTACCCATAGCTGGGGAGAAAAGGATTTACAGGTTCCCAAGGGTACTACCACGTAAGTGAATGTAATGGATTCGACTGGAATGCAAGCTGCTATCCATTACACCACTGAGCCTAACTCTATCTCTTATATATATATATATATATATATATATATATATATATATATACGTGAGTGTGTATGTGTGGTGTGTGTGTATGCATGAATTGGGACTAAACTGGCGGATTTCCCCCGGATATTTATGTTTTTTTGTAAGATCTTACAATATTCAATACCAATTTAGTAATAAAAGTGAGGTACATTAAATTCGCCCAGTCGTGTATTAATCGGACGAGGCTCACAAATAAATTATGCATACTTTTAAAATAATCGACGTATTTCAGATCAAAATTATAAAATTGAAGACTCTAATATGAAACTAATACCTTAGGATATATCATTACCATGTACTTACAGTTATATCTCGTTGAGACACCAGCTCTAATCCGAAAGCTAAAGTTAAGCAATATTGAACCTGGTCAGCACCTAGATTGGAGGCGGATTGGTAAATCTAGGTACTATAAGCTTGGATGTGACTGGCGGGGTGGGGTGGGGTCATTGGTTGGGACTGAATGAGAAATCGAAGAGACAACTTAGTCGTGTTGACTTCCGCTCAAAATGAATGCATATCTTTTCTCCCATCTATGGTTTAATAACAGGACAGACTTGATTAGTACTTAGTCTATTACAGAAAATAATGACATCCTACTGCAGGAATTGTCCTTCCAGGTTAATCATGACTTCAATAGAGACATGATCACAACAGCATGCATCAACCATGGTACCTATCAAGGCAATGCTGGTAATATAACGAATGTAGTCAAGAAATTCCATCGAGACGTGTTAAAATTTTGAACTATCCTTATGCGATTACTTTACAACAAATGTCAATAAGAAAGATGTAAAATCCATATCTTTTCCTATAGCAATAGGTTAAATACTCGTGTAAATTGGGCTTTCTAATAGAGAAACGGATTTCTGGAGACGCATGTCCACCTACCGACTGCAGAGACATGGCATTCAAAAAATATCCGTCAAAAAAAGAAGAAAAATACATTGAAAAAACGTTTAATTCGGATTTATTCGATTTGCCTCGTATAAAAAGCTAAAAGAAAAGCTTAATAAACCCATAGAACAAAACAAATTATAAGCATGAATTTATTAGACATTATTTTAACTACAATGCCTTAAACTTGAAATAAATTTAGTTAATAACATAAGTATCACAGATACTTCAAAACCTAACAGGAATTTAATCCAGTTAAAATAGAGAGCTAATTATACATCAGAAGATTTAGCCAAATAAAATATAAACAATGACTGTCAACATACAGTGGGGCAACATGCCGAGATTTAAAGAAAAGAATTTATGAAAATAAAAAAAAGACTTAAAAATAAACATAAAAAAACAACAGACCCAGGTCCACCGAAACATTAGTGATCACAATTGATATATTTGAGCCTAATTATGAGTCCGACAACTGCTGGTTTGTTTCTTATAAAAATGAGTTGAGCCAATATAAGCATTAATGTATTAGAAATGACAGAGTGTCTGAAATTGCGTTGCACGCAGAAATGAAGCTGTCATTTAGTATAGAAAAATTTGATTATTGCAAACTTGATTTAGAGAGCCAGAACGGCAACAACTCCCTGAAGTACACTTACATATTGTTATAACATAAATTGTTCAAACGCTATTAGATGTGTTATTGAAAAAAGACTAGGTGATTTGAGCGTAGGGAAATATTTACATTGAGATTGGTCGATTGTAATTATGGCTTTTATTGTAAAGGCTGTGATACCATTCTTCTGTTCCTAATGTTTCCAAAAGGCGGATCACACAATCCTCAATGTTTATCTATTATGGCGTCTTAATGGGGGACTGGAATGCCATCCTGAACACCAAGATAGACAGGAGTCTGGGAGCTAGCAGGAACGCTTCGGGCGATCGTAGTTTGGTTGATCTGATTGGCGAATTTGAGCTTGTCGATATATATCGGGGCGGAAGATGTGGACGTGGGCTCATAAGTGACAGTCTCTTCAGGTAGCCAGCTACATGGACAGAATCATAGTGAGAAGGGTCGATCTAGATTTACTAGACTGTCCCACGTTCCACCATTTAGAAAATTCTATCATAGACTCGCATGTGCACGAATGGTATAAGGTAGTATGCCTAGAATGGCTGGACACTGGAAATGCGGGACTTCCAGTAGCAGCTGATTAGATTAGTGCAGTGGGAGTTAGTGAGTTAGCGGTTATTGGGAATAGGTGGGGGAGAGGCTCAAGGTAAGTTTTAAGTCCTTCACCACTGAATATAGCCAACGACTCGCTCTAGATAAAGCTAAAATGCGAAGACTCTAGAGGATAGTTTATTATAGCGTCTGGTAAATTATGTCGTGTGACACATGACGACATGGAACTATTATAGTTTCAGGATAAACGGACTCGAAATGGGAGGATGAACGCGTTACAAGAGGGAATTTCTTCTGAACAATACAGGATAGGGATGAAAATAGGGAGGGAAAGATCTTCATTAGCTATCCTAGTCCCAGTTAATCCGACTCACGACCCATTCATTCATGATAATTTACTTATTCACCACAAGAACTCATCCATCACCTCTCAATACTGCATATACCACAATACCACATATTTACAGTGCACCTACAAAAACACATCATGACATAAAAATTTCAAAATTTCATGATTCATGAAATGATAGTGGAGGGGGAGATGAACCCAGGAAACAAAATCAATATGTAAATCAAATATAAAACTAATACAAAACAATTTTAGTCGGAACCGTCCACCCCTCAAAATAATAAGAGTGGCCGCTGTATTCTGCCGATCGACAGAATCAAGAAACACGCTCAGTAATGGAATGGGAAGGATAAAAATAAACGGCAGGATGGAAAAAATCAAAGACTGATCCAGTCGTGATGAAAAATAAGGGACAAAACAAACTGGAGAGGTTGGGAATTTCAACATGGGCTATAACAAAAGAGAATGCCGGAAAACAGGCTAGCAACAAAACTTATTCACATTAACTAGGAAAATATAAAAGTCTCTAAATTAACCAGGGGATGGTTCACAGGAAACCACCCGGTTGCATCAAGGGGACTTAAAAGAGAAAAACAAGGTTAGCCCCGTCCACACGAAGAAGGCTCGTCTCAGTTACCCATCTTTCGCTGAAATCTGTCGAAATCTGTCGCTTTAAATGCGTTATTAAGAGACTGATTCTATTCACATATAATCGACACCGAAAACAATATATAAAATCTCAAAGACTATGACAGCCAATGAGATTACAGCATCGCCTTAAAAAGTATTTGAATATTTCTGTTGAGAACATGTAAAAGTATGAACGATAATTGTCGTTATAATAATTTTCGTCACATTTAAATTTAGAAATGTAATATTTTTAAATATTACATTTTGATTTTTGATTCATGCCTCTTTTGTAGAGCCTGGAAACAATATATTTTTCTACTATTGTTCACCGAATACAAGGCTCAAGAGGGTTTTAAATAATGTTCTTGTAAGTGTGTAAATGTAGGGAGTATGATGCATGTATTATGAGGATATGTAGATAATGGTGGACCTTTCACACGAAGAGGTTGCAATGATACAGAAAGCCCTCCCCTCGGTAGTCTGTTCCACAAAGTAACAGTTCTGAGAACCAAACTATCTCAGTGGAACTTCCTTCTTACTGACGATATACGAAGGGAATGTGGATGAGTCGACCCAGTGTACGTGACATGGTGGGACATCTCTGTGAAGATATGAACTGATTGATCTAATGGATTTGACTCGTCAAGAATATTTGCTATAGAAATACTGATAAGAGTAGTGAGAGGCTAGTAATGCTTCGTCTGTGAGATAAGAATTTTGCAAATCGGAAAATAATTGATCACTCGCCGTTTGGGATATACGTATTTGAACTCGGAATCTATTTTCACTTCGATCCCATGGTATTAATGGTGTACGTTGAGTACACAGTATTAATTGTGTACAAAATGCTGCAGGCGCTTTTATTGTGAAAACAAAAGATACCCTGTTGAAAAATGAACACTTCGATGTTTTGTAATGCTTAGCAAAATTTGTCTCGCAAGATGAATTACGACTGAGTAATGAGTTCGATACTCACTGGGTGCTCCACATTTTCGGCCTTGGGTCAAACCTAAGCTGCGCTTAGAAAATCATCAGGGAACCTCGATCTAATGTAATGCTTAGTAAGCTTGTTTTGCTATATCAATTATGATTGAGTAGTGAGTTCGATCCTCACTGGGTTCTTCACGCTTTCGGCCTTGTACTACATTGAAGCTACGATTAGAAAATCAGTAAGAAACTTAGACGTGGTGTAATGGTAAGCAAGCTTGTGTCGCGTAGGTCAATTACAACTGAATAATGAGTTCGATCCTGATCGGGTGTCCCATAATTTTGACCTTGTACCGCATCTAAGCTAGGCTTACAAAATCATTACGGAACTTAGATGTGGTGTAATGGCTAGTAAGCTTGTCTCGCTAGAGGAATTACGAATGAATAGTTCGATCCTCAATGGGAGCTCCATACTTTCGTCATTGTGCCACATCTAAGCTATACTTAAAAAATCGCCGAACACAACTGAAATCTAATTATCCGCTTGAGATATATGCAAATGCGTAATATTGACTTTATCGAAAGAAGAATGTATCAACATGGTAGAAAAACCAAGTGTTGAACGATAAATGTAATTTTATTGTCTTTATTATTAAAGGAAGGCTATACGATGTTTGAAAATGTCATTCAATCGCCATTTATCTGTTGAGTTATAAGTAAAAGTCGAATATTTACCATCTATCTGTCATATGGACGGATTAAATCGAAAAAGGATATCAGAGATATCGTGTTAAAGCAAGCACGTATAGCATTATGCTTAAATTATGTATCACAGGGCCACAAAATTGTAATAGGCCCTTTTACATAAACCTGTTGAATGAGCAAAGTTACTGTCCTTTCTCTCCGATATGTTTCCCTTAAATATTCACTAGTTTTAACCTACTCTTGCACCGGGCAACGGGACTCATGGCTACATCATGTTGAAACACCGGTTCCCGTACGATCACCGAAGTTAAGTAACTTCGAGTCTGGTCAGTAACTACATGGGTGACCGCTTAGGAATACTAGATGCTGTAAGCTTGTGCGGGTGGTGTAATGGATAATGGCTCAGAATTGTTAATCGGAGAGCTGAGTTCCAATTCTAGTTGGGTTCGTTATATTCACTTACACACAAATACTCTTCGGAAAGGCATGAAACCACCTCTTCTCTCCCAGTTATGGGTTAATTAGTAATACTTGTATCACTAAATCATTATTATCTCCAAACTAGAATAAAATTGTGTACAAAACATATTAAGATTTCGAGATAGAGATTGATGTGTCGCTAAGCAAAAGCAACGGATGTGGAGTACTCGCTAAAGATTGAATTCTATATAAGCATATTTTATGCCAGGAGGCGGATAAATATTTACTGAACTTAAACACAAAATAAACCATTAAAAACAGAAAAAAAAATATCGTTAGAAATAAAGAAAATAGTGGTAAACTCTTATGTAATGCCAATCACCTTACAATGCAGTGAATGCTGGGAAAATAAGGAGAATTGAGGCAATTGAAATGTGCTTCTGCAAAATGAACTGAGAATACTATAAACAGTGCAGCATATGAACAATAACGATTTTTTTTAATGAAAATGGAAACAAAAATGACATTTCGAATCAGAAAGAAACATTTAAATTTCCTGGAATTCGCAATGAAGAAAGAGGTCTTCGATAATCTTAGACTCACCGGACATATGAAAAGCACGACAAACGGACAGAAACAGCCAGTGACCTAGCAAACCAGCGTGTATAAAAGGATGAGACAACAAGGATTTTGGAATAGTAAATGAACAAATACTACTTAGCGTTAATAGGGAAAATACCACCGAAATACTACAGGGTGTAGACGTAAACATACCATGTGCCATTTTTATAGTATTTGGCAAACAATAGTAATAACTCCCGTCACCACACCAGCAAATTCGAGACAAAGGCTTTCGTGAGCCAGCGCTATATTATTTATAAACAAATAAAAATACTTGCTTTCACAAAACATCGCAGTACTACGTGAAATTAGATTTTGGATCACTTTTACGGTAATAGAAATAGAAGCCTACAGCTTCTCAAGGTTCAAAAATGTTTCGAAGGACAGACACACACACGCACAGCCAGACGTATGCAACATAAGAGAATAGACTACTTTTCCTTCTGAGAATAAGTTTTATGTTTTATTTAAAAGATGTTAAATGTTTGGAATGCCGACACTGAGATGACAACAAAAGTCTGAGTCGTCGGATTCCAAAAATATTTCAAGTCTTGCAAGAATACGGCTCATAAAAGAAGAGTCTGCTGGGTACGATGGTAAAAGCGATCTTACTACACAAGAGAATAGACTAAAAAGATGGATCTGCCAACCACCACTTTTTACTAAACAATATTATATTATGAATTTATGGGACAAAGTTATTCTTTGTATGTGATACAAAATACTGGGATTAGATTCCCCACCAAAAGAATACAATCAGTTTTAAATATTTTTCATATGTACAAAGTTATTAAAAATATTCCACTTTCTCGATCACAGAAAAATGGCAGTGAGAATCCTAGTGAATTACGTACTCAAAAGCCAATTGTCTGCGAACGAAGCCTACTTTCTTACCATCTTATAAAGTAATTTACCTTTCGCAATTGCTATTTCATTTAATCGTGTGTATATTATGATTATTGTATTAATTCACCTTCATATTCGTGTTGCTTATTAATTTTATTATTTATTTCAACTTTTTCAGCAGCTAACAGTTTCTTTTTTTCTGTATTAGTATTTATTTGTTTTGGTATAAAAATGTACGTTGTTGGTTTGCTGTCAAAAATGTCAACATTGCGGCAATTCCTGCAGCCAAGCTGGCCCTAAATTTGCTACCTTGTATTCCTTTGGATCATGTCCGTTGTCTGGGCAAAGGATTGAATTTTGTTCAAAAAGGGCGCTATCTTCTTCTGGCAAGATCAGCGCATGCAAACACACACACACACACACACACACTCTCTCTCTCTCTCTCTATTGCTGTATATATATGGGGTGCGGGATTGTGTGTATTGTATACACACACGCACACATACACACACACAC
Organism: Acanthosepion lycidas; assembly: GCA_963932145.1. Lineage (NCBI taxonomy): Eukaryota > Metazoa > Mollusca > Cephalopoda > Sepiida > Sepiidae > Acanthosepion > Acanthosepion lycidas. The sequence continues at coordinate 43,587,532 of OZ010582.1, forward strand.
ACACACACACGTATATATGTTTTATTTAACTTTTTATACAATTTCTCATGCGGTCTAATAAATTGTATAAAAAGTTAAATATATGCGCCTTGTCTGTCGTTTTCAATGAAATGTGCATGAAAGAAGGATTTCTGCCTAAATACACACACACACACACATACATACATATACATATATATATATATATATATATATATATATATATATATAGAGAGAGAGAGAGAGAGAGAGAGAGAATACGATGATGAAAGTATTATTCAAAAATAATAAATTAAAATTCTTCATCTTAGAAACTGTAATAAATATAATATTAATTTATTACCGAAAATGATTATAAAAAATGGCCCTAGGAAAGTTGAATTCAAACATTTAGATGTAAATGTTAAGTTTGCAAAGATCATGTAAGAAATTCTGTTGACAGAATCAACGAAAAGAAAGCAAAACGAAAAATGTCAGATATATTTCAAAGGTCAACGCAGATAGGAAATTGTCTGACTGGAGATAAATATACAGATTGAAATTGGCATTTTATCAGTAAATACAGCATTCAGCTGGAGGAAAAGAATATTTCCTTTGATTGAATCACACGGTTTATTCAGAACATATAGAAAAGACGCAATCACTGAATATTGTAAAAATCATTCCCATTAAAAAATAAAAAAAAAATCTCTCAGTTTTCCCGAAATCACTAGATTATTTTGACGTTGAATAAAACTGACATTGTTGACAGTTAACCAATCCCGAATGCAAAATACTAATAGACATTTGCATTTAAGACGTGCATCACAAATATAATATGTATACGAGGATTGTCTGTGATGTATCCTGCCGTAGTGAATATCTCAAGAATCAAGTTCGCTGACTTAATGTAACAAAGAAACAGAGAAATACATACTGTGATTATGAGAACAGGTATGATCATGTGAGAAATGAGAAGCCATTTTGTAAGGTTTGGATATCATATTGCTGTTGAATTTACAACGACTGATTTAATTGGTTCGTTAAGTTGTAGGCGTGGTTATTTTGGGAAAGATATTGCGACACAAAGATCTGCTGCCTACAGTAGACAACAGCCGATATTTGGCACTGACTTATGACGAATGTTACATTCACCGTAGAAATGCCGTCGACAAGTTTAAGAATAATGTGTCGAAGCATCTGAATGCAATCCCAAAAGTCCATTTTTTAATTCTGTTGTGAAGGGTGGAAAAGACGCTTGTAAAGTGCGCAAAGTCATACGGGTACCGTTTTAAGGGAAATAAACCACTATTACCCTAGGCAGGCTAATTTTAATCAATACTCTAACATTAAATACATTTACTACACCCTGAAGATGAAAGGCACAGATAACATTAGCTGGGTTACTGAAATGATCATATATACAGTACAAACCAAGCGATTGTTTCAAAAGACGAAGTATATCTAGAGTACCTAGGCTCAGTATCTGTTTATATTAGGTATTAGGTACAGTATTTACATTATTCGGACTATTGTCCTCATCTTTTTCGCCATATTTATTACAACGTTTCGGCCGTTGTACGCTCCGGACTTCTTCAGGTGGTTGGAATGTCGAACTGAAACCTTTATTTCGCTCGCTGAGGTAGACTGTTCTAGTTCCACATGCCATGTCTAATGGATGTCAGTTTTCAGTTATCTCCTGTTAATTCAACTCTCAAAGTTCTCTACTGTTTTAAACAGGTATTGAACTCGCAACTCTTTAAGACCGGTCACTGGATCTAACCAAAAACTTTATCCACTGTGCCATGTGTCCTTAGGGACACATGACACAGTGAAGAAAGCAGGAACGTACAACATGAAGAAGATCGGAGCGTACAATGGCCGAAACGTTGTGATAAATATAGCAACAAAGATGAGAACAATAGTCCGAATAATGTAAATAGTGTAACCAGACGCAATATTAATACAATGGGTACCCTCTTTTTACACATATTCTTGTAGACATGGTGAATGCCATTCTGTGATATTTTATTCAACATATTGTCTACGTACTGATATAATATTGTATTAGACGTAGATAGACAAACTGAAAGCCACTTGTGTCATTCCAGTATAGTATATTCCTGTTCAGCGAGAAGCAAGACTGTCGATGTCACCCGGAAAGGCTGTCGGAAATATTACTATTGGAACAGCACGTCGAATTTCGCTGGCCAAAAATAGCAACGTAGATTTATATGAATCATTTCAAAGTTCTCCCGCCCTGCTACAACTACGGCTAGGCTTGCATGATGTGGGCGAATAAACACTGAAAGATGATAATGTCTAGATCAGCATCGCCCACTCAAATTACAATCAGGGACTGAACTTAGTCTCATGTGACAACACAAAGCGCTATTCGCTCCACAGCATTTCCCTCTCACGAAATCACTTGAGACTTGAATGACCGTGTTGTGGTGTAGGTGTTGATCTGGCTTGAGTGACTGTAATCCTGCCGCAAATGAACGAGTAGCAACGCCGTCATACACTCCTCGGATTACGTTTTCTCTTATCTGTTCTCGAGACGTACTGTGATCCGTCACTGTTGCTTTTACAGTTCGACGATATTGTCAAGCTTCTGCATTATGCGGATGTCTCAAACCTGGTCAAGTCCAGAATTTGAAGCAGTAATATAAAATTAAAATTCATTCTCTAAAAGGTTCACAATTTGACCCCAATGAAATTGAAAAGAAAATGTGTGCATTTCCGTGACATATTACCAGCTTCCATCGGCATTTAACACATTGGACATTACCGCAGTATGTGTGACTGTTTAAAGCTCAGAAACAGGTCCTGCTCTTGTATCAGTTTTACTATATCTCAAGGCTGGAAACTGAAAATATAAGAATAAACTACTACTACCCTCCAGAATGAACATACAATATACAGAATTCTATCAAATTTAGGGTGTGACAATTTCGTTTTCTGTCCGTATATTAAACTGATTGTGTTATATACCGTACCTATAAACACTAATGGGTATGTCCCAATCCTCATAAATACATTGGACACTGTTGTAAGTGGGGTAAAATTCTGTCTAAGTAGTCAACCTCTAGAAGTGGTTTACCTATTTCACGCAGCTGGCGAGTATTTTATTTTGTTGATGTTATAAAGATTAACATTTCATTTCCAGACTCCGATTTGGTTATTCCTCATTCAGTAACCTTTCCTAGATTACAACACTATCTATCTATCTATCTATCTATCTATCTATCTATCTATCTATCTATCTATCTATCTATCTATCTATCTGCTATATACCGTACCTATTAACACTAATAGGTATGGCCCAATCCTCATAAATGCGTTGGACACTATTGTAAGTGGGGTTAATATGCTAAGTAGTTCACCACTGCCAGTGGTTTACCTACTTCAAGCCGCTGGCGAGTATTGTATTTTGTTGATGTTATTAAGATTACCATTTTTATTACCAACCTCTGTTTTGGTTATTCCACCTGCAATAACCTTTCCTAGGTTACAACAGGTTGTATGCTTTTTTTTATATCATGTTCCATATATTCGATAGGATGTTATGTGTCAGCATATTAGCAAGAATTTGCAAAACAAAACAAGGATAATAACCAAAATCCATAATATCCTGATGACATCGATAATGATTTGCGAAACATGAAATTGCAAAGAGGCAGAATGAGGAAGATTGTGATTAATTTATGCTTAGGATTAATCTATCTAGCTGCTCACACGAATTTTATTCAGTCGATGGTGAACAGTCGAACATAGAGCGACTCACTTTGGAAATACAATGAAGAAAAAAAAATAATGTCTGCTATCATGACGGAATGCACGTGACTGCCTTGAAGGTATTTAGCACTGTAATTTCGCAAGAGAATAAAGAAATGATTGCAAATCAGACTTCTCTAGGAAAATGTACATATTTCTCGAAAATTAAATACACCTGAGATCCCGACATACAAAATAATATGTTTGCATTGAATATATGAAACGATGGCTCCAAAGATTATTCCGGGGATTAGTGAGCACACACACACACACACACACACACATATATATATATAACTTAAACGATAATTTTAGTGGATACTCTTATTTGAGTAGCCGCTCCCTTTTTTTTTATTAAGCTCTATAATCATTTATTAAAGTGTTTATTCATTTATGATTGTTAGAGAAATTTTATTAGAGAAAAATAGGTGCAAATCTTTCTGCAATAAGATTTTTCAAATAGTCAGGCCGGTAGACGAAAATAAATACATATACTGTAGAATAAATAAACGGTGCGTCAATTCATTTAGGCGTATCACTAAAAATAACATTTCAGTAATATATAACACATTTAATACTTCTCGTTTTCACTCTCGCGTGGTCATGTGTGACATCACGGGCTGCGATGCAATTTTCATTTCCGCGTCTCGTATACACAAGTTTGTCGTTCCTTTAAAATTTTTCATGCAACAAAAACAGACTATCATTATTGTTTTGTCCGTGTATTTTTTGATATATTGAAATGTAATTGTCATCTTTGATAATGGCTAAATGTAAGCCGAAAGTGTACATAGGATTAAAAATATGTATCAATATGGCGATTTCCTTTCGTCTTTCAATGATAATGTGATTAAGCTTATCAATATGAAAGGCACTTACTTAACAATATGAAAGGAACTTACTTAAAATAAATAGACAAAACTTGTCTATATTATCTAATGAAACATGCATCAATATATATATATATATATATATATATATATACGTTTCATTAAATAATATAGACAAGTGTTGTCTATTTATTTTATATAATTTTTTTCGTAACATCTGATAAGTTTAATAACATTATCGTTGAATGAAGAAATTCACAATAGTGATCCATATGTTATTAAACTTATCAGATGTTACGAAAAAAATTTACATAAAATAAATAGAAAACACTTGTCTATATTATTTAATGAAACGTGTATGAATGAAAAGATGCTGCCTAAATACACACAATATATATATATATATATATATATATATATATATATATATATATATATATTATTTATATAGTGGAGAGAGATAGACAGAAACAGGCAGAGAAAGTGGGATATGTAGTTTGAAATTTGTTATATTTGTAGAGGATCAGTGCTCATCCACGGAAATAAGGCGTTTGTAGACAGTATGGATATAGGAATCAACATTTAGTTTTTTGCATGAAATGCGCTGATGCCAGTCTAAATATCACATCTGCCTGATAAATTTTGCGATCGTTGCCCGAAAAACATGGAACGCTCGTTACCAAAGAAACACAGTACTACATGTTTCTGTCGTCAACCTTCCCGCCACTGAGAAACGGAGTTAAGTTCTGTGCGATTCTTATGGCTGTAACACATCAATACTACGTCATTATCTATGAATTTTGTTCAGGCTTTTTAAGAAGCGTTCGGCCATTTAAACTATCAGCCTGTTAACCTTCTATCTCTTTTTGGGAAACTCCTAGAATCCCTAATGAATGGTTAAATAGTTCATCATTTTTCATTGCACGACCTTTTCTCAGACAAATAATATGCTGATGTACTGACGATATTTGAGGAAAGATTTAGGTAAAATCTGTGAAACCTGGTTTGTTGCATTGGACCTCTCGAAAGCCTTAGACAGGGATTGACATTCAGGGCTTTTCTGTACACTTTTTTGAACTGATCCAGTCTTTTCTATCAAATCGTGAAATAACAGTTATACTGAACAGGTACTCGCCTAGATCCTTTTGAACGATAGAGAGCGCAGTTTTAGTGCAATAACTGCCCAAATAAATTTCTAAAATTGGTAGCAACAGGTTATTCAATAGTTTGTGTTTGCCGTTTAATATATAATCTGTATTCGCTGCTGTTTGGTCTTTCGCGCCGTTTTTTTGGGGTTTTTTTTGACAAATTTCAATGTTTTCCCTAATAATTTAATAATTTATCTCCCAATAGAAAAATAGAGCTGCGTATGTTGCCTTGGCCGTTTTTTTCTCTTGAGATACTTTTGATTCTAAATGATTTTTTTTTTTGTCATTTCTAAAAGAATTCAACCCTGTGAACTTACCGTTTTCTACCAATACACCCAAAATCGGATAAACACTGCTTCATAGATCTCTCTCTTCAACGCAATTAGCTGAAAGATACAAGACTTTTTTCAATTCATTTCTCTTGAGAGTTGCAAAGCAGCTGATCCCCGATATTAAAAATGTAATTAGGAATCAAAAAATAATTTCAGAGATAGTGTAATAAGAATAAAACACAATTGCCTGAAAGTTGTTTAAATTTCTTGGATGAACTATCGCCTTTTTTATATCAATTTTGTTGTCTTTTACCTCAAAAGCTATATTTATTCCACGTATGATAAGCGTTACTTGTGGTTTCGAAAACGTCATCCGCGTCAGAGATGACTAAGCAAACAGGATGCGAGTTCGCACCTCGTTCGAAGCTTCTCCTTTATTTTCGATAAATGATGCTTAAGTAACTACCTTAGCAAGGAAAATAGTCCTCGGTTTGACGATAAAATACGCAGCAGGGACTCTGCTCAGGATATTGGAGTATTTGAGGACCGTGGGACCACCTCTTTTGTTGTTGTTCCCTGATGCAACTTAACCCGGAGTGATAGGACCTGTTACCCTTCCAGCTATGGGCAAGTACACTTTTATAGTAAAAATACCAGCAGCAATGCATATTTATATAAAAAAACTTACAAACAATACATATTAATAGTAAAATTACCAACGATACCTATTATAATAAAATTACCAACGATATCTATTTATATTAAAACAATACATACACACACGCACACACACGCATATATATATATATATATATATATAGTTATAGTAGACTTACTAACAATACATTTTATAGCAAAAGGACCAATAATGCATTTTATCTCTAGTTGAATGCATATAACTACGTTCAAAATATATGTAGTTGAAGCCAAAAAATGTGTTCATAATATTTAAATTTCGGCATTAAATAACCCATAGAAGTTGATATGCCTCTAAACAAACGTAACCAATCAACATGAAAGAACTTTTAGTCCATATAATATCCTACAGTTTCTTTAAGAAATCAAACTGTATTCCAAAATATAACTTCGACTTAACTACAGCATAAAACACACATATTACCCCCTCTAGTAATTATGACCATACAAACATGTATATGCACAAAAGCTGAGTATGATCTACCATGTATTCAATTGTGAAAGCAGAATAACATTATATTTTTAGTTCTTCAGATCTCTCTAGAAAATGAGATTTCAGCAGTAAATGATCCATAATGACATGATATGCCATTAAAGAAACAAATCAATTCAAATTAAGAAGACAAATATGCAACAACCGTTGAGATAATGTTAACAGATTGGAAAATAAACTAGATGCACAATAAATATAATAAAACATAATTATTTCATAATAGTTCTGGCCATTATTACAACTGGGACTAATCAATAAGACGTTTTTATAATAAGACATTCTTACAAAAATAAAGGATCAGATTCCAAATGTCACTTGCTGATTGGTTTTATATTTCTTCTACAGGTTTCTTATTTAACTGTTGTAAATTAAGAATTAGACACATGCGATGAATGGCAATATAATAAATATGAAGACGTCCTGATGTAACATGAATTATAATAGTGAACTGTGTTCCTTCAGGAAGTTGTCAATCATGGCTCTCCACACTTTCCTGGTAATGTTTTTGTATTTTTGTTGTTTCAAAAAACCTCTTCTGCAATGCATTTAAACAAGATTGTTAGGTGGTGTATATCGCTGATTTTCTTTATCCCTTTTGCCTTCAATCTGTCATGTGAGTGTCAAACAACATAAGTCTTTTTTTCCTCATTATATGCTGTATAAAAATACCAACCTTTTTTTTATGTTAAATATAAGCGTCTTTTTTATTTCCCTTTTCTCCAAAACTTCGTCTTTGCTCCCATATTCAGTCCATGGTATTCTCGGCATGCTTCCGTAAACCTACGTTTCTGTTTGCTCAAGTCTTTTTTTTTAGTCTGTGAGGAGATTGACGAGCATTCACTGCCATATAGGAGGACTGATCTTACGTAAAACTTCAGTATTGTTTTACTTGTTTCTAACGAAATTTCACTGTGTCATAATACATTACTTAGCTTTTAGAAGGCACATTAACTACCCAGTTGCGCCTTCCAGTTTCGGTGTAGGACAATCCCGTCCTCTTTTAGAACACTTCACAGATATGGTCATTTCACAAACGAAAACAAAATCGTATTAATTTCTCTTTTCTTCTCAGTTTGCCTTAAATATTTTCTATATTTTTATTTTTTTATAATAAATGCAATACAAAAGTATTGCATAACTAACATAAAGTTATTGATCAGTTCTTAATCCTGCATTTTTGAAAGACCAATGGTCTTTGGTTTGGCTGAGAACTTATCTCCTTATAATGACTTAAGACGAATTAACCTATTATTATATGTACAATTCCCGATGACACTTCTGGTCACAGTGAAGTTTGGTTTGTTTTGTTTCGTTTTACGGCAAATCATCCTCAATATGTTATTTGATGCCGACAAAATTTTTTTCCTGCTAATATTTTTTCCTTCAAAACTATATTTCTGGTAATATTTCTCCTTGAAAAATGTATTGCTGGTATTTTTTTTATTTTTTTATTAAAGTATTGTTTGTAATATTTTTCTTTTTCAAAAATGTATTGCTGGTAATAATTTTTTCTTCAAAAATTTATTGCTGGCAATATTTTTTTTTCAAAAATGTGTTGCTGGTAATAATTTTTTACAAAGTATTTTTTGGTATTAAAACCCATTTCTACACTTTCATAGTGCTTTTACCCTTGTTTCGGGGTTGACTATTTTTGACTTGGAGGCTAACAGGTGCTACCACCTCGGCTCAGTGTGGACCTGGGAATACCAGCAGTTACGAGGTGGTTCCACGCTCCTCAAAACCTCTTGATCAGACGCCTTGCTGTTGGATGTAGTTTATCGTTTTACCCAGGACGCGGATGTAGTTTATCATCATATCCAGGACGGACAGAATGAAGTATATCAAATAATGAATCCATAATTTGTTACTATAGCCATCTAAATAAATAAACGGCATATTCTGTCTGTCCGTCCGTCTAACTCTGGCCATACTTGCTCTGTATAGGCATTTTTGGAATCAGGATAATACCGGGATTAAAAATTTGCCCCTTATTGCACATATGACCTGGAGGTTTTGAATTGGGGATATTCAATGTTATTTCTTCAACATTTTCATTGCTGTTTTCTAAGTTAGACTAGAGGTCCCTCTTGTTTTAGGCTAGCGGCTCAATTAGCATGGAATACGGCTTTTAATCTAGTTTTAAATAAAGTCATGGAACCATATCATCTTGTCAAATAAATGTAGATATTTGTTATGACATGTAGGTATTGTAGGAGAAATATATTAGAGTAATCGAACAAATCAAACACCTTTAATAACGACAATGTGCAAGGGTCAATCATTACAAAAACTTTATTGCCATTGATGAAGAACAAATGCATGTGTGACATTTAGAAATGTTGCCTCTATGCGACAATACACTTCTGGTCTCGTTCCACTAGCTTCGCCCATTCACAATTTTTTTCGGTTGCTCACGAAAGCACGTCTTCACCGCTGTTTGTTTTTGGTACCCAACGTGCACAGATTTTACGGTACCCCAAGTCATCATGTTTGTACCGGTCCGTAGCTGACGTTCGAGATCGTCACTACTTTGGGGTAACGTGATTCATCGGTTTTCACTGGTGAAGGCATCCACCATATAGATGTGTTCATCCGTGCGAGATGTTGATCGGCGTCTAGATCGACTTTCATCCTTTACACTTATTATTAAATCTTTTTACCCACCCATTAAACTTTTTGTAGATTTAAAACCCGCTCTCCACACTGGATGGATTCCCGAAAGTCTGACTCCCTCTACCCACAGAAATCACACTACGATGAGTTATTGCTCGATGATGCAGACCCTTAGAGCGTCCATGTGTCTGACCTTGTTGCTTCCTGCCACTCAACTGAATGAGCTAATGCATGCGCATGTTTGCTGTCTCGCGTCAGCACATGCGTAATATCAAAATGGCCTTTACTTTGCAATTTTCTTTCGTATTTATTTTTACTGGAAAAGGAATCCTAGAGTCATTCTGAATGTCTGCTAGAATTATGCCATCCGAAGAAAAAAAAATTCAATTGATATAATAGCGAAATGGTCAATTTCATGACAGATCAGGTGCCTTGACATCATGATATGTTTAGCAAGACTATTACTAATGTCGTGAGTTAGCTCCTCATGTGTGAAATTGTTCCGTAAGCAGCTTAGACTAATAAGAATTATGAGAAAGTTATCGGTCTGTATAGTTGATTGTACCGTTAAACCGAACTATACACGCCCTTTGGTTTTATTAGCAACCAGCCTACTGAGTGTCTGTCATTAGGTTTCATGATGCCTAGTGATCTTACTATTCAATCCACTGTAACGTATTTTTTGACAATACTGCAATCTTAACAGTGGCTGGCAAATTCGAGCAACAAGAAACCTATCAAAATATATGTGGGATTCGGATAAATCGGCTACTATAAAACTCGAAATGTTTTATCAGGTTTTCAGCGAACATTCTTTAGTTTGAACAATGTTAAATGGTACGTGCGTTTAAAGGCCAACAGAGTGTCGGTTCAAAATAGCGTGCGTTAAGAGCAACAATGTGACAAAAGTGTTTCCCTAAATAAAAGTGGAGTCGAATTGCGACGGTAGATTAAATTTGATATAAATCGAAGGCGGTAGCCTACAATGAAACGTCCGCGTTGATTTTAGGTGTAGAAAGAAGCACTGAGATCGCCGTGTACACACATAGGAAGTACTATTTTAGAGGGGATTGTGGCTAAATTTAGATATTTGAAACATCTAGCGGTAAAATGGTATACCATTTTGAAACTATTCAAGGAAATTTCCCATATAAATCTTAAACAGTAAAGAATAGATCTCAATATTAAAGAAACATAAACAGGAAACGTTTAAAAGTAATCTATTTGAAATCCTTCCATAGTTTTTTCTTAATAAGGTTCTACCCAAATTATGGCACATTAGTATAAGTGAATTGTGTTGCGCCAATCTCCAAGTCGGCTCTTCAAATCTTAAGAATTAGCATTCAAGGTCCTATTTTTAAAAATTATATTGAAGGTCCCATTTTCAAGAATAAAAGAAGACGGAAAATATAACACCAAAACGTTAAAGCGTATTGGAATCGAGAAAGGTGTCTTGCAGTAAATAAGTCAAGGAATAAAAGATAACAAAATATTCCTAAAAAACAAAGAAAAGTGTGTTTAATGAATTCTGGGAGTACCATGGACAGACAACGTGAGAAACGTGGAAGTTGTACGGAAAATAGCAGCTACAAGGAAACAAACTTACAGTCAAAAAGATAAATTAAAACATCTGAAACACATAATGAGGAAGTGGGCTTAGAGAATTGAATACACACATGACATAATGAAGGTAAGAAAATTTGGGAAAATCAGCCAGTAACCTGGTGACCGAGTGAATGGATTGTATTTTCCCCGTCTTCAACAGTTATCTGGCACAATAACAAAATTGTCTGGTACAATATCATAGTGTGTCATCTAACAAGGGTTGAACATGCTATCCTTATGATGAAGCCAAAACGTCGAACATGCTAATAATTGCTCTGTGCTAAGGAACACAAAAGTATTTTTGTGAAGGAAGTATAAATGAAGGTCTGAGTGATTATCATATGACAATGATTGAACCTCGGGACTTAATGTACAAAGCAATTAAATTAATGCTTTTCCAGGTTAGAATTTAAAAAGCTCTTTCTTAAATTAAAATTACATTAATCTAACGCCTCAACTGATTGCATTTAAAATATTTTTTATATATGCATTCATTCGTCATAAAATTAAAAACTATTTAATCAGTAATTAACTGATTACTTTAGAAATTAACATTTCAAATGTTTCTTTTAGGGTTGGGAAGTTCCTTTCAAAGATCAAAATTCCGTTAGAGTGGATGAAAATAATAGATTGTTTTTCTAATCAATATTAACACTTTCTGATGTGCTGTGATTTGCGCCAAAGGTGTACCATGTACACCCGTGTAGAAGTCAAATCCATTTTCATTCAAACCCTGTATAAAAATCAACATATATTATTTCAAGTGCTCAGGTTTATATGCGAGGTTACGGAGACTTCACTGGAATGAAAAACATTTTTTTTCCTATCTTATTATAGTAATGACCATATAAGTTGTGGGAATATACTAGATGGTTCATTTTTATACTTGCCTGAGGAGACAATGTGGTTGAAACCCGGGTAGTACGGTAGACTGAATTTTTCTTTGCTAAGTGTTTTTTGCTTTGCATTTTCTATTTTGGAAGTTTGTATTGAGCACTTTTTAGTGTTTATGGTTTTAGGTGCGGCTGTTTTCAGCCTCCTATTACAATATATTATATTATATTTTATATTGTATATTAGACATATATATATATATATATATATATATATATATATATATATATATATATATATATATATATATAGTGTTCGAATTGTTTTGTGGTCAGATAAGACCGAAACACGTTAGGTCCATATATGCACTAGTGTAACAATAGTTTACTTGAGCAATTTGTTAACGTTTCAAGTGCGCACTTCTCTCTCTCTCTCTCTCTCTCTCTCTCCCTATATATATATATATATATATATATATATATATATATATATATATTGTCTAGAGCGTTAGCGAAATGCGTCCCCGATACGGCGTCAGGGGTGAACGCGAGGTATTCTGATGTTTTTTTACACCGGCCTGATTTTATTGCCCATGTGTTTTTTGTCTAGACGCGCCATGTTACTTTACTTCGTAGATCGGTTGAGTTGATTGGACAAGAAATGTGTTGGAGGGAGAAGGAGATCAAGCCCACTTTATACTCAGGCACACTAGAGATTCGTCGATGCTGAACAAGAAATCGTAATAAAAAAACGATAGTCTTTAAAAATGGACGTGTTCTCTACTGGACTAGAACGAAATAAAAATAGGATAAAGCTTGTGTTGGATATGTTCCAGTTTCAGTTTTCAATTCAACCTATGACACAAGGCATTTTGGATTCCATGACAAATAAATCGCTTTTATATATTTCTCAGAAAAATGGCAGATTTTGCTGGATTCCATTTTTTCTTCATCTGACATGTGATAGAATGACAGGGTTACATGTTAGCAGCAATGAAACGATTACATAAAATCAATTGCTGGGTTTGCTGCTATAAAAGTCGGTTTATTCTGTCGTGCTAGAGTTTCTTTTTTTTAGGCAGAATCAATCTTAAACCTTTATAAGACTATCATTTCCGCATGCATTGAATTTTATCGACACATCTGGTCTGGTGTTTCCACTTTGTATATACAGATTCTTGACAATATTCAAAGAAGCATCTGCAATATTATCAGTCATCATCTAGCATCTTGACTTCAGTCACTTTCGCCCGCCCCTTAGGTAGCTGCCCTGTGCTTTTTCTACAAATATTTTTTTATGGAAATGGTTACTCATTGGTACCTAAATATCACCAATTTATGCGCAGTACGGGATTGGCAGCTAGGTCTCATCATTTTACTGTTAAAATTGATAAATCTTCTATACTAACAGGTTCTTCTCTCGCACTTCTTTCGGCTCCTTACGTTTCTGCCAAATACGATCTTCAAAAAATGAAATACGTCAATCGTCATTTTCTCTATCCCGAATCCTTTTTTGTTTTTCAACCTTCATACACAATGTTTTCCATGGATGCTTTCATTCTCAATACCCCTTGAAAATTACGAACTTTATTGCCTTGACTGGTTTTAAACCATTTAATAAAAGTGTCAACCTCTGGTCTTGACAATTCTTAGAAAAGAGAGATTTGAGATCAAAACTGCACCCACAGCTTTGGACTCTGATTATTCTTTCTCCTTGATTGCCAACCACAGTTAGAGATTCTAGTCTACTCTCTTATTTAAACTATATTTGATGACAGAACATGTGGATTCATTTATCCCGAAAGGAATTAGAATACATAACAGATTTTGAACATGGTTCGTGGATTCAACTTTCTAACTACATATGAATTTTTTAAATTACACTTCAATTTTGCAAGATGTGACATCAAATTTTTGGCAAGAACTGTCATCGAAAATTACTTTCTATTGCACGTATTGTTGAAATCATTCGAACTAATTATGAAGAAGATACGGCTACTGGTATGTGTTGGGGTAAATTAAAATAAAAGTGCTCATATATATATATATATATTTTTAATACAATCTAAGCTTTCGGCTTACTTAAGACATTATCAAAGATGTCAATTACAACATATTAAACAATATACGGACAAGACAGTGATGATAGTCTGTCAATGTTTACATAGAAGATTTCTAAGCAACGATAAACACGCGCATATAAGACGCAAGAAGCGAAAATCGCACCGCATCTCATGACATCACACATGACCACACGAGAGTGAATTGTAGAAGTATGAATCGAAAGCCGTTGGTATAAACCAATGGCTTCTGTTACCAATTATAGACATTTAAGAATATTTGTAGAGATGACATAATTGATTTTGTTTAGGTTGTGTTTCAACTGTTTGATGTATAATGCTTCAAGGATTTTTATTTTTTGTCTATTGTTTTCATGTCGAAGTATAATTGTGTTTTCGACAAGTATTTTACGGAATTGTGTATGTTAAAAAAATATGGATCACTATTGTGAATTTCTTTCTTCTTTCAACGATAATGTTATTAAACTTATCAGAAGTTACGAAAAAAATTTACATAAAATAAATAGACAACACTTGTCTATATCCTTTAATGAAACGTGTATGAATGAAAAGATGCTGCCTAAATACACACAATATATATATATATATATATATATATATATATATATATATATATATATATATTAATTGGATAATATTGACATATTTTATCGACTTTTTTTAATACTTATCCTTTCCAGTTGTCTAATGAGTTTCTTGATGCTAAGATAAAATTCATCAATGAGGTGACATAGTTTTTTTTGTTTATTTTAAACTAAGTACTTTCTACATTTTTTAACATCATCTTCAGGGGTAAATTACAAAGACAAACTTATTAAAGGTGGAAAGCACTTGAGCAAAAAAAACACGCTACCTTCCTTGATAAATTTCATCTTAACATCAAGAAACTGATTAGAAAACGGGAAAGGATTATTACAAAAATACGTAGACACAATATAGCTATATTTTTCAATGAAGTATGCCGCCTAAATACACAACAACCCCCCATAAATATATATATATATATATATATATATATATATATATATATATATATATATATATATATATATAGATAACTAGACTCGTTTCTAAAAACCCTCGAATTTTTGATTTGCCAATAATCAAATCAATCTCGAGGGAAAAAAAGGTTTCAAATAAAGAAAGAGCTACAAACATGAACTACTGCCGAAAAAATCGCACAGATGCAGGTCTGAAGCCCATAGAAAAAACCCAGATACGAGTAAACAACTAACTAATAAAAGAGCTCAATACAACCGTAGAGCACACCTAGATACACCGAGTGAGCCAGACAAACCTACCTAGGTTTCACCTAAACGGATCGTCAGGGAAAGTATATATATATACACGACAAATGGAGAGGAAAACATAGATGAAATTGACATCTACCTGGATAAGCTTGAAATTTACACATGTTCTCAAACATTACGGTGTTCACGCTTTGTTTGTACGTTTTTGAAAGATGAAATTATCATTTTCGTCATCTTGTTCGACCTTTAGAACAAGAATTTACATTCTGAAGCTCTTTGACCTGGGGTCTCCAAACTTTTTGCGAAGTGGGCCAGATTTGATGTGGTGAAAATGTTTGAGGGCGAACCATTCTCTTTAACATTCTTTGGACCATTGAAATTAAATAGAAATGAAATAACTTATGAACTATGTTATTGAAAATGGCATATTTTCATTCCTTCACATGCATGACAAACAAATTTAAATTTAAACAAATGAAATCCTGTCACAGCTAAAGACATATAAGATGAAGTAAAATATTTCTGAGAAAAAAAAAACTTCCAGGAAGCTAGAATATAGCTTAGGTTATTCTTAAACATTACATATATTTGGTAATTAATGACGTCTGCTAAAGTTAAAAACATAAGAATAGGAACATATGAAAATATAAAGTGACACAAGTCCAAGTGTCCAAATATATTTATAACTGAATTTGACCAACACAAAACAAATTTAATTCAATAAAGATTTTATAATTTATTTATCTCAGATGACAAAAACAAATAAGTTCCCTGCACTAACATAAAGAGTAGTAATGAGACCTGAACTGCAGTAAGTAGGCCGCTTCTGATTCAAATGCAGAGTTTTTTTAGAAATCGGCTGGAAAAGAAAAGGTTAGTGTCAAACCGCCATAAAGCGACACACAATCCTGGTGCCATCTTTTAGTAAAACATGAAATTGCATATCTTAGGTTTCTACTTGATATACTCTGACTGACAAAACTGGCGGGTTGTAAGTGAAGAATTCTATAACAGATTGTGTCGGCCATATTAAATTTAAACCCGGGCCATAATTGGCTCCTGAGTCGGACTTTGAACATACCTGCTTTAGACTGTTCGCATTATCTGAAAGCGACACCAGAATTTTAGTTTGGTAACATAATGTTTTTTTTCTAAATTCTAGTAGAGAAAATCAGAAGTAAGATAATACATTTTAAATACATGGGCTTCGTTCTGTACTCCACAAATCCGTGAATATTATTATAGACATTCTTTCTGCTATGTAGATAAAATTTGCCATTATCAAAACAACTACCACCTATACTAATAGATTTATAACGAAATGAAACCCTTCAATTTTCAATTTAAATGTCTCCTCAATTCATTTTTATTACTATCTACTTATAAATATCTAAAACAATTACCATTTATCTTACATAAACAGGATGAACCATTTACATTACATTTTTGGTCCTCTATGAATAAAAATAAGATTTCTTCCGTTTTTAATCTAATCATATCTTGAAGACACACACAATAATATAAAGTGAGCAAGAAAAACTCACCGCATTTATTTCATCTGCTCTATTATTTTCATTGTATCTAGATTTGTGCTTCTTATGTCGGCAGCCATATTGTAGATTACTTTTGGTCGACAAGAATGAATAGTTGCAATGAACTGGAAAGCAATAAGCCTCGGTTACCGAGAATCAACATCAATGCGCATGCGCAACGAAGTGAAATAGAGCCAATGACATGCGCAGAAAGTTACTTGAACAAACTAACATTTCCGAACCAATCAAGTGACGCAAGTGACAAGCGATTTCTGCTACAGTGCCAACTGAACGCAAGTGTGGGCGCCATTTATTTGATTTTGTCGTTTTTGTTTCTTTCATTTCACAAGGAGATTTCATGTCAGAAAACATTTTCATCAAACTTTCTATTCGGTATCGCAGATAAATGACTGGCGTCGTTTGTATCTCATATTCACTCAACTGTTTACTTTTCCCTTTGTTTTATATTTCTTTTTTCCGCCCTTTGACATTCATTCGTTCTTATTTCTGTATCTTCCTGCAAAGTCTTTCTTTGTTTTTTTGTTTTGTTTTTTCCTTCTATTTTTCTCTTCTACATTCATTTACTTTTTTTATTTCGCTTTCTTCATTCCTTGCTTCGTTGCTTTTTTTCTTCTTAGCTCTTTCATAGTTATTTACTTGTTATTATTCTTTCTCTCGTTGCTAAATTCTTCGTTCATTTCTTTCACTTTTGCATCACTTTTTTATTTCATATAACAGTTGTTTCCTTCACCCTAAACATATCCGCTTCTTTCTTCTTCCTTCTTCTTTTTCTTTGACCCAACCCTTCATCAGTTTCTATCTTCTTATTTTTCATTCTTTTACGCTCAGTTTTTCCTTCCTTTTCTTCTTCTTCGTCGTTTCAGCCAAATGATTCCTTTGTTTGATTCTTCTTTAACATCTGTTTTCATTTCTTCACTTTATGCTCGTCTCCGTCTTTTAGCCAACCTTCCTTTCTTTCTTCATTTTTTCTCTTTTACGTCTTATACGACCTTCTTCTCCCCACAGACCACCACCCTTCACACAACATAACTGTTCCTTCATCTAACCGTCCACTTTGACGTATCTATGCTCCCTTTTCAATACAACAATAATGCAGCTGTTTGCCCCCATATCCTTCGCTTGACCTGTCATCGACTTTGTGTCGACCTTCTCTGTAACGAAAGCCAGTTATCAATGCGTGCGCTCGACGATTACTTGGCGATTTTATCTTAAGTTGCAACTGGACAGCCGGAAACTACTTTTCGTTTCATGCTCCGCCAAATCCTAATAACGAAATCAATCTACCACTAACCATTAACCATTAACTTGGTCCCAATCTCGGCAAGCTCTGAGACATGGCTCTGCATAGAGTAACGATGAGACTTTACCACAAACATTGAAAAAGGGTAGGGGAATTTATTCGCTAAGTTTAGCTCTTTTGTTAAAAACCACGGCTCTTATGACAAAGAGAAAGACTATTCAATCGGGCTAGACGTCTTTATCATCGCTATCTTTATGACTAGTCATTGTAATTCGTAGTGTAGGTTAAATGTAATATTATATAATAAATGTAATTTTTGAATACGATCAAACGGAAATTGAGTTTCAGTCACGATTCTGTCTACTAATTCTATGAAACATTTTACATTTTTTTTTTATTTAACAGCTTACTTCAGATATTAGACTCTGGAAATCCGTTATATATGTTTTGTCTAAATATTCACCGAAATTCACTATTTTGTTAATCGCCATAGCATGCCGATAAAGAAGACATTTCTCTATCAAGTGGTCTAACGATAACATAGAGGGCAGTGATGTGAGATTATACCTTTCCCGAGGCCACGGTGCTAAATAAACATATGCAGTTTCAACTGAAATTGAATTTTCACATTTTTCTGTAAGAAGTAATTCTGGGAATGGGATGACTCTAATTCCCTGTGTGATATTACGTATCTGAAACCACTTATGTAAGTTGGCGTTTCTGCTGTGGATGAGGATGTGGTATGTCCTCGATGTGGAGATAGCAATGAAGAATGCATCAGAGTGGAAAACGTTACCTGAGGCTTTTTGTAACGTTATCGAAGTGTTGAAGCATACGAATGGCTGTAGGGCCTGGTTGTCCTGGTAACATTTCTCCGGGGACTAAACAGAATGGCAGAATAACAATGACGTTAGTGCTATAGCGAATATTTACTTTATTCACCAATGATACTCTGAGATAAAGAATGAGAGACAGAGAAACATAAATGTCTACCTGTATATATATATATATATATATATATATATATATATATATATATATATATGTGTGTGTGTGTGTGTGTGTGTGTGTGTGTGTGTGTGTGTGTGTGTGTGTGCGTAGATAGATAGATAGATAGATAGATAGATAGATAGATAAAGATATATAGATATATATATAGATATATATAAAAGAAAGAGCTTGTAGTGGTTCCAACGAGAGAAAAGTATGTATATTAAAAAGAAGAGAAGAGAGGTGCCGCAAACGTTTTTGGTTGTATGTGGATTTATTTAGAACAAAATATTATGCTTTGTTTTCCATATTTTTACTACACGTGTTTCTGGTGTCGCGACCGTCTTCAGGTAAAAGCGGAGATTTCCACATATTATTAAAAATAATTAATTTTTTCCTTATGTTTTTCAATGTTAAATATTCTCGATATGAGACATTTTCTGTTTTTGTGTTAGTAATCCGAATTTCTTTCTTGAATATATATATATATATATATATATATATATATATATATATATGTGTGTGTGTGTCTCTGTGTCTGTGTATACATATATATGTGTGCTGTATGTAGTAGGTTTGTGTGTTTATAGGGAGAGATAGAGAAAGAGAGAGATGAATAAGGCAAGTTCCAGACCATATTTTATCAAAAAACTCAACTGTATATATTCATCTACTTTCGAACTTCACTGCCTTCTAATGCAGACAAGTTTCACATGATTCTGAAAACCTCAGAACATGCATTAGATATCTTCCTTTACACTTCAAGAGCTCCCTGTTTGGAACAAAGTTTATACGTCACTGAACAATATTTACATTCATTGATTCAGCAGGATTTGCACGAGGGATACATATCTTCCAATCAACACCACAACCTGGTCGCATATCTTTGATGTTTTCCAAAAGGCTTGCATTGCTCCCATATTTGAAGCAGGAATTGCACGTAATTATAGATTTGGTGTCATATCTCTGATGTCTTCGAAATAGACTAGAATTGCATCTACATTCGAAGCAGGAATCACACATGACTAAAAATCTGGTGGCACATCTTTGATGTTTTCCAATAGACTTAAATGGCTCCCATATTTGGAGCAGGATTCGCACGTGACGAAAGACCTGGTTGCATATTTTTTGATGTCTTCGTCGATCGAATTTTCACATTCAATTGTATAAAGGCTCTACTTAAATCTACTTCCCTCATTAACCGTGTTATTTTGTTTCTTGATAAAATCAATTATTCAACAATCATTTCAGATTCATTTCTTTAAATTTTCATTTACATCAAATGTACTCCCAATCAAATTATTCCAGTGTTAAATATAATCGATATGTTTCAAAATTCGTCTGTTCATTTGATGACGAAAATTCTTTGGTCAAATATAAGAATAATTTAAATTTTTAAAGTTACATTTGTGGCTTAATTTTCTCAAATCTGTTAAGTGATTTTGCTTTGTTATTCAATGTTTCCTTTACTTTTCTCGTCAAACTAATTTGCGTATTTAAATTAATCATGTCTTTTCTGTTTATTCGAAATCATCTTCTATATTTCCAGACTTTAAGAAATCAGGCGAACCGTACCATCCTTCTAACCATCGAGTTCTTAACCTTTTACCCCTTTTGAGCAAAATACTAGAGGCTCTAATCAAGTCTCAATTCAATGTTACCTTTACTATTGTCGTCAAACTAATTTGCGTATTTAAATTAACCATACTGTTTCGTCCATTTCTTTTTATTCGAAATCATTTTGCTGTATTTCGAGGTTTTAAGCAAACTTCATAAACTTAAACGCAGTACTAGATTGGCGGTAAAGCCCCATCATCTTACAAATGAAATCGCTTGATGTGGTCATAAGTTCTATGCTAACAGTTTCTTATCATGCAATTCTCGGTTGTGAACTCTCGTCTGGTTTCCTGCTTCCCAGTCAACTTTGATCTTCAAAGATTTAAATTCAATGCCAATAGCCATATTCTGTCTTCTTAACTCCTGTTCATTTAATATCTTTTCTCGTTGTTAATGTTTTATTTTCTTCATATTCTCAGACTCAGGAACCCGTTGATCTTTGATTTTATTGCCTTGACTGCGATGAAATGATCAATACATTATAATCGAACCAAGAATATAACATATACTTTATTCCCTGTCATAAAACTTACATTACTACATATTAATGCCTGGCAATTCATTAATTTTTTCAATCGAAATCACCCCAAGCAAGGCAGAAATTCCACTAAAACGCAAGAGTTTACAGGATATGGAACGATTAGAAACAGATATATTAATGATGAGCAGAAAGAGAAGATAGTAATCATGTGGACAATAGATAGCTATTGGCATTACATTTAAATTATTAAAGACGACTAAAAAAGAAGGAAACAGAAGGGAGTTCTACCAGCGAGAAGTACGAGAGAAGAAACTGTTAGCATAGAACTTACGTTTATATCTAGCAAGCTCAAGTGTAAATTGAAGAGATCTCGACGCCAAATTAGTGTTGCCCTTAAATTCAAAAAAACATTCGAACAATTACCACGAAAGTATTTATAGAAAAGACATAGATAAGAAACCTTCAAGTGGGAAATTGACTGGAGCTGAACCGCCAGATCAGGATCAATAATATTGCAGATTCTTTGGATCTTTTCAAGGAGCTTAAGGCAAATAGCAGGGGCACCACATCATATGTTGTGGCAATATTCTAAGCATTAGCGTATGGTAAACATACGTAAGTTAGATTCTGGTGGGGGGACTCTCCCGCCCGACATAGTGAACCAACTTTCTTAGTAGCTGACCTAGGAATGGATTCAATATAGTCTTTCCACTTCATATCAATTTGACAAAAAGTTCATCTTAATTTATCAATGTTTTGATAGTTAACAAAGAAATGCTAAGGAAACACCGCACTTTAATCCTGGAAAACACGATTTTCCTAAAAATAAATTTATCAACTTGGCTACAGAGACTTTTGACAGGCAGTGAATATATATATATATATATATATATATATATATATATATATATATATATATATATATATATAAGTTTAATTAAGAAACAGGCATCTTTAAGGGTTCATAGGATTATAGTTTATTTTCCCTGGAACGGGATTTTCGTCCCGGTTCATCGGATCACGTTAACATTCAGACAAAATGGTTTAAAAACTTACATTATAAAATACTTCGTTAACTAATCTTGACCTCTCTGGATTACATCCTCTTTGGAATTATCCACACGGATTACCAAATACTTCTTTAACTGACTATACATATATATATATATATATATAGTAGCACAAATCTTTCATGCAAAACGCAAAAACACAATCATAAGCTGCCGCTGGAAAACGCCACCTGATGATTGCGTTGTGCATGAAACTAAAAGTCGCGTTACCGGTGATAGAAAAGCGTATATTTATTACCAATATCAATTAAATCTATGTTGTTATACATCGAACATTATTTTATTAGCACCAGTACTCCATAAGCATATATATATATATTTATATGTATGTATGTATGTATGTATGTATGTATGTATGTATGTATGTATTTCTGATTACAGCTAAATCTCACGGGAACAAGAAGTGAGCACGAGAGTTGAATAGGCAAATGCTGGTGCGAAAGGAAGCCCGCTACAATTCACTCTGCTGTCGAATTCTCTTGTTCATGATATATCATGAATGTCAAGATATCAAAGCCGCAATGTCGCACTTGACATGTCACGTTGATTACTATTTCTGGAAGCTAGATGAATAGTGGAGTTTTATAAAGTATTTTCTTCCTGCTAGAAAATATCTTTAAACTCCTTTTTTAATAAATGAAAATGCTTGAAATGTAATATCTTGATTTTATATTAATAGAAATATTTCCAAACATTATTAGATTTCGACAAGTTTTTCTTTTATTTTTCTGTTTTGTTTTTTCTCAGCTACTATGAGCTTTCATCTGTGACGGTAAATCAACAATAAGAATTAGAAATAGACCAATTTAGTGTGCTGGCTACTTTTATAATTGATGTATGTGGTTACTACGGGAGTATTTTACATGAAATGATAGAGGTGAAACGGTAAATTTCACAAAATAACAGAGAGCGTTTGATTTGCAATACAAGATAAAAGTTTTATGACAAGAATAATAAAAGTAAAGTTTAAGAGTTTCTTTTGCTCGAAATAAATTGCATAGAAAGCAAAAATTGTTAATGAATATATTTGAGTATGACTTTCCTGTGTATTTGTGTTTTGGGGTAAAGCGTCAACAGCCATTTTTGCTTCTGTGTGAAAAGTTGATGGCACACACTTCGAAAGGGGGAAAAACAGGAAGAGAAAGTTACTTAAACGCTAGCCTGTTTTTTATATCCTTCGGGCTGTTGTTCATAATAAGTTTATTAAGGCACTACACCAATAAGCTTTTTATGAAATCTAAACTCGCTTCCATCTGACCCCAGAAAACCCAATTTTCCGTCAAAGCTTCTGTCGCTATTGGAGATAAGATACCTTTACGGCTAGCTGGACATTTAATTTAACCATGAAAGTTTTTTCAATCTTTTCGATTGCTTTACTCAACATTTAACTACTTGTTATACATATTTTCTCTTTTGACATGTCGTACGTGATTATGGCTTTTCACTATTTCTTTTTCTTTATTATATGTGAATTGACCTGACCTCTTGAAACAAGTATGGCGTGGTTTCGCGTTGTGTTTATTTTCGACGGTTTTGAAACGTGTATTGTCTTTTTTTTTCTGGACTGGCTGCTATCTAAAGATTTCAGATTAAAAATAAATTCAATCATTCGTTAGAAAATAAATACATTACGTATACAGTTTACATTACATACATAGCTTGCATATGCTAGTATTTTTATTAATATTATTTTGATATATTTTATTTAGTAAAACATTGTCAGTCATAAATTGTTTAATATTTTTCATTTTTATTTTTATAAATAGGTTTGATTAATTTGTATAAATGGGTCTGAGTAGTTGTTTCATTAGTTGCGATGAAAAGCAATTAAGGCGGAAAATTAAATTTAAAGTGAAAGAAATGTGATTTCAAGATCAATAATGTTTATTTAAATAAAATTATGTAGTAAATATACAGTGGGGGGAAACAAATATTAATACACATAGAAATTTTTAATTTATTGTATTTCCAAGGAAATAAATATACTTTTCATATAATTAACTGTACACAGATGCATAAATAAATATGCAGAGAAAACAGAACAAATTGACTTCATAGAAATAAATCCCATTTATCTATTTTAATGGATTAAAAAAGTATTCGTATAAAGCAAATGTCAGATTTTAAAATTTCTAAATTGCTTTAATACTTGGGATTATTCAACTGGGAGTTTCGATAATATTCCAATAATATTTTCAGTAGTTATTTTTAGCCAAAAAAGTATAAACAGAACTTTCTGTAACTGATATTCGTGCAAGAAGGTTATCATCATGGGAAGATATAAAGTATTGACAAATTCGCAAAAAGAACTGATTTTTAAGCTCTGGAAATAAGTTATAGTCACAGTAAAGTCGCAGACCACCTGAATAGTCTATTTACTACGATTATTTCATTCATTGCAAGGTATCAAAAAACTCAAAACTGTTGAAAACCAAATAAGAAAAGGTGTCCCACAGAAGATTTATTCGAGGAAAAAAGCGTCAGATTAAACAAAATCCAATCGTTACTCGTCGAGAGTTTCAAGATTATTTACTTTCATCAGGAATCTGTGTAATTAAACAGACAATAAGCAATGAAATTCACAGGAACTATCTAAAGTCACGCTCACATCAGAAAACTCCACAGCCATTGAAAAGACACAATGATGCGAGGTTGAAATTCATTAGTGAACATAAGGATAGGAAAATCCGTATTGGGAAAGAGTATTATGGACAGACGAAACAAAACTGAGTTGTTCGGACATAATTCTAGAAATCATGTATAGAGGAAAGATGGAGACTCTTTCAAACAAAAGAAAACAGTTCCAACAGTGAAATTTGGTGGTGTCAGAATCATGGTTTGGGGTGTTTTTTTCTGCAAATGGTACTGGTAACATGTCAGTAACAAATGGTAGAATAGATGCCGCATCATATCAAAATATTTTGGAACCAAACAAATGAGATGTAAATCTCGAAACTTCCCCTCTGATTGGATTTTCCGACAAGATAATGATGCTAAATTCATTGCAAAATCTATGAAGAAATGGCTAGCTGAAAATAATTCTTGGATTCTAAAAAGTAGTAGGATGACTAACAGGACAGCATGCTTCACGTTGGCTCAGCGTCCATCCCCCTCTGGTATGAGCTGATCGCAAAGCTGTGTGTATGAGGCATATCGACGCGTCAGACTTCTTGAGATCCTATGTTGAATTCGCGCTGTTTTGGACTTATATTCAGAACAAAGATAAATGCTCTACTCAGGAGTCACTCTGGCCAATCGCTGACCGTTCTGGCTTTGACTCTCATATATTTTCAGAAACTAATTAAAGTATCAAAATTTATAAAATATCCTTAGAAACAAAGAAAACCTGTATTGAACTACTATTTAAAATTTTGTCACTTTGAAGTTTAGGATTCTTTCTATTTCTACACACACACACACAACACCCCCCTATATATATATATATATATATATATATATATATATATATATATATATATGGATGTAGAGAGAGAGAGAATTAATACGAATAAAAGTTTTGTCAACTAGCTGATTGATGTTACTTAAGCATCCCGAATGAAGAGCTTCATAGACGGATCAATCCGTCCGACTCGCCTCAAGGTTTATAAGCAATAGATAAGATTAAAAATACAATTATATATATATATATATATATATATATATATATATATATATATATATATATATATATATATATATATATATATAATGATATTTTTAATCTTATGTCAACTATATATGATTAGCAAATTTATCTCCTCTCATATATATATATATATATATGTGTGTGTGTGTAGGAAACTTTAATAAAATAACAATTTAAAAAAAAACATACTCGGTTTTGTGTACGTTGAACATAACATAATACAGCATAAACTTATCGACAAAAGAGAAACCCAACAGTTTTATTCTTTTATTGGACCCGGGGACACCAGTGTAGCACAAAACATTCATGATTTAATTCTCTCTCACACACACACACACAAACAAACACACACAAACAAACACACACAGGCGCGCACAGCTTGTTTTTAGTTCTAACTCGAGGACGCCTATCTAAGGATGGCGAAATGCGTAGTCAACATAACAGTTTTTCACTTTGTCTAATCTACCAAACTTTTGTTCGGATTTTTATATCCTAAGATCACGCACGAAAAGACAAACCTTTATCTATCAGAAAAATACAAGAATCTTTTGCTTTCAATCTATTCTTACAGAAATAGAGAAATATTTACTTTACAATTCCAAGTGCTGGGATGAAAATTAAAAAGTAAAAAACAACTTTCGACAACAACTTATGACATTTTATGAAAACCAGAGTTGGATAGTCTACGTCGAACTCTAAATAACATAAAACATAGATAGATCGACAATCTACATTACAAATTAAAATAACGGCTTTCAAATAATAAAAAATCATACATATGTATATCTGGCTGACTGTCTGTTTACATGTATGTATATCAAGAGAGAGAGAGAGAGAGAGAGACCACTTTTCTTCCGTATAGTTTACTCTCACCAATAGCAATTACAATACAGCTTCAGTACAAAGATTCATTATTCTATTGTCTTTTTCTTTTCCCATTTAAAATGCCGATATTTTACAAGCATGGAACAAAATTAGTTATATTTAGTAGGGATATATATAACTCAATAAAATGTCTACCAGATTTTCTTGGGTATAATGTTTGGAAGGCTTACTGTCTTTTACCATTTTAGGCTACGCATGTTGAAGAAGAGCTCACTTTATTGTTCGAACATACAAGATTCACTGTAGTAAAACCCCTAACTCGATTATTCTCTTCCCAGACTAATTTCCGCTTTTCACGACTAGAAACCAATAGATTATTTTAATCTTCTTTTCCTCTGCGTCTTGTTGAAGATCATTTTTTTATCAGCGCTGCCAGCACCACCAAATAACTCTACTAATGAGATATATATTTCATTAATCTTCTCACACTATAAAGATGAAGGCAATTTTGTATGAACAATTGCCCTCACCTTATGAGGCGAAAATTTTTCGTCATGAATAATAAATCGATTTTTACAAATGTGGAGTTGTACATGATCAGGAAGTGGGTGTCAAAGACATGATCGATGAAAAATGAAAATTATGATTTTTAGCTATAAATTGCTTGAGATTTCTGCTATTTACAGGGTTATTGAAAAAAGTGTTTTGCCAAAGAGGTAAGTTTCTTTTGTCAATCAACGAATCTCTCTCTCTCCATATATATATATATATATTTATATATATATATATATGTGTGTGTGTGTGTGTGTTCGTGTGTGTATAAATGCACACACACTGTACAAGATAGAGGGTTACCTCAAGGGTTACTTTATATGGATAAGAGTGGAAGATGAGTAGGTTAAGATTGTAGTGATCAGGGAAACATTCTCTTGAGTGCAGTGGTTCCAGGGAAGAACTATTTCCAGTGCGCTAATGGAATATGGAGGGAATGGGAAAGGTTTGCTACTATGTAAGTAGCATGGCTGGTCCTAGCCGTGAAGGTACACATTGGCAGAAGCAAGAAATATAGTTCGTCAGAACACTTTTCTTACAAGTAGGGGTAGAGCAGTTGAGAGGCCCGCCTCATCTCACCTGTGAAAGAAATATTGGAGGCTGGAAAATAATTCTCCTCCAACAGGAACTTTTGTAACACTTTTGAACTCTATCAAGACTGGAAAGTGAAGTCTGGGCAGCTCCTGACCAAATGTGGCAACAGAACTTAATTTCCGGCTTGATCTGTCTCTTATAAAAGTAGAGGATAGCATGAGCAGTCAGGTACTCACTGGAACGATGCAGCGAGCCGATCATTTTAACTGCATCTTTAGGTATGGCTCGTATATAGGAATTCCACTTGAGGTCGGGTGGGAGTTTGAAGGCCAATATCCCCTCAAGGTACGGTGTATACTTCGAGGGAACATCTGTTCATCGGGACTGACGGTAGTTCGAGGTCTGATCGTGATGGAAAGTAACCAGTTTGGTTTTAGAGACATTCAATGTAACCAGCCTAGACTTGAATAGGTTCAGGTTGTAGTGATCGGGAAAACATCCTCTTAAGAGTCGGTTCCACAGGGCAGTGGTTTACGGGAAGAAGCTGTTCGAGTCGAACTTACTTCTCATCGATGGAATACGAAGGGAATATGAATGGTTTGATACAATGTAAGTGGAATGGTGGGACGTAGTAGTAAAAGTTAAAACTCTCGGAACAAGGAATGTAATTCTTCCGTACACTTTCCTTACAAGTAGCGGTAGAACAGCCAGAGTTTCGCTACATCCAACCTGTGTAAGATAAGTTGGAGATGGGTAAATAATTCATCACCCACAAGGACTAGGAAACCTTTTTGAACTCTATCGAGACTGAAATGTCACGGCTGAGCAGCTCCCACCCAAGTATGACTACAATAATCCAATTTCAGTTTTATGGGGCTCTTATAAAGGTAGAAGATAGCATGAGGAGACAGGCAGTTACTGAAGAGGTTCAGGGAGCTGTTCATTTTATCTGCATCTTTAGCGATGAATCATATGTAAGAGTTCCACTTGAGTTCCGGTACGGTAGATTAATAGATAGCGGAGGGCCAAATTCGAATTCCTGT
The DNA here is from genome assembly GCA_963932145.1 of Acanthosepion lycidas. Lineage (NCBI taxonomy): Eukaryota > Metazoa > Mollusca > Cephalopoda > Sepiida > Sepiidae > Acanthosepion > Acanthosepion lycidas. Next base: position 43,616,639 of record OZ010582.1, read on the forward strand.
CAAAACCTCTACATTCACTTACTATACACTTGGGAAAGGTATGAATCCTCTTATCCCCACCCCACCAGCTATGGGTGAATATGAGTTCTATAGCCTTAGATATCAACTGGTCTACTGCAGAAAGAAATGGCAACATACTGCGGGAAAAAATCTGCCTCATCAGTCATGTATCAAAAGATACATTATTACCTAAGCGTGTATCACGCGTGGCAGATAACTGACTGATATATATATATATATATATATATATATATATATATATATATATATATATATAGTTTATGCAAAACTAGGTAATCCGTAGGGGTAGACCCAAGCAGGATGATATCCAGAGAGCTCAATGTAAATTCAGAGCAAATATGTTTGAATAAAAAAAGTCCGCTTTAATGTTCCATGTAATAAGTTATTTCACTACAACCCTTTTAAAGGGCTCTGGATCATCAGACTTTACTTCCAAAGGTTGAAATGAAAAATGAAAAGAAATTTACACATTTTTGACGGACCGCACCAAGCATATGTAAAATTAACGAAGTGAGGAAGTGAGGTGGGAGAGAAGACATGAGTGAGTTAGATGTATCATTTCAATTCTTGATCCTTAACCCCACTCTGTGTAGGCTAGACACCGCTTAACTTAACGTATGTTATCTCTAGATATAGATGGGTAAGGGGTGAGGGAGAAAACCGACATAAAAGGAAGAAGATACAACAAACAATAAATCTTTGAGAGCAGGATTCACTCAAATTCTTAGACGCTGTTATTTCGCATTACTTTAAAGGGTATATTCGGGTGTTAAAGTTAGATATAGATCTAAATGTCTAAAGCAATCTACGAAGAATTTAATTTGAAGTCTGTTGGAGTCTTGGGTATTTTCTAGGAAGTAGTCGATTGGAAAAATCCATAGAAAGTACATGGAAAGAATAATCCATTTTATATCTATTAATCTTTTTTATTTTCCTAAACTTTTTTCTTATTGATTGTTGACATCTATTCGTTTGATTTTTGTTCATAAATTAAACTCGTAACTGTTTTTAGGTACCTAATTATCAAAGGTTATTCCAATTTAAGTAATGTTATCATCAATAATGATTATTAAAGGGTAATCTATTTCAATTTAAATTAAATTATCAACTTAAAATTTACCTCCGTATTATTTATTTAAGCTCACTTCCAATTGAAGAAAATTAGAGGAGAAAATTGGATAAAAGATTACTAACAGAGAATTAGGTCCTTCTCTTACAATATTCTATATGTCCGTACACATACTTTTTTCTTGTTGATTATTCAGTTGACATCTATTGGTTTGAGTTTTGTTCATAAATTAAACTTGTGACTCTTTTTAGATACCTACATACTTATCAAAGGTTCTTCCAATTTAAATAATTTTATCATCAATAATGATTGTTAAAGTGTAATATTTTTCAATTTAAATTAAATTACGAATTTAAAATTTACCTCCGTATTATTTAAACTCACTTCCAATTGAAGAATATTAGAGGAGAAATTTGGATACAACATTACTAAGAGAAAATTAGGTCCTTCATTTACAATATATAGAAGTAAAATCTGATGATCCAAAGCCCTTTTAAAGGGTTGTGGTGAAATAACTTATTACATGGAATAGTGGTCTGTTTATATTAAATATATATATATATATATATATATATATATATATATATATATATATATATATACACACAGAAAGAGAGGGGCTAGATAGATAGATAGATAGATAGATAGATAGATAGATAGATAGATAGATAGAAAGTTCAATGACTTATCTTCCAACTGTTTCTCAAATGTATGTACGACCGGAGTAATATATTGTCTGCAAAATTTTGTGTCGGAATATGAGTGACGTTTTTATTTATTGTTCACTATTGATGCTGTATTTTTACTACTGATCACTTCATTTATAAAATAATAGATAGATAGATAGATAGATAGATAGATAAAGTTCATTGACTTATCTTCCATCTCAGAGTTCAGCAAACACAGGTTGCGTCAGAGATAGTATAACGTCTCAGAAACTTTTAGTCGGAATATGTGACGACATTTTTATTTATTTGTTTATTCACAATCTATGCTCTAATGTTTAATATTTATCACTTTAAACGTGTTATCCTCCAGTAATATTTCTTTTGCCTTGTTTGATATTGTCAAATATTAGATTTTTATCTACGAAATATTTATTATCATTAAAATTTGAAATCTTGGGGTGCGTCTTGTAGCTCCCCCAGAGAGGACTCGGTTTTATGGTGTATGGAGGATTGATTGATGACGGACGGGTTTTTGTGGCGAATGCGCAAATTGTAACGAATTAATGGGTCGTGAAAAGGATTAGCTAGGTATAAGATAGTTAGTGAGGAACAGTCTCAAACCCTCCCTCTTTTCGGCCTTGTGCCATAATTGCATTTTTAATACTGATGTAATTAATATGCATACACCTGGTTTCCCCCTCACAGTAATATGGTTGACTGGTGTCAGCCATAAATACAGACTGATGTGGAGGTACAGGTAGGACGCCTATTGACGACACCTATTGGCCTACGCCTATAGTCTTCGCCTATTGCCTATGCCTATTGCCTACCACTACGACGAGGACCAGTCCATTACGGTTACGTGCTAGGTTATCCTACTCGGTTACAGTAGTCAACAACCACTTTGCTATTTCGAACAAATATATTCCTTTCCAAGACATATCAAATACAATAAATATCAATATACTAAACAAAAAGTTTTTGCTAGGCCCAAAGTATTTTTTACTATTAGATAGATAGATAGATAGATAGATAGATAGATAGATAGATGCATAGATAGATACATAGATAGATACCTTCAAATATAAAAATACTATCATTTACGACATAATTTGAATTCAGCTTCCAGTTTCTGCCCCGACAGACGTTACCCAACGCACACATCC
>OZ010582.1:43622062-43719562 GCA_963932145.1 Acanthosepion lycidas
CGTTTGGCACTTGTAGTGAATTATTACAATCTCTATACATGCCACTGTTTTTAATTTTTGAGCGTCATGCACATATATTCACTTGGCTAATATTTAGTTTTCTTATTTAGTTTAGTGGTATCATACGTATTGATAAGTATTGTAGGTGGTTATATTGATAATAATTTTTCTTTCTGTGACGCCTATGTAATATTTTGCCTGTGCTAATGTTATCAGTTACGAGAGTTTTTATATTACGTTATTGGTTAAACATTTAAAGTTATGTGGGCAATTTTCTTTCTTTCTGTAGTTACATTTAATTTTGTTAATTTGGCTGCATGTTATGATTATTGTTGTGATTTTTATTGCTTTTGTTGAGTATTTTTATTGTGTGTAGTCATTTTCTCTGTTATCCATGCGGCTGTAACTAATTTTGATTATATTTATGTTGCTAACTTTTGCTAATTTGATGATTTTAGAGAAGTGTTTCCCCATTATTTTCAAGAATATATTTTCTATTTTTGTTTTATTATTGCTGTATTGAGGGTTAAATCCAATTATATTTATTTTTCTGTGGTTTTTGTTTGAAAATCCTTTCATTTTTGTATTTTAGATTTTTTTGAATATCAGCTGTTACTTAGGGCTGATCTATATTTTCTTTATTTTCATGGAATATTTTTAGGCTACAAGAATTTGCTGAAATTCTTTTATTTATAGATATGCGTATTTTTTTTTAATGCTTTAGCGGTTAGGTTAAAATTTTGTTTATGTATATTGGGTTGCTGCTTTCCGTATGATTTGTAGCTTTATGTGTTTAAGCTGAATGTTATATCCAATGTACGATATTTTGGTTAGATTTTATAACTATTGAAAATCCTAGGGTTTTGAAGGTATTCATTATTTTTTTTATTTATTTTTCTCTAATTATTCCGTTACAGTTCCTTGGAATTATTAGACTGTCGCCCCTAAATAGGTCTATAACATTTTTGCTAATAATATTTGTTAATTTATTGATTATGTATATGCCTATGAGTCCTCATTCTCCTGAACAATCACAGCATCCAATTGTTACATCAAAGTTATTAAAATTAGTATTGTTAATATGACCCTTTTTTTCTCTCCATACTATTTATTTTGGTATAATATTGATTTTCGGCAGTGTTTAATTATATTTATGTCTTCATTGGAGATAGTCATATATATATATATATATATATATATATATATATTCTGGACACTCCCGTCGTATTCGTTGTGTAACGGTCAAGCAGCTCAGTCTCGAGGAACCGACAGCCCAAACACCAGCACATATAATTAAATTGTAGTGGTGAAGGCAAAAACAACCACACTTTTTGAAGGGCCGAATACAGTGAGCTGGTGTATAAGGTCCCCAAACGAACCTCCGCAGGTTTAGAATTCAACCATAACTGTAGGGAAAAGAAGAGATTTCATACATTTACCAAGAGTGTTAGCACTAAAGTGAATGTATGGATTCGCCAGAAATTCGAACTCGCCTCTCCGCCTCCTGAATCCGAACTTCTATCGACTACTCTCCGTTCCTACTCCTCTGAGCCTCGTTTTATATATATATATATATATATATATATATATATATATATATATATATATATATATATATATATATATATATATATATATATATATATTCGATTATTATAACATAAATTTGTTATAAAACCACAGGTCTTGTTTTTAAATCTAATTATTTCAAATTTTTCATTAAGACATAGATAACAAGGGGAATATAGGGAATTACATTTCGGCCCCTCTCGATTAATTTCCATTTAAAAGGAGAAAAATAAGTCACCTACTGTTAAATGGAAATTAATCAAGAGAGATCGAACATCGCCTACTTTTTGGTTATTGGAATTTATTCCGTATACACGAATCCTATACTTGGGTATATATATATATATATATATATAAAAGATATATATATATATATATATATATATATATATATATATATATATATATATATATATATATATATATAAAGAGAGAGAGAGAGACAGGTAATAATCTGTTGGTATATAATCCAAGTAGAGCCTAATAATATAGTATAAAATATTAAAGCTGATTCACATAGACAGCTCAATGTTTTATCCAAACAGATCATATTAATTACATACAACAAGAATTGAATTTACTTCCCGAATAATACTCAATCTAGCTTTATAAATCACATTAAATCTGAGCTAAGTATAATCTCTAAAAATGTAATTAAAAAATTACTGATAAACATTTGATCACTACCGGTGCCAATCTTGGAAAGAATCCTTCCGATACCATTACATAGTTTAGTAATATGAGTTTTCAAAAGAAAGCTAACTTTATTACATTTGATATTAGTGATTTCTATTTATCTATCTCCAGAAATTTTTTGGTGGATGGCATAAACTTTGCAAAAACTATATGGAGATTACGGATGATGAAATTAATATTATATTTTCTACGAGGAAATCACTGTTAACCCTTACTAATTCCACCTGTATTAAGTGCAGGAATGAGGACATTGACGTTTCGATTGCCGCGTATGATTCCGCCCAGGTTGTTGATCTTATCTGTCTATATAATCTTGAGATTTAGTAGAATTGTGGCTCATAATCAATTAGGTTTATATAGAGACGATGTTTCACTTACTGTTAAAATACAGAATAAATTATTAGAGCTTTTAAATTACTGTGGTTAAAGATATAGATTACTTCTAAGGTCACAATTGTAGATTACCTAGATATCACTCTTAACCTAAATACCAATACCTTTACACCTTACCACAAGGAACATGAAACTCCTAACTACATTAATATTGACTCGAACCACCCCGATATTGTTTTGAAGCAGTTATCAATGGCCGTAAGTACCAAAATTAGTAAGATTTCATCTAATAAATATATATTTAATAAAAAAAAAAGAATTGTACGATATACCAAAAAGTGGCTTTAAAAACAAACTATGGTACTTGAGCACCACAAGTATCATTAGGGTGAACTAGATGACCTGTAAACATAGAAATAGAAATATAATGTTTCCTGCCTCTAAATGTCATCCAGAATTAACATCGGATAATTTTTTTAAAGTTAAAAAGAAACATTTCGAAAATAACCAAGGTATTAAGTAAAATTTCCAATAGGAAAACTGTCAAAAATAATTTATTCCTGTACAAATAATATGCATAAAATTATAGATTCCCACAATAAAAATATTCTAAATAAATTCTATGTTATCAATAATATACCTAGCATAATCCCCCCCAATATAATTATAGAAATGGCAAATTTTGTCCAGTCGAAGGAAAATGCAGAGCCTCGAATGTAATCAACCAGGCAACAATTTGCCCGAAAGAAAACAAGATCAACCACCATATTTACATTGGGATTTCAGCGGGTGAATGGAAACGGCGACTATATATTCATAGGCACACTTTTTCCAACCCAAAATTAAAATTCCAACCTGCCCTTTCCAAAAACATTTGTTAATTGATGGAGAAAGATCTGAACCCTCAGATTCATTGTAAAATCAAAGGTTTCGCTGACACTCCTAGTTATTTTAAAGGTAGATGAAATCTGTGGCTGCAAGAGAAAATTAGAATGACTAAATTCAAAATATGCATTTAAGCCAAAGGAACGAATTCATATCAAATGTCGTCACCGAAGTAGCTTTAAAAGTCTTGCTGAACGTGTGTGAACTGTTATCACTTTACACATGTACTGTTACTTCTACTCCTCCTATTTCGTATGATTTAACTTTCCATTTTTTTTTTATTATGCACCCATTACTATAAATCTTTTTGGTTTCTCATCCATTTACTATTACTACTATGATGATCATCATTATTATCTGTGATATTACCTTATTATTATTATTCCTATTTTTATGTTGCTATAAGATTAATTTATTTGATTACCATTTATTTGTTTTCGATTAACTTTTATTTAAATTTTGACAAATCATTATTAATCTATAATTATATTTTAATTATTGATGATATTTCCATTTTTTTTTTTTTTGGTTATTATTTTTTTGTTTTTGTTTTTCATCAAAATTATTTTCTTTATTTATTTCTATTCCTATTTTTTTCTTATTTGTTTATAGAAGATTTTTAAATAGTTTTTTATTTGGTTTTAAAAGGCCTATTCTCTAAGAAATATATAGTTGTAGTTAATAATTATATACCTTTCTTTGATATTTGTTTCTATATATATATATATATATATATATATATATATAATCATATTTTATATGAGTAAAGTACAATGATTATATATTCAATATTTAATAATAATATAAAATCATGTATAATATTATAATAATATTATGTGATAATAGTATTATATCCTAATACTAAAAATATAATTATGATGATATTAGTTGTAATATGTAATAATACTTTACAATAATACTTAATAAAGATATTTTTTAAGTAAGATAACAGTATCATTTATGAAGTGTTGCTATAATTAATAATATAACAGTATTATTTAATATAATGATATGTTGTGTATTGATGTTCATATATTAATATATAATATTAATATGTTGTATTGATGTGTGATATATTGATATATATTGCATTATTTGGTGTAATGATATATCATTTAATAAGTCATGTTAATATTATCAAAGATATATTTATATTTTGTCTAGTATTATTTAATATAATAATATTTAATAATTTTTAATATAGTTTAATATTTTATTTACTATTATTTAATATAATAACATTTAAAAATATTTAATTATAATGATATTATTTAATAATAGAATAATATAAATAATGATATAATAATTAATATAATAATTATATATATATATATATATATATATATATATATATATATATATATATATATTTAATTATTATATATCTTTTTACTTTATATTGCTTCCTTTGTTTATCTATCAGCCAAAACTTGAAGGAGGAATTTACTCTATCATGTTCATGAATTGCCAGAATTAGTACACTGGGGAAACCTCAAGAAGTTTAAACAAAAGACTATATGAACGCAAAAGGGACATGTTAAAAAAACAATACAAAAAAGCATTGGTTTTTCGCCGTAACGAAAGCGACCACAATTTTGACACAGGGAGTGCTACTTTGTTCAAAAGAGAAAATAATCCACTAAGATGAAAATGTCTGGAAATTGCTTTGATCGCTAGCTCTGTCACGGTAAATTTGCGTCCATGTTCTTACAATATATCACCATTCTTGGTAGATTCTTTTTGTTGTTTTCACAATGGGGAATAGTTAAGAGTAAAGGCGATGGAGAGAAAAAGAACAAAAAATACATATGAATTTGAATAAATTGAAAATATTCTTTAAAAATAATATATTCTTTCAAACATTTTGAAACTACCAGCAACTCTCGTTTCCATTACATATTTAGACATGACAACATCAACAAATGCCAATCCGATAAAATCATAACAGATGAAACGCGTCCCCAAAAATTTTTCCCACTTGTCATATTATATATATAACAATTATTTATATATTTTTGCATACCAACTACACTTATATTTCACTAAACCTCATATATATACTGGAATATTATATTACAATTAACACATGGCCTGATGATCGATTATGGGACAAAACAGTTAACAATGTCGCAAGTGTTGATTTCGATATCTACTTTGTTTTGTTTGGTTTATACTTGACTCTAGGTGTAAACACTGGATTGATTTATACATTGTCCCATAGACAAGCTCTCTTCTAGTTTATATTTGAGTGTATAGATAAGACTTGCACTGGTTTATACTTAACTATATAGGGAAACATTTGTTGGATTTATAATTGAGTCAGATAAAAGCCACCCAGAATGTATTCCCTTCTCATAGAGACTGATTACTATATACACGACAGAGAACGCAATTAGCGATAGGTAATCCCCCCCCACAAAAACAATATAAATCTGTTACTATGGAACACATATTGTTGCGAATATTGCTGTGTTTTTTATTTCCCTGAGAGTAAAAGAAAAAAATGACAAGTGTTGTTATTGTGTGTCGCTACCATTTTGATTTGAATCAGTCATCATCGAGTTTCTGTATTATTTTTGTTTCCTCTTTCTACTGATTTATTTTAGACTTTTTCATCATTTAATCCTTCTTTTTTTGTTACACATACCATGGAAAATTAAAACCAGTCCGTCGACAAAATACGCTACGCCAACCATTAAAAACAATGAAAATGTATGCAAAAATTACAAAACGAGGATTAGAAACAAAACAAGGGAAAGATTAATTCTACTTTGTACATTGAAGGATAGTATATATATATATATATATATATATATATATATATATATAGTGTAAACCGGATATAAGAGAGTTGTCGGGAGCGGAGAAGAAGTCTCTTATATCCGGTTTTCTCTTATATCCGGGTTTGGTCTATTTTGTTTAATAAGTATGGCTCTAATTTGGGACCAGAGAAAATCTATCTTATATCCGGGTTTCTCTTATATCCGGGTCTCTTATATCCCGGTTACACTGTATATATATATATATATTGTTTTCAGAATCAGTAATAGAAAATAGACTTTTCATGGGACATTGACTGATGAGATTTTTTACGGTGAATTGACTTACGAAAGGTAATATGATATCAATGAAGGAAAAATACGTAGGAAGACGAGCAAGTCACAGTCGGAGCAAGTTGAAACGTGCTATCACATTCTGCCTGTATGATTGCTTTTGCCTCTAACTCTCTCTCTCTCTCTCGCTAACAAATAATGAGTGAGCTAATCTTTATCTTCTCTTAATGCCAGATTCTCTCTCGCTGTCTCTCTTTCTCTCTTTCTTTATCTCTCTCTCTCTCTCTCTCTCTCTCTCTCTCTCTATATATATATATATATATATATATATATATATATATATATATATATATATATATCCAGGCAGGATAGGAAAGAATAGGGCACAATTCCAGCATTCGTAACATTTAATTTAATTGGAGGTTCGATACAAAGTACAATAATTTTAGATAAACACATAGTGACTGAGAGAACTCGATTCGATTTACCGAAGAGTCTTGCATTATTAGCCGTAATAGTCATTGTTTACAAACACACTGTTACTCGCCAGAGAGCTCAACCGAAATCAATTTTTCAGAAGCATATATATAGTACTGTTCTTCACACACACACACACACACACACACACACACATATATATATATATATATATATATATATATATATATATATATATATATATATATATATATGAAGAACAGTACTGGGGAAATTGTATGAAAAAAGTTAACTTGTGACGCGTTTCCTCCTTTATCGCACTGCATTTGTCATTTTCGTACGACTGCACATGCATACGAACAAGAGATGCTGCAAATATTTTTTTTACTTTCTTATATCTAGCTGAATTTACTTAGAGGATTTTTCTTTATATATATATATATATATATATATATATATACACACACACGCACACACACACACACACACACATATATATATATATATATATATATATATATATACACACATTGAATTCAATAGTAAATAGATTTTCTCTTCTTTTATGTGTGGTTCCAATTCACGTGAACATGACTCCCTGCAGCTTCCTCTCGTTCGTATCTCTAAGTTCCGTTTTTCTTCTAACCGTTATTTCTAGTCTCTCCCCACACCCACACTGCCATCGATTCACACAAACTGTTTACTTAGTGTACTTGCTGTTCCCCTTGGCCTCCCCTACATCGAATTACGTCATGTGAGTGCTGAATTTTCCACGCCCCTTTTCGTTTGTCACAGATATACTTCAACTGTGTCTTTCTTAATTGTCTGTACAGTTGCGCGTTTCTTATTTCCTGAACTTCCTTGTTACTGACAATCCTACGTTCATGGTATTCTCAGCATCTTTCTCTTGAACTACATCTCTGTTCTCTCCAGTCTTCTCGTCAGCTGTGAGAAAATTGTACAATATACACTAATATATCTATATCTAAGGATTGATATTATATAGATGTTCAGCAGTAATTTATTTCTTTGTAACGAAGACTTCATATTTCTCAATAATCTGTTTAGCTTTTGGAAGACATATTTCTGTATTCCAATGTGCTTTCGGTTACTTTATCACGTCTACTGACGTGTGCAAATATACGTACCAGGTAATTAAATTACGTATAGTAAAAAAACGTTCCTGTCCGTTAAATATGTAAACAACATATGATACGTTAGATCTTCTCTAAATTTGCTTTTCTGATGTTTTATCTTATTGAATGATAACGAGAAGTGACTGTCTAATTCAAGTAGAAAATGCCCTGGAGGAGGATATATAAAAATAAATCTTTCTGTATTTCGGCACTACTAAATTTAATATATATATATATATATATATATCGTATCCTTGTGCAGGTATGCAGAAAATAGAAAAGAACATTTGCCGACATCAACAGACTTTCGCATTAGATAATTAAAAAAACATAAAAAAAAAACATAGCTATGTAAAATTCTAAAAAGCTCAGCCAAACCCTTAAATAGGAAAAACCCTTTTTGTCGTCGTCAAAAAACTAAAAAAACAAACTGAAATTCAATGCAAAGCGGTCTGTATATTAAACACCCACTTAAATAAACAAATAAATAAATAGATAATCAGATAGACAATAATAAAAGACAATTCTCCAGACACATAACGACTGTAGGCGCGCCATAAAAATATCCTTCACTGGGAACCAACTATAGGATGACCGTAAACATTAGCCTTGAAATAGATACCCTACCCAACCTTAGCAAAACCTCTCAGAGGATGATGAATCTACTGATAAGAATTAACTCCCTGACCACTTAAATAAGGAAAATAGTATAGCCACTCCCACAATAACAAATTCTGTAAAAATACACGTAAACCGAGAGATAGCTTATTCCTAAAATTTCGCTTGAAGATGAAACGTGACTAAACACCTCAATCCAACTTAATTTTATTAATTATTTGGATGATTTCGGCTCTCGTTTTTGAAACATGAGAACTCTTATGTAGCGAAGGAATCATATTTTTAAACAAAAAATATTATTATAATATATATATATATATATATATATATATATATATATATATATATATATATATATATATATAACAGCTCATATCACGTAATGCAGTTAGTATTTTCCATGAAAAATCAACCAAATGTGTAGATTTATTATTTATTTTATTATCGTATATATTTCGGAGGATATTTTTTATAAAATAAAAGCTAGATTCTTCACAAAGAACACGTGATATCTCTACAAAGATAATTTTATCCTTGGTTGCCCTGTCGGCTGGGGCCTCAGAATAATACCCCATCCAATGTAACGTCCTGCGTATAACATTAAACTACATCCACGTCCTAGTTTTGACGATAAAATACATCCAGCAGCAAGGCTTCTAATCAGAAGGTTTTTAAGAGCGTGGAATCACCTATTAATTGCTGGTGACCCCGGGTCCAATCTAACTAGGTGCGTGAGTAGCACCTGTTAGGAGATCCAAGCTATGGGCAAATAGTTAAATTACAAACTGTGGTCAAAACATTATGAAAGTGCAAAAATAGCCTTTAATACCAGCAATACATTTTTGGTAAAAAAAAAATATTACTAGCAATACATTTTGGAAAAAAAAAACAGCCAGCAATACATTTTAGAAGAAAAAAAATATAGCCTGTAATACATATTTACAAGCAACACATTTTGAAGAAAAATACATTTTTTAACAATTTTACCAGTAATATATTTTTGGAAAAGAAAATATTACCATTAAAAAAAAAAGGAAATATTACCAGTAATAAATTTTGTAAAAAATATTACCAGCAATACATTTGGGAAAAGATATTACCAGCAATACATTTTGCCAAAATATTACCAGCAATACAGTACTAGCAAAAAAGAAAAATATTACCAACAATACATTTTTGGAAAAAAAAATTACGAGCAATAAAAATCTTGTTGGCATTAAATAATCCATTGAGGTTGATATATCGTAAAAGAAAACAAAGTTACCACTATCTATTAAGGGTGATTTTTTTGTTTCATTCATACTGCACTATACCCTCTGCTACAAGATTTTCCATCATTCTCTCTTCTTTTCATAATATTGAGTTTCATTATTGAATGCACCAATCTGATTCCTCTTTGATGATTTTATTTAGTCATATCGATTTTATATTAATACATTTCATATAATACACGGTGCATTTTTACCGATCCCGCTATATAACTTGTGAAAGAGAAGTTTTATTTTCTGCAATTGAAATAAAAAGATATCTTTCATTACTTTTTTTTTTATTTGCGGCTTGTTTCGTCAAATGATAAATTCATCTAATTGCATTGATGTCTGTTTATAACTATTCTTGACAGTCTTCCTTTTCCTAGCGATTCAAACGTTTTCCCTTTGATGTTCTGTTGGAAATAGTCGGTGTTTTAAAAGATGCCAAATATGAAACCTAATTGTAAGCTGGGATTCATTCAGTCATTGTTCATACTTGAAAGCTCCCTACCGCAATTGAATCACGACTAACTTCAAATACTTCATAAATGCGAAATATCAATCAATATGTGTAAATAAATTATATAAATAGAAATAATAAGTGAAGAATGTGAAGAGAATTGCAAATAAGTTACAAAATAACTATAAAATATCGTGTTGAAATTAAAAGTAATGCATAATAGTAATTGAAAATGATAATAAATTAAACTTTTAATAAAATAAAGACATGTCTAAGTAAATATACAGATATTTAAAATGTGTAAAATAAATTATATAATCTTTTAAAAAAAGTCATTTACAATCTTTATTTCTGTCAGACGTGTGTGAAGCTTGAATCATTAGAGGCACAAGGCCTCTAAAGGAGAGGGACAAAGCCTCTAAAGGAGAGGAACTTCACAAATAATGACCATCGCTACAGGCGTATTGACTAACTTTAGCTTAGTGTGGGACGGAAGTAAATCAGAGGCCTATTCAGTGAGGATATAACCACAGCGGAACTTCTTCGTTGTGCTTTGTATCCCATTAGGATATTGGTGATCATATCTCTCCACAATTTCCCGTCCTTTGCAGAACTTTTGTCTTTTCGTTATTTCTCCTAAAGCCTGTTTTGCCATCACTTTAATGAGGCTCATTAAGTATGCTATGCCTCCCTCTTGAATTAAACCCGAATTGTGAGTATCAGATTTTATAAGCACTCTTTTCTCCCTATGTGCGCTAGAAATTTCAACTGTCTCTTCCTGATGTTAAGTATAAGTTTCCTTTTTATTTATTTTTCCTCTAAAACTTCGACGTTGCTCACACGCATAAATGGTTGGCCGAACAGAAATGAGGAGATATGGCAAAAATACAAGGTTTACGAAGAGATAAAAAGAAGTTGTGGATAGAAATTATCGAAAACGTTCTGAAGAGACAGAACACATAAAATAATTGTTGATTGATTTCGTTTTTGACGGCTTATCAACACTTTGGGGTTATGTAAAGATGAAACATTATTTGGATTGTAAGAATAATTATTTCTCTTTTTTTGCAAGTGAGTATTGCATTAATATATATGTTTTGTTTTGTTTTTAGAATAACAACGAATTTTTCCAGGTACACGTCCTACTATTTAACCCATAGGTGATAGATAAATTCATAGCTGTTTCCAAGGTTATCTATGCGTAAGTAAATGCAACTAACCCGACAGGATTTCTAACTCGGCTGTTCGATTTCTTATTCTGAGTCGCTGTCCATTATCCCACCGCATAACAGACACAGAAGAACTAATAATAATATCAGGCCATTTTATTTGAGGATACCCGTCTAGTAGGGCGACTGGCCAATCCCTATTGCTGACGCTCGCTCAGGCACATTTGTGTTCTTTTAACACCCACATAGCCTACCTGTCATTTATCCTGCAACAGTGCTGAGCAGACCTTAGTTACAGTTTCTAAGAGAGAGATTATTATATAGCGTGATCAACAATGGGAACAAGCCCGGAACACTCAAACCCTTAGGCCCGATGACTTGTGACTTCGTGCTAGCACAATCTATCGACGGTTCCTAAGTGTTCCGTCTACCCAATTTCACGCACACGGCTTGGGTCAACACGTGGTATGGTTTTTCAGGCCCTTTCCAAAAGGGCCACACGCCGGAATCGCCCCCTCCAGACCGATAATATCAGAAAGTCTCTTTCCTGACAAATCAACCGTGGTGAGTATCGAAGCCGGGTCTCATTGTCAGAAAGCAAACGTTCTAACCACTCGGTCGCACGGCCATAAGAAAAACATACATGTAACTTAAATGTATAATCTTTCCCTAATTCAAGCATATGCACATTTCTACAAATAATAGGACTGTTTACTATACAATGATACATTCACAGAAAATAAACTGTTACTCGGTTACTGATATATATAAAATAATGTCGTTTTCTCACATAGTAACATATGTGAGAAAACGACATTATTTTTGCACCAACCTAATATATATATATACATACTTAAAGAAAACTGCAATTTTAAATCTTACATGATAATTTTAATGCCTAAAAGAGAAACCCTTTTGATACGAAAATCGAAAGCCTTTAGTTGACTAGATATTATATACAGCTGAAGAAGACTGTAGAATGGAACAATCGAAATGATGTGTATGTGTTGTGATTATTACCAATAATATAAAAATGGTATCAAACGACGTATTGGGATGGCCAAAGACGCATTCAAAAAGCTAGAGAGGGTATTAAGTGACTGGAGGTATTCGTTGGTAACGAAGAAAAGTATTGAATTGCTACGTGATATCTGTCCTCCTTTACGGCAGCGAATGTTGGACGTCCACCTCAAAGATGAAGAAGAGACTCGAGGCAACAGGGCTGTGGTTATACAGAAGGATGCTAAGGATACTATGGACCAAACATATGAGTAGCGACGAAGTTTTAGAGAGGTCGCAAACAAAAAGGAAAGTCGTATTTAACACCAGGAAGAGGCAGCTGAACATTTTGGGACACGTAATGAGAAATGATTGCTTGGAAAATATGATACTCACAAGGCGGATAGAGAGAAAGAGGGACAAGGGAAAGCAACGCGTGGCATACTTAACGGGCTTAAGAAAGTGGATGGCAGAACAGGGTCTGGAAAAAATAACAAAAATCAAAGCTTATTAAGAACTATAGGAAGTAATGGAGAGCCATGATAGCCTACGTCCTGAAGGAACAAGGCACATAGAAGAATATTAAAAATTTGATTATTTGAAAGGAAAATTGGTATAAGAAGCTAATTCAGAATATAAAGAAATAATATTTTTGGAGAGTAATATTTTGGGAGTCTGTCTATATTTCTGAGATTAGGTACAGTGTAAACCGGATATAAGATACCCGGATATGAGATACCCGGATATAACAGAAACCCGGATATAAGAGATTTTCTCTGGTCCCAAATTAGAGCTTATGTTAATGTATATAAATTAGACCAAAACCCGGATATAAGAGAAACCCGGATATAAATGACTTCTTCTCCGGTCCCGACAACTCTCTTTTATCCGGGTTACACTGTATTATGTACATTATTTACATTATTCGGACTATTGTCCTCATCTTTGTCGCCATAGTTATCACAACGTTTCGGCCGTTGTACGCTCCGGCCTTCTTCTGTGACATGTATCCTTGAGGACACACGGCACAGTGGATAAAAGTGTTGGTTAGATCCAGTGACAGGACCCAAAGAGTGTGAGTTCAATACCCGGTTAAGGCAGTGGAGAACTTTCAGAGGGAAAATTAACAGGAGATAACTGATAACTGACATCCATCAAACATGGCACGTGAAACTAGAATAATATACCCCAGTGAGCGAAATAAAGGATTCAGTTCGACATACCAACCACCTGAAAAAGGCCGGAGCGTACAACGGCCGAAACGTTGTGATAAATATGTCGACAAAGATGAGGACAATAGTCCGAATAATGTAAATAAAGTAATATTTTTGTATTTTAGTTTCGACGATGACAGTGTTGATAGTAGATACGGAAAGACAGCTACAAAAACTCCTACAGAATATAGTGAAAGAAAACAACAAAGAACTAAACGTAAATCGTTATTAGCAATAAAATGAACGCAAAAGGCAAATTATAAATCGGAGAGATACAAAAATAAAATAAATATATATCTGGGAAGTAATGTCCGCCTGTTACTGCGTAGCAGATTTCTCACGTGATCACTCTGTCGATGTCGATGTCCTCTTACGTGACACCTTGTCGCTTAGATCAAATATTGCAAGTACCGGCTTTTATTCATCAACATTCACCCTTAAGAAATATTGAGCGTGTTTGCATAGAAATTGACAGCAGCAAAGATAAGAGATCATGAAATGACAGTAAATTCAGCAGGCGGCTATAATTTGCTTATCCTTACTTGATTCAACTACAGTCGACGCGAAAATTTAACTGAGATTATTGTATCCTGCTCAACTATTATCAAAAGTCTACTGTGTCATTATATACGGAATCATTACAATGAATGGATCATTTGACATATATGTTTAATAAATCGTAATAACTATCCATTCTTTCCTGTCTCTTACGTTATTTCTCTATTATCCTTTTTCTCAGTTTCTATCTATCTATCTCTATGTTGCAATGTACAGGGTGCGATGGCTAAATTCTCACCATTTTATATTTTTTGTGTTTACAGGATATCTATATTATTATTGATTTTTTTTCAACTAATATTTATTTCAACTTGTTTTTATCGCATCAACAGGAGTAGCTATTCTACAACCGATAATATGAAAATAAAGAATAATATTTCTGCGATTAAAATAATCTGAGAATAAAATTAAATAAATACAAGGTAACCAAAAAAGTTCTGTCCATTTTTTGATTAGTCATTGAAAGAACTTGAAATATATACGAAATGCGTGTAGCAATTGTTTTCAAGTTCCGACAGCCGGAAGTAGGAACATCAGACGTTATTAAAAAAAAACAAAAACACGCGCACTGTGCATAGCCATCATTTATAAGCCGGACGGCTGTGAGAAGGATGGAAGTGTCTAGAGATCTCGTTCGGGGCTGTTTGCTTTACGACTTCAAAGTGGGCTTATCAGCAGCTGCATCAAGTCGCCGCATATGTCAAGCGTTTGGAGATAGTGTTGAGGATGAACGTACTGCAAGGAGTTGGTTTCGAAACTTCAAGTCGGGAGATTTGTCTCTCCATGGTGAGCCTCGCAGTGGACGACCACAGGTCTTGAATGACGGAGTCCTGAAGGCGGCCACTGAAGAGGACAGTAGTCTAACGTGTGGTGAACTTGCAAGACAGTTCAACGTTTCCGATGAAATAGTTAGATTTCCCCTGCACCGCCTAGGTAAGACGTACAAACTGGGCAAGTGGGTTCAGCAAACGCTGTTGCAGGTCCACAAGGGACAACGAGTGGCAGCCTGCGTATCGCTGCATTCTCGCCTCGGTACTGCATCCTTATTCAATCGAGTGCTTACCAGTGATGAAAAGTGGGTTCTGTACAAAACTCTCAAGCGTTCCAGACATTGGTTGTCTCCACAGGATGCTGTCCCTCACACCGCAAGTCCGCCTATGCACCTACGCAAGATTATGCTTTGTGTATGGTGGACAGGTCGTCACGTGGTTCATTATGAACTGCTACCAACTGGCCAAACTGTCAGTGGAAACCTATACACGCAGCCATTGAAATGTGTGCAACAGGCATTGCGTCAGAAGGAGCCAGCACTGGTGAATCGCAAAGGTGTGCTTTTCCTCCATGACAACGCCAGGCCGCATGTCGCGCGAGTGGTCAGGGATACCATACAGCAACTTGGGTGGGTGACTTTGCGTCATCCACCTTATTCACCTGACCTTGCGCCATCCGATTACCACCTCTTCGACTCCCTGGATAATCATCTTCGTGGGAATTGTTTCACTTGCGCAAAGCCCTCACGTACTTTGCGTCCCCCCGCCGAGTTCTACCGCAAGGGCATTGAACAGCTGGAGACACGTTGGCAGAAGCTGCCGGATGCCGATGGCGATTATTTCGAAGACTAAATATAAGTTACACATACCGTGAAGCGTTTTCTTTTTTTTTTCTTTAGAAACGGACAGAACTTTTTTGGTTACCTTGTATTAATAAAATAATTATAGTTGACAGGTTTCATCTAATAAATTTGAATACTATGTAATATCTAAGGAATATTTGTCACATGCATATTCATTAGATCTTAAATAGTATACATATTACCTAGAAAACTAAGCTCCAGTTCAAGGCAGCTGGTATGGAAAACGGTTAGAGTATATTTCCAAGCCAGTCTATATTGAGGACTCTCTGTACCAGTCCTTTACATACAAGGACTACACTGCAAAGACTAAAGACAAGGTCGGATGAAGAAAAGAACCTACTAAAAAGCTGCCCAACATTAAACGAGGTGTCCATGCCTATGCAATACGCACCACAGACCTAGCCATTTGCTACTCCACAAAAGAATATATCTCAACAGTGTGGAGCAGATCATCGAATGCAAAGAAAATCGAGCCTGTCTTAAACAACTCTTGCGGATGAATTACTCGGTATCTCAAGCCAAGGAGATGACTGCTTGCTTAGTGGCATTGGTCACCCTTGGACAGTCCACTCCCAACTTCAGTATTTGAAGGAGGAAACTGACCCTCGCCACTATCTCCACGTCTGTGAACCAATGACAAAAAAGATCAAGACAAGACATAGTTTCATTCATTCAGTTGAATCATTGAACATTAGAGGTCCTATTCAACGTCTGTACATGTGGTGCAACTACTTTAACTACGTGAAACACGTGCGCTTTCTCAGCCCTCCAGATTCCCTTTCCCTTCATGGCTCTAATGATTCCTGGCCCTTCTGTTCCTGCCTGAATCGCCTGCGACCAGCTGCTGGTCGCTGTCGAACCAACCTTCAGAAATGAGAATATGCTTACCAATGATGATACCAAATGACAATGCCGGACAATTACAAACTATGGAACATCTAGTTTGCTCCAGTCTTGAAGATTCATGCAGACTTAACCCCCATTAACGGTATGTGTACAATGTGTGGGGATAAAGTAGCGAGTCGATAAGAAGCAGTATAAATGTCACAAATTATCCGTCTTGCATAGCGTAACCAAATCAGATGTAATCAGATTTTGCAAGATCTCGCCTGTCCCAATCCTCTTTGAGCCGCAAGGGAGGCGTCCCTGGCCAAGTGTGTGGGCCTCTCCGTCGCACAGTTATCCACCAAAATCAAATACACACGAATGGACTCGTCAAACTCGGCAACCATCTCCAACACTGCTTGTACCAGAGGAAAGAATGGGAACAGGGAGAAAAGATGAAGATCCTGATGTGAACGGGAGCTGGCAACAACAGGAAATAGTGTAAATATTACGCAGATATATTAAATAGTGTACATATTACATTTAGCCATTTGCGCGGAGAGACGTGGAATCAACCTGACGATTTCAAAATCCAGTCGAATTCGCCTTAGAGAAATATATGAATCCATTTTTTCATCAACCTATGACTGGCATCTTTATCCTTCGTTGGTAAACAGTCTAGGAGAAAGACAACCATGAATTCGAAACCTGTTGGACATCAGTGATGACCAACTTGTTACTGATACCGCGTTCGTAACACCCAGCATGATATGACTAGATTTATTCTCTACAACAGAGGGTGTAATGACACTAAACTTAGGAAAGGAGTAATATCATTAGGGAAGTGAATATTGGACAATATATTCACAGGCGAGGAAAACAGTAACGATTATATTTTTCAAGAAAATAAGAACTACAAGCAAACTGACAATAACTATTAGAATTAAACAACTAAAACGGCAACAGAAGATTGAAGCATCTAACATTGGCAAGACATTAAAACTAAAAGAAGAGCAAACAACGAGTAACCTATTTGAAAATTTAAGTGAATGGATGGCAGAACAATGAGAAAAGTTGTAGAAAGTTTACTTGGAGTAATAAATAATAAGAAATTGTGAATAGCCATGATCGTCTTTGTTGTGAGAAAACAGGGCAAAAAGAAAATCTATATTAACGTAGTATTTTCTTTCAAATGAAATAATGATATGTGGTCATGAATAGTTGAATAATATCAATAAAATACTGAAACTGTAGTGCGTTCCAATATTATATGCAAATCACATTTCATAAAGTATCCATCTGATTGGCTGCATGTATGTTCATGGAATTCGATTAAAATCATGGAAACTCAGGCATGATAAACGGTGTGCTATGTTAAGTGGTTCTACTCATTAATAAAGAACTGGGATACATTTTGATAATATCGCTTCTTTTCCACCGTTCTAATATATATATATATATATATATATATATATATGTGTGTGTGTGTGTGTGTGTGTGTGGGTGTGTATGTACACATGATAGGAGGAAAAGAATTTTTGAACAACAATGAGAAAGCCAGGTGTGTTGAAATGCTTTATGAAGGAAAAGCAACACAAGAAAATGTTTATAAGAGACCACCATACAAAAACAAAAAAAAGTCATCTCAGACTAAAATGTATATAGTGCACGTGTCAACAAATAGAAGAAATTTTGATTTGTGTTTCTAATTCAACCAATAATAACGGTATTAGTAACGTTAGCCTTTTCCTCAAAAGGAACGTTTGACAATGATTCATTTAATAATAAAATTTAATTTAAGTTCTTATATATATATATATATATATGAAGAAAAATATTTGAAAAAAACAAACAAAAATCCTTAAATGCAATTATGTTGTTTTAATATGAATGAAATGTCAACGTCTGACGTTTCGGTTTAATAAACCTTCTTCAGGACAATATTCATTAAAATACAATTAACATAATCAGTTCAACATGACAAAGACGATAGACATAAAAACAAGACTTATCCAAAACAGATAACTGTATTTAGTATTTCCCCTTTTTTGGCGAGATTAATGCTCGACAAGCGTACATATAATTTTAGATCATAATAGAATTCTTTTCAGTTTTTTCGTTTTCATTCAAAATACTCAAATTTTAGGAATACGTTTTGAAAGCGTCGCCCATTTGACGACAACGTGACCATGCTTAAACGGAAAGCTGATCATTTAAAATTTTCAGTTATCTGTTATCTCTACATCCATTTGCACACATATTTGTTTGGTTACTTCAATGCTCACCATACCAAATTTCTTAAACGCTCTGTGACTGACCTTGCTGGCATAAAACACACAACTTTTCATTCTCTCAATCTCTCATACAATTTGTTGACTTTCCGACGCGTTTCCCCAGTAACCACGACGGCAAGTCTTCCCTACTTGATCTCTCTTTTACCTCCATCCCCGAGTCTTGTCGCGCAATGAAACTCTTCCCTCTTGGCAACTCTGATTACGCCGTCGTGTCTGCTTCCATCTCCCTCTACTCCTTCCCCAGTAAAGAACCCTCTACCAAAACAACATCTTTCTATTTTCAACAAGCAGATTGGGACTCGTTCCGAGAGTTCCTTCGTGATATCCCCTGGAATACTGTCTTTAATTTCCCCGTCCAAAAATGTTCGAAATCGAGACTTTCATCCCTACAAGAAAATATTCCCTTGTTCAGCAGCTATTTCCCACAGGAATGTCTACTTCCGTCTATACCGTAGAGATATGTCTGATTACAACAGACGTCACTTTGTCACTGCTCGTAACGAGTGTAAATATCTCTTCAAAGAAGTAAAGTTACTCTTTGCTGAAAGAATGAATCAACGTATTGCGTATGGCAAGTTTGGTTCAAAAGATTATTGGCGGCTCTGCAAAAGCGTGCTGAAAAAACGGCAAACCCACAATACCCACTTTATTCAACTAATTTGAGGTCCTGACATCCTCAGCTGATCAGGCTGAATGCTTTGCTCGTAAATTCTCATCCAATTCAACGCTAGACTCATCTGGTTTACCCACACCTGATTTTCGACTAGAACTGAGGCTCTACTGAGTCAGATGCACATAACCCTATCGATAGACATCATCTCTTAATTAGACTCTCATAAGACTAGTGGTGGCGACAGGATACTGGCCATTGTCCTGAAGAAATGTGCTCCTGGGTTAGCTCCTGTCCTCTCTAAACTTTACAACTACTGCCTTACCGGATCTTGCTTTCCAGGCTGTCGGAAGTCCTCATCAACTACACCTGTCTTTAAGAACTCTGATGACCTTTCTGACCCGTCTAACTACTATCCTATCAGTCTCCTACCACCCTTCTGTAAGGTATTCGACGTTTTAATCAACGCCAAAGTGGTTAAGCATCTTACTTCACATAATCTACTCTCCGACAAGCAATATGATTTCCGCATTGCCCGATCTACCGATGACGTCCTCAGGGCCATAACTGAATTTGTATACCAAGCATCTTCCAATGTTTTTTTGTTTTGGAAAGAGCAGTTTGATATTATAATTTTATGTTGGAAGAAATGTGCCTATGGGTGTAAAGTCTTTGTTTCCGTTCACCCGCTGAAATTCCAATGTAAATATTTTGTTTTAACTTATTTTCTTTGGGGTAAATGGTTGCTTTTCTCCATTTCTATCTTCTTATTCTTTAAATGTTTAAGTTTTTAAGTTCCTATTTCTTCATATCACTGAGGTGACAAGGCCTAAAAGTAAGTCTTGTGGGCTAAAGTACCTATTCGAATCAGGTAACTTTAGATTTTTATTCAATGTATTTTATTTGTTCTGTTAGAATAATATACATAATAGTACATTTAGCTCTTTTTATGGGTCAGTTGTAATACTTTTTATTATTAGGATTCACTTGCATTATTTACCAACGTATTATTACCTGCACACACACACACATACACACACACACACACACACACACACATATATATATATATATATATATATATATATATATATATATATATATATGTTAAACACAATGCAGCAACAGTTTATTTCATGTTTGATCACAATTTTCAAGCCAGGATGATTACGTTCAAGAAAGAAACACACTGTGACCGCGTGATCTAGATTTACATACAGTCTGTTTCTAATACTGATCAATTTTACCCATAAGCAAATATATATATATGAGATCTAATATATAACATCTAACGTTATTTACACTAAAGCCATGTATTTTACTTCACTAATGTCAGTGTAGTGAGGTTGATTCCCACTCGCTATTCCAGTGCCAGACAAATGACTTAACAAAATATCTAACCGTGACATTAAACATTATGCAGATAGGTTAGTGGTAAGTGGTTGTAAAGATACGTGTGCTTATATGAAATTAATATATTCAATAAATACAATTAAAATTTTCTGCCCAGTCACAATCGATCACTTATTTTTGCGGTTAAACGAAAGACTAAAAGTAAAAAATAAATCTTTATTCTTCTTTGAAAGATTTACTTTCTGAACAAGATATGAAGATTTGCTTTTTATATTACCAAATAAATTATTCAATTTATTTGGCAAGATTCTCATCTATTTCGCCTCATGTTCATTTACGCATCTGTCAATTTTTATTTACTTACACAATATTTAATTTCTTGCCCACTTTTGTATTGATATTGTTATATATATATATATATATATATATATATATATATATATTGAATTAAAGTACCAAACTCTGTTCCATCTTCAAGCGAAATTAATCTGATATAGCGACGGAATCACACACACACACACACACACACACACACACACACACATATATATATATATATATATATATATATATATATATATATATATATATATATATATATATATATATATATTAATCGAATTTAAAGTGTGCCATGACCAAGCACAACTGCTAATTTCATACGAAATATATTATTATTATATTATATTATATTATTGTTCTGGTGTATACTCATTTCTTTCCCGGTCCCAACCAGAGACCTAAAGTCGGAAATGTCTTCATGAAATTTTCCATTGAGCATTTTTTAAGAAAAAAACAGACCTAGATCACACATCTGTTACATACATAAAGCCTTTCATAAGGTGTGGACTATACTCGTCAGTATTTTTTTTTTTTATATTTCTTTAATGTATACCTTTCTGTGAATCATTTGGACTCATTTCTAATCAATCCATTGGCTCAACTTCACCTCCAGTTTGTGTTGTCTGCCTTCACGTGTCACATCTTTGAGATTTCGATTTCATTTTCTTTTATTTGATAGTTTTTAGATCTTCAAACTTATATTACAGTCTGCCGTGTCAACAATAAAGCAAATTTTGTTTCTTCGTTTTTGATCACAATGTGTGGGCGATCAGATGTGGTTTTCTGCTTGTGTTCATTTTAAAATCCCATAAAATTCTTATGGGACCTATCTCTCTAACCGTGTCCTTGTAGTGTTTATACCAGTTTCTTGCATTTTCCTTTCCGTAAACGTTGCGCATTTTCCAGTGCAGATATTGGCACACTCTCTCATGCCGGCTTTTATATTCAATGGGTGCTAATACCACACAACCTTAATACAAGATGTTCAATTGTTTCTGGACATTTTTCACAGAATCTGCATTTGGGGTTAACAAAATTTTTTCAGTATGTGGGCTTGGTAATTTCTAGTTAGCAAGCATTGGTCCTGTGCAGTAAGAACAAAACCTTAGCAGAAGGGTCATTAGGGAATTTCTTTAAACAAAGAAAATTATTATTATTATTATTATTATTATTATTATTATTGTTGTTGTTGTTACTTTTTTGTGTCGTTTAATTTCATAGATCAGCTTTTCCAAACAAGGACGGGATTATATCAAAAATCCATTTCGGAAGAAATATAGTCCCCGCCTTCGCCTTTCTTCAGACTACAAAATTTTTTTAAAAAATTAAAGCACACACACACACACTCACATGTCACACCTTGCCTGTATAACTGCACATTTTTGCTTACGCCACAGCAATCATTTTTTTCTAAATATCCTTTTACCCTGTGAGTTTTGAATTTTCAAAACCCTCCTTCCACATTCTATATCCAACTAAGTTCAGTTATCTCTTTCTGATTCTGTTTATAAATGCGTTTTCATTTCCATTTTCCTTGAATTCTTCGTTGTTTAAGTGCTTCGGCCATGCTGCTCTCAGTGTTCGTGTGTAGAACCGTATTTATGCTGCCTCCCGTTTATCTTCATTTACAAAGTACAAAAGAATCATTCCATTAAAATCTGCTTCCCAGGAATCCATCTTTCTTTCACTGACGTAACGTGAAAGAATAGGTACATACCACAGTCAAAACGCTTATTTACTTTCTGGACTAATTAAAATACATATTCGAACATTTCGTAAGCTGCACACATGAATGATCAATTGTCTAGAGTGTACCTCTTTGGTAACATTATTACCATGCTTAGCATGTCTTCTGAAAGCAAGATATCCCTTTGTTTGTCTATTAACAAGGAGTGACTTTATTTGCTTAATTATTTCTTTTACCGACCGTAGCTTTTTTTTACAGACTGTCATAAGCAATCACTACCAATGTTCTGAAAGCTAAGACCATTAAAACACGGATGCTTCCCGTTTCTTTAAATAATTATTGTTATCTAGATGAAAAATAATTCGGGAAAACTAATTTTTAACTTTAACTTGAATACTCATGACCCATTGGGTCAGCCTCTGCACAAAGGTTATAAATAATTCAAGATGATTTCAATACTGCATAGAAATTAATGTTTATTTTCAGATAATTTAATTAAATATTTTAATACTTTCGTGTTATTCTAGATTCAAGAAAAGATATTTAATCCTGAGTAAAACGAAGAATGAATAAATTTAAAAACTAACAAATTAGAATCCGAAAGTCTTTTACACTTTTTGGCAAATATAAATATACAAAAGATATATTGGTAAAATTTAAGTTCTAACAGTGACATAAACTATTATGTTGGTGCAAAAATAATCTCGTTTTCTCAAATATGTTACTATGTGAGTAAACGACATTATTTTTGCACCAACCTACTAAACTATATGAACATTAGTCAAAACATTGCATATAAGTTGGCTAGAATGTAACGCTGATTTGTAAAATTATTAAAAATCTAATATATGTTTGCAAGGTCATTGTGTGAAGATTTAAACCTAAGGGCATCATACGACTGAAATACTCTGTAATGGCAGTAAAAATGGTTCTAATTCTAATATGTTCACCGATCTTTACTAAATATGGTTAATTTCATTTCTATTCCGATTGAGGTGACTCGATTCTCAAAAATATTCTAATTTTGAGCCTATCATTTTTCCTCTTTAATTAGGATCATATTTCACAGTTTTGTCATATGTGCAATATAAACACACAAGATATATATATATATATATATATATATATATATATATATATATATACATAATTATTTATTTAAAAAATTTGTAACATAAATATGTTATAAAATCACTACAAAAATAGCCATTTTGTTTCAACACCCTCGGTGTCTTATCAAGTGATAAGTCGTCATCACTTGATAAGACACCGAGGGTGTTGAAACAAAATGGCTATTTTTGTAGTGATTTTATAACATTGATGTTATAATTTTTTTAAATAAATAATTATATCTGCTCTACTTTGTATTGAGCACTCTTTTAAGAATAGTAATTGTTGGTTATTGGAATTCATACTTGGGTATATATATATATATATATATATATATATATATATATATATATTGTCCGTGTTAATAAAACAGTGCTTGATATAATACAATGGAACTATTAAGTATATATTAATAAATATACATATACATTCACCTGAACTTTTCCATTTTTGCTCATAAATATATATTTTTATAAGCATTTACGGACTTTGTAAACCATTTACGGACTGATAGTTGACCTTATATATTTTGGGATTTAATTCTCTTATATAAAGGGTTTCAAGGATTTTTAGTTTTTGTTTACTATTCTTTTTTGTAATATAGATCTATTTTCAATTAATATCTGTCTAATCTGCGATTGCTGGAATGAGTTCGTTTAAATGCTAAGATATTGAACTATTCTCAGCCGAATGATATGTAAGCCTTTTAGTTAGCATCGTCGTAGTAAAACCAACATATGTATTGAGATTTTTATCAGACATACAGTTTCCTAAACGACATTTAAATTGATATACAATGTTGGCAAGATGCTAGTTGGCAGAGAGGAATAGTTTTGGACAAGTAGGTTGGTTGTATTAAATTTAGTAGAGTATATAATTAATTTTATTTTTTTTACTTGGATCAGTGTGGGATATATTATTGTTTTTTGAGTTTTTTTTAGAACTTTTTCTCCTGTTTATAGTTGGAATGCATTTGATTACGATATAGTAATTTGATATGTCTAGACTTATTTGATGATGCGTTGTATTCATTTTGATTTATGTTAATATTACTAATAGATGGTCTATTGTTTGTTTGTTTGTTTGTTTGTTTGTTTGTTTGTTTGGGTTTTATGGCATATAAAAAAAACGTATAGCTGGCAACATTATTCCTTTACGAAAAAACGTATAGCTGGCAACATTATTCCTTTACAAAAAAAAAAAAAAAAAACTGGCAACATTACTTTTTTACAAAAAAAACTTAGAGCTGGCAACATTATTGTTTAAAACTGAAAACATTATCTGAGACCTTGCTGCTGGATGCAGTTTATCTCCGTACCCAGGACGTGGATGTAGTTTATCATCATACCCAGGACGCGGGTGTAGTTTACCGTCATACCCAGGACGTGAGTAAAACTTGGAAAACTAGGAGTTCATTATTTGCCCATAGCTGGGACCCTAACAGGTGCTACCACCCCGGGTCAAGGTGGACCAGGGAACACTAGCAATTAAGAGGTGGTTCCACGCTCCTCAAAACCTCCAGATCAGAGGCCTTGCTGTTGGATGCAATTTAACGTCATACCCAGGACGACTCATTGGGGGGGTCTTACCCCTCTACAGAGGTGCAGTCGGCGTATTCTAAAGCCCAAGCCGACAGGGCCGAATAGATGGTCTAATTTGTTCATCAAAAATGTAATTAGGGACGTTATTATTAATGATTGTTTAATATATTTAATTCAGTGTAGAAAATCATTTTCTTGACGAATTTTATTTTGCACGGTTTATAAAGTTTCGTATGATAGCTATTTTGGAATAGTGGAGAGTATATATGTCTATACTAGTTTTTTTTTTTATAAGGAGCGGTAGAAAATGTATTATTTTTCTTACTATCTTTCTATACATCAAGAAACAGGATACTTTTGTCATTGTTAATTTCCTAAGTGAAATCATGTACAAAGTTTGTTTGAAAGTTTTCTTGTAGTTTATGTATTTCATCTATATCTTTGACTAAAATGAGAATGTGATCTATATATCTTAGGTAAATGGACATATTTCTTTCTCGTAATAAGTACATTATTTTCTAAATTAGTCATGTAAAAATTGCTAAATGCTGGCCCAACGACGGAATTCTTAGAGACACCATCGCATTGTATGTATATGCTATTTTTGTGGTCATAAAAGGGAGTTTATATGGTGTACATCAAGAGTAGTTTTTTTTTTTTAAATATTAGGTTTAATTAATAATGGAAAGAGAGATGGACTATTGTATATAATGTTTATCATTATATCTATTGGTTCCCTGACTGAGAAGTTCGTATATAAGATTTCAACGTCGAGTAAAGCTAAACGCAGTCGTCAGGCAGCCTGACGATTGTGTTCAGCATGGACGGTGCAACAGGGATCAGGTCCCTCGCGAAGTGAGATTTGGGGTCAAAAAATTAGGTTCTGAATCTAATTCTTCCTGACAGATTAGCAGAACGAAGTCACCTTTAACAATGATACTTACTTTTTACTATCTCCTGATGTCAAAAGAAATCGCAAATGTAAAGGGTCAAGTGAAGAATATAAAGAAGCAATGATGACTTTCTAAGCGTATCTTAGACCTGGTACAAGGCCGAAATTAACCTGTTTGGATCTGACTCACATTTTAGTTGTAATTGTTCTAGCGAGACAAGCTTGCCCGAAAAAATATAAAGAAGTGATGTATTGTTTCTCTTTTTTATTTCTTCTTGGCCTGGTTTCGCGACCGACTAAGCCGATGCATGAACAGGCAAGACCGGCTGCAGCGACTGCAGTTAAAGGTCTGGTCCTGTATAGCTGCTGAGGCTTCCCGGTCCTTCCTCCCGCGGCCTTTCTCCTTTACGTTGACCCTGCGAAAGTCCTCAAAGGTGGAGACAGCCTGCTGGACGATGCGGCGCCAGGCTTCACGGTCTGCAGAATGTGTCAACTAGCGATGGTCAATGTTACTGGTACCGAGGGACTTCTTGACGGAGTCCTTATAACGCTTCTTTGGTACCCCTCTCTCACGGTGGCCATTGGAGAATACGCCGTACAGGGCTATTTGGGCAGGCGATGGTCCCCCCATTCCTGAGACGTGCCCTGCCCACCGTAGCTGTGAGTTCAACAACATGGTTTTAAACCTGGTGTTTTCCGCCTGTTTGAGGACCTCAACGTTGGTAACGTACTTACTCAAGTCAATTTTGAGGATTGATGGGAGCGATGAAGAAGACGTAGATGGTGGTGGTAGGTTACACACCGTACAGCAGCGTGGTGAGTACGAGGACCCTATAGACGCTGATTTTAGTACCCTTCTTGAGACTCTTTTGTGGAGTCTGCCGTAAGCGCTGTTTACCCTGGCCAGTCTCTTGTCTACTTCCCTGTCGATCTTGGCATCCGAGGTGATGGCCCACCCCAGGTAAGTGTACTGGTGAACTACTTACATTAAATAAATATATTTTAATCATTAAATTCTTTTAAAATAGTGTTAGTATTCTGTATATTAAATAATAAAACTATTAATTTTCTCCAAAATTAAAGAAAACTTATTGTACAACCCATACAAAGGTTTAACAAATGATTGCATTTATATCATCTTATGAAATGTGAATATATATATATATATATATATATATATATATATATATATATATATATAAATTCATGAATCATTCATACAAAAAACAAATATAGAGGTTAATGATTTAAATTGCGAGAATACATCTATATTTGTTTTAGGATACCTCTATATTTGTTTTTTGTATGAATGATTCATGAATTTATAAATCATAATTGCACCTTTTAATTTATATATATATATATATATATATATATATATATATATATATATAAATGTGTGTGTGTGTGTGTGTGTGTGTGTGTGTGTATGTAAGGGCTTGCAGAAAAACACAATCGTCTCCTTACATCCAGGATAAAGTTATAGGCAAATAGGTGTTCGAAAAATGTGATATGACAGACAATATCTTCAAAGAAAGAAAGCGCACATTAAATTCTCAGGGATGAATTCAAGATAACTGACAAGGGCTCTCGACGGAGCGTAAGCTGAAAGCAGCTTTAGTTATCGGCTTGTTGGTTAGGTGTGTAAATTGATCAAGAACAGCTAAGACTGAAATTGAAGGTGAGAACACCAATTTGTCTGAAGCAGACCCCGACAAACTAATAAGTATTGACAAACCGAATGAAGTTGAGAATGAAGTAGACGAAAACATATCTTAAGGGTATCATGAAAGAGCCTAATTTGTAGAAAAATATGTAAATGATATTCGAACTATGAATGAAGAAATAATTCAAGAGTGAAAGTGAAAGTGAAAGTGAAAGTAGCCCACATTGATATGTCTGCAAGAGAGCCTCTTTCGAACATCATAAATGAGCATACAGTTTCTATTGAATATTATTCTTTAAGAGGCATATTAGAGTCTTCTTATATATCATGTTTCCCTTCAGTATGTAGTGATCATGGCCCTCCATATCTTCCAGTCTTTTGTAGATATTAATAAGTTTTGTATTTTTGCTATTTCTCCCATGCACTGATCTAGCATCCATTTTCTCAATCTCACCAATTACATTACGTGCTGCTTCCTCAATATTTCCTATGTGTGTTAGTTTTTCTAAACCTTTCTTCCCCATTACGTGCCCCATATATTTCAACTGCCTCTTCCTAGTGTTAAATATAAGGTTCTTTTTTTTTTCCATTTTTTTCCAAAACTTCGTTCTGGATCATATGTTCGGTCCATGGTATCTTCAGTATCAGCATCGTCAGCCCTAATTTCAGTGAACGAAACTAATTGATATGTGCAGCTATAAAAGAAAAAAAATCCCTGGTCACCAAATAATAAACCAAGATATAATTTAAACATCGAGAAATATATAAAACAATGAATGCAGTAATACCTATATTGTCGGAATATTATCAAATAATAAACAAAAATCATGTAAAATCCAACGAAATCCTTCCAAAATTAAGGGTCGACTAATATAGTCGGTATGAAATGTAAACCTTTACAACCTACTTGCAAACAAGTGGGATGGGCACCCCTAACTATGTGTGTATATCACTTACTGTACCTCCCGAAGGCTGCCAAAAATGTATCCCACTAAAACTTGAATATATTTTCCATATTAACACAGGACTTACTATAAAATAATAAAACAAATAAATAAATACATTGAATTAAGTGTACAAGTCGAGTGTTCAAGTCCAACAAAATATTTAGTTAAAAGAAAATACCAATTGAAGAATGAAGAACAATGGGCCAATTGAAAGGGGAAGTGAAACAAAAAATCCATGCTAAACTGCAACATCACTTTAGGTTCGAGAATCCAGAAAAATTCTAAAGACCAAACAAAACATTTGAAACAAACGGAACAAAAAAACATTTTAGAGAGAAAGATGAAGCTAAACAGTTAATACAGAAAACATAATTGAAAAAGAAGAAGAAATAAGCATATTCTGAATTAATATATTAGTAGATGACAAATGTTCCAATGTAGAATGGGAAAAGGATTAAAACATTTGGATAAACGTTTGTGACGCATTCAAAACCAACAATGACAATATATTACAAGAAAAGAAATAAAACACGTTAATTATGTTTCACAAATAGAAATCACCAAGTATTAAAATAAACTCCGAGTTTCTGGCTTGACGCCATTTTTCTGTTATTCCTTGCCATATTAAATGATTGTGGAGCCTATAACAAAACAATAATGGTTATTTCAAGGTGTCACATACTTGCTATAAAAATCATAATGACATAGAATCCCTTATATCTATCGACCTTTCACTTGCTTGCAAATATCTTGCAAGCTGTTAACTTCCACATTAATCGAAAGAAGATACGGAAAACTACAAGATCATAATATAATGCAATGGATAAATTGTCGTCTAAATTATGCAAAACATGAAAATAAAACTGACATCTTATTACACAGACATATTTACCAAAATTACTCAAAAACATTACTTGAAATACTGTTGTAGCATACCTATGGGCGATAATGGGTAGGTTGCCATTCATATAAATACAGTAGTAAATACTGTATGTTGGTCTACAGTTGGAGATTCGACTCCAGCTGTCCTGGTCAAACTCTCTGCCTCCGCGTAGAGAGGATCCCCAGTCGAGGGGCAGAGTCTCGTCTCAGGAAACCGCTACTCGATCTGTTTTATACGGGGTCTACAGGGAATATTTGGCCTAGCCTACCAGCAATTAACTCGGCCTTGTGCCACATCTGGGGCGGTTGGTACATATCACGCAGTTGGCGATTCATTGTGGAATTCGTTTCACTCACTTCTAGCAGTTGGCTACTACTTCTACGCGCCGCTGGCGAACCTTATGCGTTGTTCTTGCCCTAACTATTATCGTTCTTTACCTAGGTTAGTTCTATAATTCTATTCAGTAACCTTCTCTAGGTTAAAACTAATACTAAAGAGTCATGTATTAAACAAAATCTCATCAATCAAGGCCTCCAGGCGACTTCGGAATCTTGTAACATTTCTGGACGGTCTCCTTGTTTAAGTTGGTGAATGCTGCCATAATACTGGCCTTCAGTTCATCTTTGGTGTTTTGTTGATCTCTCGTTTAACTGTGCCCCACATATAATAATCAAAGATTTTGCAGTCTAGGAAGTTAGGTGTCCAGATGTTAGGGGGATTTTGTCGCAGAAACTGCCTGACCACCATGAGTGAGTTCTCCTGCTTATGTGGCATCGTGTAGAATCATGATGCTAGACATAGGGTCTTTCAGCAACCAACCTCTTGACCCACATCCTCACTACCTTCTCAAAGTACTGTATTCAGGCCTTCGTGTTGAGTCTGAGACACTGCGCCAAGAAATGCAGGCATTCGTTTTCCGAGCTACCGTACCTTCGTACTCACCATTAGATTCATCAAACTCTTTCCAAATCCTCTGCACTATCCTCTGATTCACACCTAAACCGGAGTATCCGGCGAGAATGCCAAGCAGAACAGCATGCTGTTTCCAAATTTCTGGCGCACTGAATTGCATCATAGTGCTCTTTTACTCACCCTACTATACTGTGCAAAATTAAAAACAAAGCACAATTAAAAACAAAGCGTAATTAAAAACATAACATGGCAACAATTTACCAATCTCACCCGGGATGTCACACTGATCAAAAATTATAAATAGGATTATTCCTGATAACACTCATCCAAACACCTCAGAGTAGCATGAATAAAGTACAAAAGGCCGTTCAACAGCATCTCGCATTTCTGGATAGCCAAAACCCTTAATGTAAACAAAAACGTATTTGTGAATTTCTTACGATAGTCATTATCTAAAAACGGTTCCGTTACTCGCGCATTCTAATGGTTTGCTCCTAAGTAAAGACACGAAAATTAAATATGGACAGTTCAAGTAGATTCCTTATATCTTCTTCTTGGCCCTGTGATATATAGGGTCAGAGTCTCAGCACCTAGGTGATGCTGTTGATGTTTCCGTAGCTAGTAGGCATTTACGGATTACAGTAGCTAGTTCCACGCCCAACCGGTTGTGAATTCAGAGTTGTCCGATAACCTAAGCTGGAGATGGATTTTTACTTCTCCAAGAGTATCACCAATATTTTAAAAATAGAAAATCCTTCTACAACAGAACAGGAACACAACCCAAGAAAGTCAGAGATACGAACGTCAATGTAACTACTAATTTCACACGATGAAGCGATCTTCCAATGATTCAAAGACCGTAAACTGGAAACAACAGTCTACGGCGTGAATGGAAATGGTTTGACACACACACAAATACATACATACATACATACATACATACATACATACATATATATATATATATATATATATATATATATATATAGTAAATATGTTGGTCAATAAAACAAAGTCAAACGAAAATGTACCGATTAAATCAGTACGAAAAACATTGATTAATGTTAGTCAGGTGCGAAACTGAATGTGACAGCACATTAAGTTCGCACAGCGAGAAATCAAACAGGGAACGGATTTTTTTGTAATAATTCCTCCTAAAAGATTGTACCCTCCTCCAAAAACTAATGTTGGATAGTTTCCAGCGTCACTCTGTAAATTTCCCGCATCCGCCGATGAAGAACACAGGCAGGTTCGAAAATTCCGAACATGGAACCTCAATCTCCGTAAATCATTTTCTCACCTGGTTAATTATTATGAATAAAAGTTTTTCGTACTGATTCTATCAGTACCTTTCCGTTTGACCAACTTATCTACTCTACTTTAAAAACTATATGAAGAATACGTGGACTCTTTTTTTTGTAAACATGCTTTTTTTAATTATATATATATATATATATATATATATATATATATATATATATATATATATATATTGAGACATTTTTTTACGATTATACGTTCTTTTTATAGATACAAATATTTAAGTAAATGCACTGTTTATAATAAAAATTATTAACATTAACCGGCCTGGTTGTCCAAGAAATTTTCATAGAAAATATGCGTCCTCCAAGGTCTTAAAATGTCTTAAAAATAATTGTCTGACTTTGTCCAATTTATAATGTGTGACGTCATTTTTTACATTTGGATACGCCATGAACAAATATGAATGTATGAGAGAAAATTGTGTTTAAAAGCAGTAAAACTGACCCACCTAACCGAACGGTCCTCTGGGGCTCAATCGGTTAGTCACGTCAGGCTATATGACGGTTCCGTATAGGATACAGGTTCGTTTCCTGTCGAGGGACGCATATTTTCTATGAACATTTCTCGGACATTCAGGCCGGTAAATGCTGATAATACTGTTTATTATAAATGGAGCATTTATTTAAATATTCGTATCTATAAAAACATCGTATAAACATAAAAAATGTCTTAAAAATAATTGTCGGACTTTTCATAATATATATATATATATATATATATATATATATATATATATATATATATATATATATATATATATATAGTCTCTATCGCAGACAACAAATGAGAGCCCAGTAAAATGAAGAGGTTCTCAACATCTATGAACACACATGTATCTCTGGATTCATGAAGGTATTTTGCAGACTGTTAAACACTAGAAATTTGTGGTAGGATCATTTCGCTCGAGTGGTTGAAGATCAAATAGTGGCATATATATATATATATATATATATATATATATATATATATATATATATATATATATATATATATATATATGAGTTAGCGGTATTCTGTTGCAGTTGCATAACTGGATTCCGCATGTCTCATCCCATATGTGTCGCATAGTAAAGTAATGAAATCAACTGTGTGCGTCAATTCCTGGTAAGTTGAGGTCTGCTTTAAACAAATTCACGCCATTGGAACTTTCTTCTACTCTGATTTTCTTTCACCTTCATTCAAATTTTACAAAGCCAAACGGCAATAGGGAATGGATGACGGATCAGGTTTTGCTGAAACTGGAAGCTTCTAGTCCTGAACCTACACTTTGCCGACGAATTTAGTTATCAATGCCATCATTATAAAGGAAGCGATCAGCAAAGAAGAAATTAAATTCTTGGATACGAGATAAAGCCGTCGCCTGCGCTACAAAGAAAAAAAAAATATATATATATATATATGTGTGTGTGTGTGTGTGTGTATCTATGTGTGTGTGTGTGTGTATCTATTGAAGCAAATATTGATCCCACAAAAGCGTTTGATTAAAAAAGAACCAACAAAGTCCTTCTGCTAAGTTTTTTATTTTATTTTTTTTATTTTTTGAATAAGGTGGTGTGCGTAAATTCTCCGAAGTTGCTTTTAGTGTTCTTGTTTTAATTAAAGGGCTTTCGACCAACTCAAGTCAAATATTCATGAATCTGCGTGATGTCTACGTGTTATATCTATTCGTAACTATCAATGTCGGTTTATAGACATAATTAGGCCTGTACACATGCATCTACCAGCCTGTTACACTCTATACAATGTTCTGTCTCTCTGTTTTCAGTCTTTACAATTTTATGTCAATCTATCTGTATCTAGTTTTATATGCTTATATTCTTATTATTCATGTCACTTTCTGACGGTGTCTTCACTTATCTAACTTTAGCTAACGCCCAATCTACTGATAACGACTCGAGAAAAACATAATGAAATATGATGTGCCAAAAGAACGTCTCTTTCCCATCAGTCCAATTGACAAGTAGTTTTCTTCTTTTCTTTTTTTTTTAAAAAAAGCACTAATTGAAAAGATTAATTAGCCAGAGGACGCAAAAGATTTCAATAAGTTGAGTCGATATTTTTAATCAATCGACGCCGACACTACTTAACAACTTTCGTATAAAATATTGACAGACGGGTCTTGGCCTTTACTTCGACTTTAATAAAGAATTTGTGTAAGTTCCCACGCGATCATCTGAAGATTTAACATTCGAATATCTTTTACCCAGCGAGAACATATAGACAAAAGTATTGACATGAGAAAAATAACGTCAACTTTTCCCTGAGTCAATATCATTCGGTACGTTATTTTCTAAGTTTTATATGGCTTAGAGTTTATTTAAAATATTTTTAATTAAGACACATGTTAAAGTATATACTACTAGTATGTTTTAGCCACACGATGACGGGAAATCCTCACAGTATTTAATTATTTTTGAAGTTATCACTAAAATTTTTGTCAAGATTTGCAAACTCTGTTTCGTCCAATTTCGGAAATCAAGCGATGTAATTTAAATAAGTTGATTTGTTTCGAAAAAATACTTTGTCAAAAAACTCTACATCGCGGTTTAATTTTTTTTTTAAATTTAATCTAATTTTGTTGGACTACTTGGTAAACAATACTTTTTTCCTTCTTCCTTTTCGACAAGGACGAATAAATACTTATGATTTCTTACTCTTAAGCATGCAAAAGTATTTATTTCTGGAGCCAAATTCCAACTTTTTGCAGCGATTGTCCTGATTTGTTTGCAGTTCTATCAAACTCAGAACGAACTTAAACCTGAATTCTTGTCGATGCAAAAGAATATTAGGATAGTGTAAGTATAACTTTACCCTTGAGAATAATACCTCCCACCCTGTTCCAAACATGGCACATTGTAGTATTCTGATATCAATAAGTTTGTCGAATGTAAAGGTTGTTCCATTACATGGGCCTTCGTGATGATTTATATTTCGCAATAGCGTTAATAGCCTTCCTGGTTTCAACAATAGGTTGTGTCTTGGAAATCTGTTTGGCACTAATGTGTTCAAATATTTAACATGGAAACGTAGGATATCATTTGAATTAGCTATCTGTATTCGCTATATTGAATCTCCTTCCAACCAATCACACATTGCCTCGTTTATATGACTACTAGTCATGAAAACTCCTGTCCATTTGAAACTCTTCCTACTGTGCTTATATTTACAAGGATACTACTGTGCATTATATTTTACCATCATATAATATGTATAAATCTTCAATGATATGCAAAGAGCAATATTGCATTTTTATTAAACAAATATTTGTTATTTTAATCATTAAATTGTTTTTAAAATATTGAGGGTAATAATATATGTTAAATAATGTAACTTTTAATTTTTCCAAAATACTGATGAAAATTTAGTGTAACTGTACTTTGTACCGCCTTACCTGTTCTGGTAGCATATTTTCAAGACATATCAGTGTCGAGGAATCCACTAAATAATTATATCGGTTTAAAAATATTCACCTTAAGGAATCTGAGGTGTGACACTATTTAGCGTTTGGCTAATTAATTAAGCGTGAAAATTAAAAGCGAGAAATACTTAAGGCGAGAAGAAGCTATCACGAAAGACATACTGAGCGATGTTATTTTTTTTAACAAAAGAAAAGTGGTAAAGATTTTATTTTCATTTGCAAAGAAAAGTATCTTTTCTCGCAGAAGATAGGATGTTCGTAAGATCTCGGATCTGTCAGAATTAATTTATACCATGACCTAGCGAGTAACGGCAGAGTGCGAATAAAAGATAGCAATCTGCCCATGGCAATAATGAAAATTTCAAATTGGTCAAGTGGCTTACAAAGCGGAATGCTAAAAGATAATCAGAATTTGGGTCGAGCATTGGGACCGAGATAGAATCAGCTGAGACCACCCCAAAGAAAAAGGAAGGGAAAAGAGAAAAAAGAAAAAGAATAAACCATTAATTTTCTTTCAGAGATATCATTAGGTTTTGGAAGGGAACCACGTGTTTTGTGTCCAGACCTTGCTATGATAAAAGTTGTTACCTGGACAGACTGTTGGCGACAGGGTGCGAAGATGTTCATTTGAGCACCCAGATAATCACTTGGCGAAAATCTCGTTGATGAATTTCAGATGGCATTCAGTTAAGATAGAGATTTAAAGACCACACTAGGAGTCTTGGAGGTCTGGTCAGGGAAAAGAAAGAAAAGAAAAAGGAAGATTTTTTTTTTCTTTGAGCGATAATTGTAAACTGAGGCCAGTCTAGTCGCACCTACACTGCTGAATGGTGGCGTGAGCGATGGGCGAAGGTAAACATATGAGAAAGAAGGTAAACCTGTTGACCCCTCTGAAGAGAAATGGTGTGAGATACCAATATGAGAAAAAAGGGAAACCTGTTGACGCCCTCTGAGGGGATTGGTGTGAGATACCAATATGAGAAAGGAAGAATTTGGGAGGACAATGCCCTTAAGGACCCCCTCTAAAGCAGAAAGTAATTGACTTCCAAAAATGGGAAGTGATAAATTTTCCTGTCCGAAAAAAAGAAAATCCTTATTGCGGATTTGAAATTATCGAGGAACCTAAACCACGACAGGACCCCACCCCAGTTTTGAGGGCATCCATATAAACAAACGTCCCCAGAGTAGTTAGACAGTAGCAGACAGTAGCGGACAGTAGGCAGACGGTAGCAGTTGAGCTGTGAGCTCGGAGATCAGCCTCGCAGGAGCGGACTGAAAGATTTCCAAGCATTCCGACTTAGACTTCTAACCAAAAACAATTTTATTTTGAAGACCAAAACACCACCAAAACAAGTTTTACGAATATCGCCTGAAGATACCAAAAACCAGTTTATTGAAAAACAACTTAAAATATTAAGACTCGCCTAACAAACGCAAAGTGTCACGTATCCATAGAAGTGGTTTGGGAGAAAGACGCAGTCCTGTATTCAGCCACCAGATATAAAGATATTTGTTATTCTTTTTTTTAACACATTTGAATCTTTCGAGTTGTTACTTTATTTTCTTTTACATATAGTTGTGCGGTGTCACCTTTGCTCGAATTCGGCTTGCACTACGGCCCGACGACTGATTGATTTCGTCTACCTAAGATCAAATCACAACGTAGGTAGGTTAGACTAGAAGTCAAAGCAGTTACTTTGGTAACCAGACGTTGAAGGATAGCTGGGAACGACAAAGCTGACGTCGAATCTAACCAGATTTCCATCCGAATCAACCAAGAGTTCGAACGTCGCATTTGGCGCCGCGACCAGTACAAAGTCACATAGATCGTCACATGATAGCACGGGGGCAGACGCGCAGGGTGACGTCCCAGAGAAGAAAACTGGTCAAAATGTGAATCTATATGAAATTCTATGATTTCAGTTGGTCCGTCCGTTTTTCTTTCATATATATATATATATATATATATATATATATATATATATATATATATAGATAGATAGATAGATAGATAGATTCATATTTCGTCCGGTTCTCTCCCCAGGTTCCTTAAAGGAAACATTTTTAAAGCTTTAGAATTTTTTGGTAGTTTCCTCGAACTATATATCACTAGCAGCATGGCCCGGCGTTGCCCGTGCTTGATTCAAAAATCGTACGACTCATACAGCAATCGCTATCACTTGATTTAAAATATTTTTGCCCTTCCTTGTCTTTAAAGGAGTGCCCTTTGCTGTGCTGATGTTGATACATGCCTTACTTCTTGCTTATCTCACACTGCAAATTTTTTCTAAGATCTATACTAAACATTAAGTCTGTTACCAAAAAAAGAACTAAACAAAATGAACACAAAACGATCAGCTTTAAAAAAGGACTCGTAACTGGAAAAACCGAGTTCTGCGGAATCAGAATCAACGTTAAGTTTAAGCAAGCGAATGAGCCAATTGGAGTAAACGTAGCTTAGATGTGGCACAAGGTCGAAAGCATGGGGTATCCAGTGAAGATCGAACTCACTACTCAGTCGTAATTGTTCTAGCGAGACAAACCTGCTAACCATTACACCACTTTGAGATGCCCTGATATCTTTAGTATAAGACGACCAACTGGGAGCCATATGACGAATCTGTAAATATCGATGTTTATGATGAGCTCCTTTCATCAGATGTGATGATCATAGTAATTTTGAAGGAGTTTAATTATGTATGTGGGTATCCTATGTGTGTTTTTTTTATTCTTCAATGAGAAATAAAGATTTTATGGCACCTTAAATGTTTTGTTGCTTAACACCCAAAAAAGTATACGTTATTGAAAAATCAGGTTTAAGTGATATACTAAATTTTAATTAGAGATACAGATTGCATGTTATCCTAAATGTTGTTAATTAACACTACTATGAGGAATAATGATTAGTGTGAACACACCAGTTACACTACAAATCACCAGCGAAAGATTTGTTTACGTTAATTGTTAATTGCGTTTATTGCTCAGTGGAACGTTTGCAAATTCTTGTGTAATCAATTCTTGAATATTGTATTTCAATGTAAAATCAAGAATTTAAAGTAGTTTTATTATATTTACAACTATAGTACAGCATTATAATGGGAATTGTTTCAACTAGAAATATTTACATCTGCAGTTAGCATACTTTTGTTAGCCTACTGCAATCCATGACGCAAGCATCCTAGCCAACTTACAAATGCCTATACAGCATATAATTTACGGTTAACTTTTTTTTTATATTTGCCCTATTATTCTAGCCGCTTTGTTTTTAATTTCGTAAAATACATCTATTGGATGCCTTAGTACATTATCGTCAGTGATGTTTCTAGCCTACGTTCATTAGGGGTTTCGGGTCTTTCAAAATTATGCCCCCCTCTCCACTGTGACCCGGCCGATACTGATCGGGTATCGACTTGTGTACCTTCTGTCAGCTACATTTTTTTCCATCTTACGAAGTATATACAAACGACACTTGTTAGCAAGTTGTCTAATCCCAGATGACATCCGGTTCATCAGCACTGTGCGCTCTTCCATGAAAAAAGGAAGCAAACACAGCCACAACTTCTAGCTGATCAGGAATATGGCGGCGTGCTTGGCTTGAAGAGGTAAGTACCGATTTGATCCCCTCCCACTAGATATATACACACACAAACACACACGGAGAAACGCACCCAAGCACCCCATTCTACTTACGCTTATCTCCATTATCAATCATGTTAATCATCCGTCGAAGAAAAAGAAAAATTTCAATTTAAAATATAAAGGTCGCCTTATTTGCGGAAATATACGGTAAATCTTGACTTTTATTTCGTTTTAATTGCTATTTTTTCTTACATATTTCATTCTTTAATTAGCAGTTTGCATCCTCTTTATTTGTATTACCCATAAAGCATAAAATTTCAAAATTTACCAAACTAAACTGCTGTTTGAAATATGTGAAAGATTGAAATTTGTCTATTTTGCATGCAGTCTATAAGTGAGAAAATTGTAAATTTGATTCCAGCAGTTGAATACCTGTATGTTTTGCGATACGCCATTGACTATTTACATTATTCGGACTATTTTCCTCATCTTTGTCGCCATATTTATTACAATATTTCGGCCGTTGTACGCTCCGGCCTTCTTCAGATTGTTGGAATGTCGAACTAAAAACTGCTCTAGTTCCACGTGCCATGTTTAATGGATGCCAGTTGTCAGTTATCTCCTGTTAATTCCCCTCTCCAAGTTCTCCACTGTATTGAACTCACACTTTTTGGGTCCTGTCAATAGATCTAACTAATGCCTTTATCCACTGGGCCATGTGTCCTAAAGAAGGCCGGACCGTACAACGGCCGGTTACGCTGTAATAAATATGAAGGCAATAGTCCGAATAATATAAATAGTGTACATAATACCTCATCTCGGAAATATAGACAGATACGTCCTTGACTGTTTTCAAGAATCGAAAATATGGAGAGAGAGTTCCCATTATTATCAACTATGTAGCCACCAAAAACATTTTTTTCAGATGTCGTAACTACTCTTCGCAACTACCTACTAGGGTTATTCTCTTATAGAAAGGTTTGACAAATTATTGCATTTATATCATCTCATGGAATGTGGAAAAATATATGTGCTTGCGGGAAAAAATTGTCTCCTTACAGGCAGGATAAAGTTATAGGCAAATAGGTTTTAGAAAAATCTGGTATGGCAGACAATATCCTGAAAGACAATAAAAAAGCGAATTATTAAATTCTTAGGGATGAATTCCAGATAACTGACAAGGATTCTCGACGTAACATAAGTTGAAAGCGGCATAGTTATCAGCTTGTTACTTTGGTGCGTAAATCTTAAGAGAGATTGCAGCTCTGAGTTATCGTATAGTTTTGAAAGCTCTGTGTGACTATTAAATCTCACAATTTTGGGGATATTTTGAAAATAAGGTGAGCTATAATGATAAGATGAAATATTCCTAAATACGGACAGGGGAAAGAGATCAATCTGCCCCTGTAGATTGAATAAAGTGTTCAGTTCGAAATTCCTGAAAGGTACTCAGATCGAAGAACGGCACGACAGCCAAATGATTATGTTAATAACAACAATGACGTAGACATAGACACGACTGTAAATGTGAAGATAATTAGACACTTTTTTACAGTATCTGTCTATATTTCTGAGATGAGGTATTATGTACACGATTTACATTATTCAGACGATTGTCCTCATCTTTCTCGCCGTATTTATTACAACGTTCGGCTGTTGTACGCTTCGGCCTTCTTCAGGTGTTTGAAATGTCGAACTGAACCCTTTATTTCGCTCACTGGGCTAGACTGTTCTAGTTTCACGTGCCCTATTTAATGGATGTCAGTTATATCCTGTTAAAAATGGTTGCTGAATACATTAGGTTTATAATAACCATAAAATTCATACAGATCTTCCCAAGACACATGGCACAGTGGCTAAAGGCGTTAATTAGATCCATGACAGGACCCGAAGAGTGTGAGTTCAATACCTGGTTAAGGCAGTGGAGAACTTGGAGAGGGGAATTAACAGGAGTATAATTAATAACTGGCAGCTATAAGACATGGCACGTGGAACTAGAACA
The DNA here is from genome assembly GCA_963932145.1 of Acanthosepion lycidas. Taxonomy (NCBI): domain Eukaryota; kingdom Metazoa; phylum Mollusca; class Cephalopoda; order Sepiida; family Sepiidae; genus Acanthosepion; species Acanthosepion lycidas. The sequence continues at coordinate 43,663,458 of OZ010582.1, forward strand.
GCCTACCCCAGTGAGCGAAATAAACAGTTCAATTCGGTATGCCAAACATTTGAAGAAGGCCGGAGCGTACAGCGGCAAACGTTGTAATTAATATGGCGACACGAATGATGTAAATAGTATATTTTTATATAGTAATTAGTTTTTCCGCATTTTACTCTTTCCTTTAAGTGTGTGAGCTGTAATTAATGTACCCACTTAAGCAACCACTTGTACTTTGTTTGCATGTTATCTTTAATCTTATTATAATTGTACTTGTTCCTTCCTTGGTTGGTTACTTAATTCGTCCCCCCGTAACACTCTTCAGTACTGATCTGGATTCGGCGTTTCACTGGAGGCGATTTTCAAAGATATAGCCTCACCAACTTCCTTTCACACTTGCCGTCATCAAATGTCGGCGATGTTCAAAGAATAATCCTCACCCTCTCCATCTCGCTGTTCCCGTCAACAAATGCCGGCCATTTTCAAAGAAACACCCACACCCACTTTGTGTGACAATGTAGGATGCCTATCGGAGTCTATTTTTATCATTTTTTATTTGCTTTGTATATATATATATATATATATATATTATATATCTTTTTTGTATCTATCTCCATTTTTTCGCAGAAAAACAGTATAGCATCATGAAAAGCTTACTAAAAACAAATTTTTATCGTCGAAATGTTTGTTCTTATGAAGATGAAAGACCAAAGTATTTTTTGGATTATTTTATAAATTTTTTAATCCATTCTTGCACATTCGAAATTTTGGCAAAATCTTTTAAAAAACACATTGATTTGTAAATTCTTGTAAAAATCAAATAATGGTCGGATTTTAATTAAAATTTCTGGAATTTTTCGAAAGTGATGCAAATTATTTTTGCGTTCTTTGTTCCTCATAAAATTGTAGTAAACATATTCTTTTGTATGTTAAATCCCATTTGATATTTTTAGTTTCACTAATTAGAACCTAATTCTAGAAAAAATAATTTTTACTTTATCTTTCTCATTAAATTTCTATTTGAAATTCTTATTTTTTTAATTTGCAAGTTATTTTGCAATTTCCTTTCAGATTATGTTTATATTTAACTCATATTTCAAAGAAAGTTTTTGTTTTTATTTGTTTTTATTTTACTTTATTTCATTAATTTTTTTGTTTTTGTTAGAGTTCTTTCAATTTTAAATCGAATGATTAATTTAATTATTTTAGACATTATTTCATTCGCATTTGAAATTAGTAACTTTCAGAACTTACTCGGAAATGAATTAAATTATTTTTGCGTTCTTTGTTTTTCAGAAAATTGTAGTAAACCTTATTTTTACATATGATACAACCCATTTACTTAATTTCATGAAATTTAGAAAAAAATAAATTGGCCTCAGAAAATCTTTTATGGTGGCCTCTAAATTACATTATTGTTGAAAGTTCACGTGTTTTAAGGGTTGTCTTCCCCCTTACTGGGAAAACCCACTGAACTATTTTGGGAGTTTAATTCTTTCATTTCATTTCTTTGTTTCATCGTGTCTCAACAGTCTTTGAAAATTTATTCATCAGTGAAAAACATTAAATATATTTTCAAGTACGTGTACAAGAGACATGCTTTTTTGCTTATGTTGAATTAAGAGACAACCAAGTGGCAGGACGTGAACTTACTAATTATCTTTGCCGATATGTTTCTTCCCCGGCAAGGCAAAGGAATACTAATATCATTAGTAGAATGTTTACAGTGAGACCTAGAGACATAGAAAAATTTCACTTGCGAATGTTTCTGCTGCATGTTTTAGGCACTGTGAACTTCCAGGTAGAAGGAAAAAAAACTTGCCAACATTTAAGGCAGCATACCTGAGACTAAGATGCTTGACCATCATGTAGATCTCGATCATCCAGGCATTGCAACACTTACTGATGAACAGGAATTGATTGTTAATGCAGTGCTTGAATCTGTATATAAGAAGAGGAGAGGTGAGTTGCCCAACCCCTCTTGTTTCTATGTAGATGCACCAGGAGGCTGTGGTAAATCTTATATGTTTAATACCATAATTTCTTATCTGCGAAGGAACAGCTGCATCGCGTGTAGTGGTGCTTGGGCAGGCATTGACTCTAAACTACTTCCAGGTGGAAAGATTCTCCATAGTTTGTTCAAATTGCGGTCTCCCTCACGGAAACCATCGTTTGTAATGTACCAGCCACTTCAGACCATGCGAATTATTTTCGAAACCTGGATTTGATCATCTTGGATGAGGCTTCTATGATCCCTTCATTTGCTAATAATAATAATAGACTGATAAAATCTTGTGAGATATCATTAGCATTTCTGCTGCTTTTGGTGGTAAAGTTGTGCTCTTGGTAGGAGACTCTAGGCAAATCCTATATATATTGCCAAGTGGAACGCGTTAAGCAAATTCTCCACTATGGCTGATTTTCATCCAATACAGATTAAGCCAAAACATCAGGACAACAGCAGATCAAAGGGAATTTGCAACATGGCACTCGCGTCTTGGCAATGGAACATCAGAAGCTTCACAAGATCTTAATGTTGCTCTTGATGACATAGACGTGCCTCAAATTTCAAACGTTGAAGGCTCTCTGGTGGATGATATCTTCAACAATCCATCTTAGGAAGAGAGAAGAAACAGAGTAATTATTTCGCCAAACAACTCAAACTACCTCCTGATCAATGAAGAAGTTTTGAGACAAATTCCAGGTGACTACTGTATCTATTGTAGTAGAGATAAAGTTTTGAAAGATGATCCTGCTGTGGCTGAATGCTTCTCACTTGAATTTCTAAACTCTTTGACACCATGCCTACTCATAAATTGAGTTTAAAGCCCGGCTCAATAGTAAAATTCTACTGCGTACCATTTCTATCCTCTGACGTGATATAAGACTGGAAGTGTTGGCCATGCATCAACACTCATTTGATACATCATTGATTAGCGGCTCACTAGTTGGCAGATTTGTTCTCGACTCCAGAATAAAGTTGGCTCCAAGCGACTCGGCATTCACCCCGGAGAGAACCCAGATTCTTACCTGTTTGTCATATGCCATGACTATTAACAAGTCACAGTGGCATACATTTGAAGAAGTGGAATTGTTCTTAACCCAGCCAATGTTCAGTCACTGGCAATTGTATATGGCATAGTCTAGAGGTCGCAAACTCTCATATGTAAGGGTTAATGTGATGGGTACAGAGAGACAAGGAAGGAAAAGAGACCCAACTTTTAATAAGAACATTGTCTGATGACAGTTACTGCCTGGAACTAGTGAATTGTTTTCAGAAATTCTGGAGAACCTTGATTACATTAGGTATGCCTCTTTGGTTTATATGTATAGATGCATACATACATACATACACACATCCATACATCCATACATATATACATACATATATATATATATATATATATATATATATATATATATATATATATATATATATATATATCCGATGCAATGAGAACGAAAATAATATAAATTCTAACGTTCACAGCATTAATTCAAAAGAGGGTTCGATAGCGATATGAGATATAATTTTATCATATAGACAAAAACGGTTTACTCACTACAAAGATGTAACTTTGTTTCGGTGCATTTCAATTGCACCTCGACTAGTGAGAACCTCAATGGTTATGAACAATTATGCTTGTAAACCTGCTTGTTTACAAGCAGAATTGTTCCTAACCAGTCGAGATGCAATTCAAATGCACTGAAACGAAGTTGCATCTCTGTAGTGAGTAAACAGTTTTTGATAAAATTATAACATATATATATATATATATATATATATATATATATATATATATATATATATATATTAAATGAATAATTTTTTCAAAAGAAGCATGTATTATATCGTTTTTTTTAAACATATATACCCCTATTTTTTCTGTATTCATATCAGAGAAAATTGGTATGGCACTATCTTGGGAGGTGGGGTCCACGGATTGATTGGCATTGGTAATTTTTACACACATGGTGTACATTCCCAAGTATCTCTATGTCTTTATTTTCCCAGCTTATGAATATTGCATGTTAAAAAAGGGTAGATTTATTAACTATTTGTAAATATACCTGTACAAATATACGTATTTTTACTATTTGCTACCTAAGTATCTCATTCTGTTATATATGTAGAGATTTTAATTGATCCTTTTTCAATGCGTTATTCTTGTATATACATATATATAGAAAATGTTTATTGTTTACTTAACATTCTATTAGTCGTTCCGTGGTAATACCACGGGTCCCGCTGGTCTATAACGTTATCCAATAGACATTTACTCGTATTAATTATTAGCGTTCGATAGCGGTTACCTGGCGAATGGCACATTTCATTTCCAAAATTGTGGGCAACATTTGATATATCTCCATCTAAAGTGACATGTGTGTACCGAGACTGTGTTATGGAAGTTATTAACAGCAACTATTAACAATGTCTCCTTAGTGATCGTGACCAGAGGCGTTTCACTAGAATTACTTGTATTAATAGACAGGTGACACTAGCACCACAAATGATATCCACATATAATGCTGAAGATGCCAGACGTATGTCAGTTCGGCGCTTATTAACTTCCAAGCAGATGGGCGAAGAAGATCCACTTTGGTCACTATGTAAACAACGTCTCCTTTAGGCTCATGACATCACTGATAAGATCGTAGAATACAAGCGCCGTGAGACGTGAGACATTATTCATCAATTTACGTGGCCTTTACGGAGATGCGTTCCTGACGGAAACAAATTGATGAATAATAATTAAATCAGAAACACCATTACATGCTTATCAAGGAGACTTTTCTTTGCCTCTCTCGAATTATAGTTCCATCGGGCGCCATTTTAATACACACGGAGGTCTAGCACACACTGTGCACAACATATTGTGGAAAATACGACCATAACAGACTCATCGACATGTAAAAAATCGGTTAGAAAAAATGCAAGCGTTAATAATAAAAAAGAGAAAGCCAACCGTCAATATTATCAATGACGAACACGAGCACAACGGGCTGACCATGTTCAGAAATTAAAAAAATATCATTCCCATCCATATATATACTTATAAAATAGTCTGGCGAAGCGGTTAATGGAAAGCGCTCAAATCCGTGGATTATTTGCCCAGTTTTTATAAACTTTATGTCCACGAAAGGAATCACTTATACGAATGCAACAAAAATTTAATGAAAAGCTTAATCGGACAGCTTTGTCACTGGTGTTGAAAGAAACTTCTATACACACACACACACATACACAAAAACACATACGCACACACACACACACACACACACACATATATATATATATATATATATATATATATATATGATGGTAATAAACGATTTTATTTAAAATTACAATTCATGAAACATCACTTCTATAAATTGTAATTTTAAATGAAAACGTTTATTTCCATCATTGTTAACTACCTGAAGAGACGTGTTCAACGTCGAAACAAAACATGCAATTTTGTAGTAGCAACTTCAAAGCAATGTTCTAATGTTACAATTTATAATAAATGTTTATTGCTCTACTCTTGTTTGGCGCCCTTTTATAATTAATTGTTATGGACGTTTGAATTTTATTCTTTTCGTTCCTTTACATATATATATATATATATATATATATATATATATATATATGTATATATATATATATATGGCCTAATACAAAAATGTTTTTCTTATTTAGAATCTGTACAATAAAATTAAATCATTTTGTTTACTTCTTAGTATGCTAGGTAAATTATTTTCTGTCAATTTATTCGAATTATTCTAATATAATTAGTATATACTTCAACCTGCGCAACCAACAGAGTTCAAATGTTTCTATGTTTGATGAAAAGTAAATGCGAGGCACAGACATACACACAGACACACACACAGATACACACACATACACAAACATATATATATATACTCATACACACACACACACACACACACACATATATATATATATATATATATATATATATATATAAAGCGTAATACAAACTTTCGTTCTTATTTAGAAACTCTAAAATAAAATTAAATCATTTCATTCTATTTATTTCAACACTACGCAATTTAATATCTTTAAATTTATTTGAAATTGGTTTTGTTTGTTTTTTTATAAATCGTATAGAATCTGATGAGGCCCAGCGAAATCTCATTAACTTTAAGGACTGTTCTCATTGAAATAAACGAGATTATCGTCGAACCTAGAAGAGAAGTTTACCAAAAAGAAATCTTTGCGAATCGATTTTTCACTGGAATAAATTCTCACTTTTTTTGGTCGAAAAACACACGTATACACACACTGCTATATCCCAAGCCGAACCCCATTTGTTTTCATCGTTTTTCTGTAATGATTTTATTCTTCATTTTCACTATTAGTTTTTAATTAATTTTATTTTCTTACTTTTCCTTCATCTTGATGCTTTCACTCTTCCTCCATCTTAAGCCTTTCACTCACGATCTCAGTGTATTTCGATCATGTTATTTTATGCCATGACAAAAACTTACTTTGTTTTTCTGTTTTTTATTAATGATATATGTTCAAATTTATTATAATAATGAAAATTAACTGCATAATCTGTTGACGTTTCACCACATTTTGCCACATGAAATATTTTTATCCAATAATTTTATATCATTTCACAAGCACCATTAGGAATTAAGAGTCTTTTAGACCTCAACAGAAAATACAAGTATAAAATATGAAGAGGTAGCAATATTGAGGTGCTCACTACACTTCCCAAGGTGTATAAAGGAAACACCAAATTGATGTTTCGAGGGACACGTAGAGTAATAATCAGAAAAATGTTCTATACTCAGGAGATGAATTTAAAGGTTTATGCGTTAAAAGAAAAGGGAGATATTTCACCTCTATCGAAATCAATCAGTCCAGATGGGTTTTGAAATCTACTCACCAAAGTAGAGGAAATAGATAACTAGATTTGCTCAAAACAAGGCAAAAAGATACTTTAAGATATTACGAGGAACAATGAATAATAAAAACAGAAATTTGGAATAATATTATCGGAAAGAAATAGTCATGGGAATGGTTAAGCAGTGAACACGTCAAAAGGGAAAACATATTATCCCCTTAAAACTATGTCTGACTAAATATAATTCCAAAATATAGCAACTTAAAGGGCATTGCATGTTGAAGTTGTGCAGGAAAAATAATAGATTTTTTTCCGGATTTCTGGAAGGTGGTGTTATCTTTATTTACATTCAAATTAATGCGCTCAGTTTTGCTTTCATTATCACAACGTTTCAGGCAACGTTTAATCTTTATCAGTAGCCTTGAGGGACGTTCGAATTGAACTGGAGGTAGCTTATTCTCGTTCCGCTAGCTAGAGATATCTTCTTTTACACTTACTTTCAGTAATACTCGTGCTGCTTTCACTGAGGCTAAATCTGTACTAACGCGGTCTTGGATTGAGCGCGCAATTGCTGACATCCAACTACAAGAACCTACGCTTTAATCTATGTGGGAGAATCCTGAACATAGTACTTAGAGCCTTAAACCTTAACGACTTCTATCCTGCTTCCTACTGCTGTCACTGCCACGCATGTGTGCATTCAATTTACTTTTACTTGCTGCTGCTGCTGTTAAGGTTTACTGATACTTTCTCTTTATATCTTTATTAATGGCTTCCATGTAGTAAATATTTCTATTAAGAAATATTTTTAAAATTCCACTAAGAAATCGGATGACGTAATGACCGAAACGTAAGGATAATAACAACATTAGTGTAAATGTAAAAAAAAATTAAATCAAGCATTAAATAATATAATTAATGAGCTCAGACAACTGCACAGTATTTACATTAGTCGGACTATTGTCCTCATTTTTGTTGCCATATTTGTCACAACGTTTCGGCCGTTGTACGTTCCGGCCTTCTTCAGGTGGTTAAGATTTCGAACTGAATCCTTTATTTCGATCACTGGGGTAGACTGTTCTAGTTCCACGTGCCATGTTTCATGGATGTCAGTTATCAGTTATCTCCTGCTAATTTTCCCTCTGAAAGTTCTCCACTGCCTTAACCGGGTATTGAACTCACACTCTTTGGGTCTGTCCGGTTAAGGCAGTGGAGAACTTTCTGAGGGAAAATTAGCAGGAGATGACTGATGACTGACATCCATCAAACATGGCACGTGGAACTAGAACAGTCTACCCCAGTGATCGAAATAAAGGGTTCAGTTCGAAATTCCAACCACCTGAAGAAGGCCGGAGCGTACAAAGGCCGAAACGTTGTGACAAATATGGCGACAAAGATGAGGATAATAGTCCGACTAATATAAATACTGTACATAATACCTCATCTCAGAAATATAGACAGATTGAGACAACTGCTTCAAAAGAATATGAAAAGTAATAAAGGAGACGATTCAACACTTCTAACGATACTTTAGCATGTAAATTAATAACCTCATCGAAAACTATTGAATTTCCAAGTAAATAAAAAGCAGCAATATTTAGCAGATTATTTCTAGAGTGTTCGATTTTCATTAAATGACCTATTGCGTCTACGCCTCTGATATAAGTTAAGCTCAACAAACAAATTAAACGAATCTATTGCCAGCTTCAGTTATAGACCTTACACTATTCTTGTGCATTCAATTTTCACTGGATGCCACACTATTATATCCCCGGGTCAGACTAAGATAAACATTTGTCAATAATTTTAGGAAGAGTTCGTGTCATTCAAATTACCTAACTCATTCAATGTTCTTTTATCAAAGTTATATCGGCCGATAGAATTTACAGTGATCTTCAAGTGTAATAAAGGGGGTTGTTTTGTTCAGAAATTGGTGATAAACGAAATATAAATGTTTAATATACAAAACGGCTTGTCTCATTCCCAGAAATGTAAGCCGGAGTGTGGTGAAGCCTTAGATCTCAGACATTCTGCACCAAATCCTGAGGCCAATACGATCCAAGAATGAATCAGTAACATTCTCCGCAATCACGTCCCCCAAACAAACATATTGCCTTCTTGCTCGCCAGAAATAAAATTGTTGCATTAATGTGTATGGTTGTAGTCAGGAAGGAAGTCAATCAACGTCCCGATAACACCATAAAATATTTGATGTCCGCCATAACTAGCACAATGTCCAAAATAGATAAAGATCATTTGATTCGGCATGCTAGCCTTTTCGATCTCGTATTGAAGCTGTCATTCATGCTAACGGCAGATCTATTAGGTAGAAGCGTCGAGAAGTCTCGAGATTATTCATACCCGTATTCTTTTTAAAAAAAAACTCTTCTTTCACGCAAATGTCCTCAATGAACTGGACAACTCTCTATTTATAAAGCGTCAAATGGGAATTATAAAGATCATGGGAAAATTGAAAATCGTTGTCGTGAACCTGGTTTTTAAACATCAGGTGTAAATTACATTATTTACCTTGATCGGACTATTGTCCTCATCTTTGTCGCCATATTTATTACAACGTTTCGGCCGTTGTACGATCCGGCCTTCTTCAGGTGGTTGCAATGTCGAACCCATTATTTCGCTCACTGGAGTAGATAGTTCTAGTTCAATGTGCCATGGAAAATGGATGCCAGTTATCAGTTATCCCCTGTTAAAAAGTTCTCCACTGTCTTAACCGGGTATTGAACTCACACTCTTTCGGTGCAGTCACTGGATCTAACTAACGCCTTTATCCACTGTGCCATGTATCCTTGAGGACATTTGCATATAAATTTCTGCGTATTATAAAAAAAGAGTATGAGTTCAATACCCGGTTAAGGCAGTGGAGAACTTGGAGAGGAGAATTAACAGGAGATAACTGATAACTGACATTCATTCAACATGGCACGTGGAACTAGAACACATAATACCTCATTTCAGAAATATAGACAGATTAGTTGGAAACGATATTTTACTCAAGATTAATTTTTTTTTTACCGGATATTTTCCCCAAAACATTTTACATTCGTAGCGATTTGCGCACAATTATGATAAATTAGAAAATATTTAATTCGTTTATTAGAAGAAAGCAAATGCATTGTTTTTTTTTCTTTCTAAATTACGTATAACTCATTGTAATTCTCTAAAATAATCGCCCTTAATGCAAATGAATAAAATTTAATTCATTCGTTTTCCCTTAATAAATTTTATATTTATGCATGAGAAAAATTATCGGAAAATTCAAATCTTAAGCTCTTTTATGAATTAAAGGAACACAACCTACTGCGTTTTATACAAAAATGTTATGAATATATTTTTTTTATCGCTGAACAGGATCCAATAAAATTCATGATGCCGTATTCAAGACAAATAGATCAATCTTCTTTTCACACTGGCAATAGAACTTCCATCAAATCGAAAAAGAAGAAAGAAGCGATATTTTTTACGTAAATATTTCTTGTAGGAATTGAAATTCATTGGCAATAGTTTGCATTTGGAAAAGATTCCATGACGTCTTCGATACATGGACCAGATTAGTTACAATAAAAACACCATAATACCGCCAGAAAACATCATGCTTCGTTTTCTGTTTATTGATTCCTGTTTGTATTTTATTTTATTCGGAAGAATAGCAAAACAAGACGAATGAAGAGAAAGCGGAAATAAAAGACTAAATGGACGAAATAAAAAACGAGCAAAATTAGAATAGCTACAAAATGACAAGAAAAATATAAAAGTTTTTGTCTCGCTTAGCGTTTCTTATTTTTCTTGTACTATGCTTTCTTCTTTCCATGACTTTTTCTTCTTTTTTTTAGAAGAAGAAATGACTAAGGACTGTGTATACGCCATCCCGTGCAGCTGTGGCAAGAAATATATCGGTGAATCAGACCGCCCACTTAAACTGACAGCAAGAACATCGTGAAGCAGTAACACAAGGAAAAATAGAAAAATCAGGCGTAGCTGACCACATATGGAAGGAAAAGTGATATCACCGTGGTTGAAATAATAGACAGAGAACATCACTGGAAAATACGAAAATAAAAACAGCACATATGCTAGGCCACAAAAATTCTCTGAGCCTAGAAATGAATGCAGTATGGGGACCAGTAATACGGAGTGCAAGTGAAAAGCAATAATGACGACAAAAATAGCAATATGAGCTCTGGTAAAAAGGTTACTCTAAGTTTATAATTCCCAACATTTTATGCGTAGATGTCCTCATGGACACATGGCCCAGTGGATAAAAGTGATGGTTGGATTCAAAAAGTTCAATATCTGGCTTCTGCAGAGGGGGAACAAAACTTTGGTGCGTTAAATGGGGGTAGCTTAAACACTCGGAAGAGGCATAGTTCGTAGAACTAGAACATCCTACCCCAGTGGACGTAAAAGTAAAACAATCTACCCTGGTGGACGTAGGACTAGAAGAATCTACCCTAATGGACGTAGAACTAGAACAATCTATTCGTGGACGAAATAAAAGCTTCAACATCCTGTAGAGGCATGGCACGTGAAACTAGACGAAATAAAGTATTTCAATCGTCTGAGGAATCAGGGGTGTACAACGACCGAAACGATGTGTATATGGCAACAACAGTCCGAATAGTGTATATAAGAAGTTTGTGCCTTTTTTGTCATTCTGTCACTATTTCTATTTTTCCTAGTTTTTTCTCTTCCATTTCTTCTTTCTTTTCATTTGTATTCTGTTTCTGCTTTTAACCTTTTCCTTCTATTTTCTTCCTGTTTAACGACATCCTTTTTCCTCTCTCTTTTTATCTTTCTTTCTTAATTTCTTTCTTTTTATATTATCTTTCCTTTTATCAACTTTTCCTTACCTTCTTTCTTCACTAAAATTTTCTCTTAATTATCCTTTAATTTTAGTATATGTTTCTTTATCGTGATTATATGGCGATTCTTAACCTTCCATTTTCTTTCACTCTTATTCCTCGTAATCGTTATGATCCTCTCGAAGAAAAATCACCAATTTTCTTTTCTTATTCGTTTTCGTCTGTGCATCACCTTTCTCTTTTCTCTTCGTCGTTTTTTCTTCATTTTATTTTCCTTTTTGGATATTTTTAATTTTAGTGTCATACTGATCATTATTATATATTCTTGTTTCATTATCAGCCTCGTCTTTCTCTGTGGTCTTTCTCGCGTCATTTAAACTTTTACCCTACGTATGATTAGTCTAATTTTGTTTCTTCCTTATTAAAATTAACTACCGTATTTGCTAGCATATAAGACGCACTGGTGTATAAGCTGCATCGCAATTTCAGCGGGGAAAATCAAGAAAACATTAGTAATTAGTAAAACTAGTAGTGAATGGTACAGCCTAGGCTATATTTATGAGGCATTATTTTGGTTAAACCAGCCATGATTACAATTAAACAAAATAATCATAGAAAAAAAAAGAACACGACCCTATAAAATCTTTATTATAGCCAAAGGTGAGAAAACAAAATAAAAATCAAGCAATTATTACAACTGAACAAAACAGTACATTTACCATTAAACTTTTATTCATCTTCAAATCCATAAAATTCGCCGTTATTGTTATCAATAATTTTCATCACTACTATCATCGTCGTTAAATAATGCGTCATCTTCCGTTCCATTGACAGCATTGCTAATGCCACACTTTTTACAAGATTTCACAACAATTTCTGGTCTAATATTGTCCCAAGTTTGCTTCACTCATTCGCTTGTGCAATGCTGGGTGTTTTTATTCATCCTGTAAGTGTAAGGTTGATCAGGCATTGTCAGCCATGTTCCATTGATCCTTCATGTTTAAGTATAAGCTAATAGAAGTTGTCAGCTAGCTAATTTCAGCCGACTATCGCGAATTTGAAACCTACGTATTGCATATAAGATGCAGGGGAATTTTATAAATAAAGTTTGACTTATATGCCGTCAAATACGTTTGCGTTTTTTCTTTAATCTCTAATCAATTATTTTCCACTTCATTTTATATCTTTATTTCAGCCTACATCTAAAGATTATCTTTTTCCCATTGTCCTTCTGCTCCTCTTCTAATCAATTAGCTTGTTATTTTATTTTATCATCTCTTTCCTAACTCCTTACATTCAATACTTCTATTAGTATTCTTACTTTTTAGACGCAAAACTTTACATCTTGTATTTTTACTCTTTGTCTGTTCTTTTTAGGCTTACGGCCGCATCAATTGAAACACCGGTTCCCATAAGATCATCGAAGTTAAGCAACGTCTAGCCCGGTCATTACAGCTTGGGAATAACAGATGATGCAAGCGTGAATATGTAGATGATGTGACGTATAATGACTCGGAATTGTTAATCGGAGAGACGAGTTTCAGCCACAGTCGGGATCGTTATTTTCACATGGCAATTACCCTTGAGAAAGTATGGATCTTCTCCTCCAAATATGGGTTAATTAGTAAAACTCCTTATTCTTTGAAAGTGATATTACAATCTAAAAATATTTTTTGGTTCTAAATAACTTATACATAGTTGATAAAATGAAGAAAACGAATCAATCGATCAATTTATTGAAAATATCTTGGATTAAAACCAAAAATAATTTTCATATATTTAAATTGATCTCTTCTAAAATTTTGACTATTACGAAAAGGTTCCAGTGATCTGAATAAATAATGCGTTTATAAAGGTAGACCCAGTGAACAATGATGTCGATTGAATGCCTTCAACGATTTGACCTTGTGAGGTTATTTTATATATTATTAGATACTCTTGGGAAAAGGATAAATCCACCACTTCTCTCTCTAGCTATGGGTTAATTAGTAAGACTTGTATCACTAAACCATTATTATTTCCAAAAATAAAATAAAATTATATGAAAATATAATTAAATAAACCATAGAGGTTGATATGCCGGTAAAAATAACATCCAATTAATTCTTCTTTTACTTCTTCAAATAACCTTATTTAGCAAGTTCTTTCTTTCGTTCTTTCTTGAAGTTTCTCTTTTCAGATTTCCTTTCTTCTTTACTGTTTCCTTTTTCCGAAGTTTTTGAATGTAATTAGAATTTTTTCCTCTTCATTCTTTGATTTTATTTCCTCCCTTACAACCCCGTCATTATTTTCTGTTATATTTTTCCTTTTCTTTTTTCATATTTTTCATTTCTTTATTCATTTCCTCTTCTTTTCTATTTTCTTTTTCTTTCTGTTTGTCATCTTCTTTCTTCATTTCTGTAAATTCTTTTTCTTTCTCTTTTCTTGTTCTTTTTGCATTTCTTCTTCTTCTTCTTCTTCTTCTTTATATTTTCTTTCTTTATGCCTTTTTCGTAACTGTCCATTTTTTCATCATTCACCACAAACATTTGCCTACTTTTCATCTTAAGGCTTTTTCCTCCCCTTCATTCCTTTCCCCCGTAATTCTATTTTTCGTCGGCGTTGTTCTCCAATGATTATTCACTTTGCCTGTAAAACGAGCGAAAAGACGCGCAAAAGGTCTAAAATGTCGGAATGCTCTTTACCTAAACCTTTTAAAATAGTACTGGAATGAGGCGGATGAAAAGAGAAATGATCGCGCAATAAAATTACTCCTTTTTCTGCCTCGACAACAATCCTCTCGTAAAAGTGAGTAGACACGTTTATGATTCAACCGGACACACCCACACCTCCAAACGGCTCCGAGTTCTCGTTACTGTGAACGTGACTGTTGCCGATTCTGGACATCATACAAAATACTTTATCATACTTCTCTTTATATCCCTGTCTCCCTCTATCTTCCCCCTATTTCTCTTACTCTTTTTCTCACTCTATTTTCCTCTTTCTGTGGCATATATATATATATATATATATATATATATATATATATATATATATATATATATATATATATATATATATATAATTATATGTGTATGTGTTACACAATGTGCGTTTTCAACACAGTGAATATGAACAGATAGGAGATAGAAATATATAACCAGGCTTATATATATATATATATATATATATATATATATATATAGAGAGAGAGAGAGAGAGAGAGAAAGATAGACAGAGGGAGATATGATGATGAGGCTTAGATAGATAGATAGATATGAATAGCCTTAGATAGATAGATAGATAGATAGATAGATATGAATAGCCTTAGTTAGATAGATAGATAGATAGATAGATAGATATGAATAGCCTTAGATAGATAGATAGATAGATAGATAGATAGATAGATAGATATGAATAGCCTTAGTTAGATAGATAGATAGATAGATAGATAGATAGATATGGATAGCCTTAGATAGATAGATAGATAGATAGATAGATAGATAGATAGATAGATAGATAGATAGATAGATAGATAGATAGATAGATATTGAACAGAATGAGATAGATAGATAGATATTGAACAGAATGAGATAGATAGATAGATAGATAGATAGATAGATAGATAAACACTGTATGAAAGGCAAAGATAGATGCATCCTTGTGTATTTGTTTGCTTATTAATATGAATAATTTGATTACGTATGTGCATCTGTTTTTGTAATATATTTCATTCCGTTTCTTTTTGCGTACCTGTTCATGCATTTCGCTGTTTATTTTTCTCTATCCGTGTGTTCGTATATTGCGCGTGTGTGTGTGTGTGTGTGTATGCGTTCATACATCATTGTGTGTTGCCATAAATAAATGGATGTCTCTATTCCATAACTTCCTTTCTACTTTCTGCCCCTCTTCTGTCTGTGCTCAGATATCCGTGTAAACACGTACAAGAAATTGTAGCCTGTGGGTTAAATGCATATTAGATTCACTTAAAATGCCAGTTAATTCTACTGGCTTTTGAATCAGCTTGTATATTATATCCTGATGTATGTATGCTTGCGTAACATATGGTTATATTTTTTTTAAGATTCTTTTAAAAGTGGCTTTTGAAGTTATGCAGTCTTAATTTACTTCAAGGTAGACAATCAGCTTACGATCACTTTCTCTAAGTTTCTTGTTGATTTAGCTACTAGTGGGTGGGATTGTATAATATGAACTGCTACAAGAAATAATCATTTTTTCACTTTGTTTTTGTTGTGGGGGTGGGGGTTGTTTGGTGGGGGGGAATTTTACCCTAAATTAAACGCTCCAGTTCACGAATATCAATTTCTTTTTATTCACTTTTATAAAAGTTCATATGTGGGTCCACTTTGCTTTGATATGACAGTGACATCAGATAAAAATATATCCCTTTACAGAATATGACAAACGAAATAAGGATTTTGAAATTGAAAGTAAGAAATATGGTGCCTATAAACAACTGTTGCACCGATATTAATTAGACCACTGGGTACTATTCAAAATGTAAAGACGAAAACATTCATAAGAGGCTTCGAAATCTCCATTTACAAGAGATTAAAAATATTTCAGTTTCGAACAGCTCGCCTAGCCTAGAGCTTATTTTGAATGAAAGGAATTGTTACAAGGAATGTTACATATTACTTAACATAAGAATGTTGGTAAACAGAATATACATATTTACATTATCCACTGTCAAGAACAGAAAGCAAAAGGACATAATAATAATAATAATAATACAACAGAATGGTGTAATACAGTTTCAACAGCGGTTCAATAGCCAGATATTAGCATTGGATATCAAGACAAAAAATCTTTTCATAGTCCTCAGGCAGATGTTGATCGTCTGTATATGTGTTGTAGCATACCTACGGACGATAATGGGTATGTCCCTATTCACATAAATACAGTAATATATACTGTATGTTGGTCTGAAGTTGAAGATTCAGCCAGCGTTGAAGTCCTTACTAAGACTGATACGACCATTTTTTCTGCCACTCTAGGAAATTTCGTTATTTGTTCTACAAACTCCGTTTTAGTTAAGTTTGTTCTACAAACTCCGTTTTAATTAAGTTTGTTCTAAAAAAAAACTCCGTTTTAATTAAGTTTGTTCTAAAACTTCGTTTTAGTTAAGTTTCTTCTACAAACTCCGTTTTAGTTAAGTTTCTTCTACAAACTCCGTTTTAGTTAAGTTTGTTCTAAAAACTGCATCTTAATTAAGTTTGTTCTAAAAACTCCGTTTTAATTTTGTTCTAAAAACTCCGTTTTAGTTAAGTTCTGAATCTTTAAGTTCTCTTTTACTGACTGTTATTTGAAAAAAGTTTTTGGGTTTTTTCTTTTTCTTTTCTTTTTTAATTTATTACATTACCAATTTTATTTTTCCTTTTATTTTGCACTTATTCTTCTATTATTGTTTTTTTTTTTTTCATTTTTACTGTTAAGTCTCCTTTTAAAGTTATTTTTCCGTTTCATTTTATTTTCTATATCCCCCTTCTACAGTTCATTTGTTTATTTTTTCTACGTGTTATTTTAGTCGTCGTCCCCCTTTATTTTTTCTTTATTTATTACGTTTGATTTTTTACGTCTTACTTCGTTTTTTTTCCTTTTAAATATCCTTTAAGTGTTGTTTAATTCTTCCGTGTTTATTTCTTCTAATTTTTTTATGTTTATTTAGTCTGTCCATTTTTTAATCTTATTTTTGTATTTCGTTCATCGGCGAACCTTTTTATTTACGGCAGCCATATTGATTTTTTTCTTTAGTTTATACGTATTGTTTGTTTCGTATTCGTCTTTATAGATTGTCTTTTTTACTTTTATATTTAGTTTTATAAAGCTTTATTGTTGTTTTAAGTGTTTTTTATAGTTTACCTTATTTTTTGTAATTTTTCGGGTCTTCGTTCGTCCAAATGTTGTTTTGGTATTTTTCCTTTGGACTTTTGTTTTCCGTACTAATTTTGTGTATTTTTTTCGTTTTTATTTGTTTGTGAATAATTGTTCGCATTTTTCATGACAAGTCCTTAATTTGTCTGAAAGGTTTTACTGTTTGTTGGGTTCTGTTTAAACAGTAAAACAAAAAAGAACCCTCACTTTTTAAAATGGCCCGTAAAAATCTTTTCTGGACGAAAAGGAAAAGAATATACACCCGATAAGGAACAGGAGAATAAACAGGAGGATGTTATGGAGACAGTCGACGAAGGAAAAAATCCAACAGCAAGAGGCTGTTGCCTATAGTATTATTTCCAGCGAGAGTATGATCGCTGGAAAGTCCCAAAATATTGGAAACCAGACGAAACCCGACAAAACTCTGGAGGCCAAAAGTGGCCAAAATTCACCAAAACCGACAAAAGCAGCTGAAGATGGAAAAACTAAAGACGAAAATGTAGTGGTCGGAGAGACGCCCTGCTGCTGGAGGTCCCACCTGAGTGTTCAATCAGCATCACGGAGTTTCTCGAGAAAGCCAAAAGTTACGGACATCTCGTGAAAGCGTTGATAAAAGAATTATGTCAGTCTTTATGGTGTGCAAGCGTTCGCGCAAAATCTGTCACTCCACAAAAACACCCTAATTAAATCACGAATTTCACTGGGGATCAAACCCCAGAAGGTGATCAAAGGAAAGGGATTTTTCATGTGGGACGTACTGTTACCCACGCCTGCCGATTGTGAAGCCGCTTCGTCTCGCTTTCTCATAACTAATGGCGTAATCTCCTTACAGAATATGAAGGCAGCCGGAGGCCTATCAGTATTTGAGGTTCCTCCTCAGATCGTCGAGGAGCACTTGGCCGCTTATTTGTGCTAATTTGGTCAGATACTCTGTGCTTCCTCTGACGATTTGACCGGGGGATGGAGTTTTGAAATCATGATAGACCGGAAAGCCGTCATCTCCATCCCAACTGTCTAGATGTTGCAGGCCAGAAGATACCATTTATTGTCACCCGGCGTAGACAGACATGCTGGAAGTGTGTACAGACTAGTCAGTTGACCTCTTCCTGCACAGAGATGAAGGCCTCTGTGATTCTGGCCCCTGTCGACCCAAATCCACTTGCGACCGAGTCTGTTAGATCCGTCTCGCCTGTAATGGGCCTGCCAGCAACCGGGACCGGTGTGGTTAGACCCATGGTCGGTCTCTCAACCCCATTTCCTGAAAAGTCTTTGCCCACGGCGGGTGCGGTTGCGGAGAAGGAAGAGGGGGAATGGTATGTCATTTGTAAGGTCAAAGTAAGTTCCGGGGAGCGAGACCTCGTTCCAGTGAAGTCACCACAGCTAAAAACACGCACGGCCCCAATCACTCTACCAGTATTAAGGGCGACTCTTCGTGAACCTTTTCGGACAAACTGTGCCAAAAGCAGCTTAGGTACGAGTACTCCTTTGAGAAAAAGAAAAAATTATAAAAGTTGAAAGAAACTTTAAAACATCGTCCTGATAGAATCATAAGACATTCTACATCAGCTCCGTCGTCCCTATCCACTAAACTGCCCCCTCTTTGTTTTGCAAACAATAACCATAGTCCCTTCCAAATTGACTCTAATGAAAAAAAGAATTCTTCTAAATCGGCATAAAAAAACACACCCCGTCCATAACTTCTAATCCATCACCTCTTAAAACACCCAGGAATTCACCTATGTAAACCGAAATGCAAAAGTGAAAACGCAGCCACCCCTCGGGCTCCGCAGAACCCAACAAAGAAATAAAAGTTAAACATAAATTACCTTCCAATAGGAGGGGGGTAGATGTGTGTCTGGTGAAAAAATATCAATCCGACAGAGCATTTTACCTATCCCGCAAAGCAAACAACCTGAAAATACTTTTGAATACTTTTCCCTGTATAGAGTTCTTAAGCTGACTTCCCCCCTAGATATTGGCGGAGTGTCTCCTGATGACACCATCTAAAGTGAGTTGGGTATTGTCTCCATGGGAGAGGCTGTTAGTGTCCTATCTTCGGTCATATTCATTCCAGGAGAGCAACCCTAATCGGTTTTCACTGTGTCTCTCTGGTTAGCAAGTATAAATGCCCGAGGCCCAAGATCAGAGTCTCGTAGGGCGAAGCTCTCTCGTGACCTTCAGCGCCTCAGGCTGAATGTTTGTTGCGTGCAGGAGACTAGGATTTTCTTCTCATACGCATGAGAGCATTCTGTCCAGAGGGTTCTCCCTCTATTCAGCATGTTTTGATTGTCGCTCGTGTGGTGTCTCTTGGCTAGTGCGCAAGTCTTTAAGGTTGCGTGTACTCTTTTCGCAGGTTCGGCGGGCAGGCCTTGAGTGCTGGATGTTACCATAAGGGATAAGGCTCTTCGACTCATTGAGGTTTTTGCACCCAACAGAATTTCCCTGCCTGATTCTACCACCATGGCCAGGTTTTCTGCCTAAGCTAATGTCGTTTCGGTTCTTGCGCCGAGAAGAGACGAGATTGACGAAGTCAGCAAAGAAATCAGTGGTTATGATATGGTGACAGGGGTTAATATCAACCGCGATAAGTCTGTTGCATTGCAGTTGGCTGCGTTGAAGGGATTTTCTCTTAACGGACCTATCCTCTGGACGGATGGGCCGGTCAAGGTACTCGGCGTCTGGTTCGGTCCCGATCTCCAGCGGGATATGAATTGGTCGGAGGTACAAGAGAAGGCCGAGATCGCGCTTAATCCGTGGTCTCGAAGGAATCTTCCCTTGAAGGTGAGAGCGGAAGTATATGTTTCACACATCTACTCGATTCTCCTTTACCGACTATCTGTACTTCCACTACCGTATTCCACACTAATGTCCTTAGTAAGGCTCTTGTACTCTTTCTTATGGAGAAGCAAGGCCGCTATGGTATCTCGGGATATCTGTTTCCTTCATCCATCTGAAGGCGGTCTGGGTATTCCTACCATTGAGATTCCTCATAATATGCTTCGCATCGCCTTCCTAGACCGAATATGTCGCAAATCGGATGAAGAGGGCTCCTTCTGGAAGGAAGACGCCCGTAAGAACTTCCCATCCATGAGAAGTGTGCACGAGGAGGCCCACCGTTTACTCCGAGCCGATTGCTCCTTCTATCGCAAATGTCGCCATGCTCTGAAAGGCCTCTTATTGGCGTTGGCTGGCCTCTCGAACGTCCAGGCGTTGTATCGTAGGCCGTTATATCAAGTGTTAGTCAGCCGGTCCGTTCATCATGATCTGATTGACGAGCTCGGTCTTACGAAGCAGGAGCCTCGCTCAACATGTCCTTGGGCGCCCGGGTTGAAATGCCTCAGTAACGATGAGGCATCACTCACCTGGCTGATGATACGTGGGGCCCTCTAGATCGCCAAAAACTTCGAGATCTTGGCTCACGCCTTCATTTATTGTAGGGTGGTAGCACCGATGTGCAAGTTTGTTGAAGGCCTCATGGTCCGCATGCTGCAGGGAAAGTTCTTTGTCCTTGTGGCCAGTTCTGTTTGTAACAATGTGGTGGCGCCGATGACGAATGCTGAACATCATGCGTCCTTGTGTTACTAGGTATTATGAGAGTCGTGATTTGGACGACACATCAGAAGGAATTCTCTGAAGGCGAGAAGATCACTTCTTCCCAACTGATCTTGTTCTTTAAGCATCAGCTTAAAGTCAAGATTAGAACGGAAAAGCGGCGACTCACTTCATCAGAATTTGGTAAAAGGTGGATGAATTGTGCGGGTTTGTGTCGAGGAAAAAGGGGCTGACCTAGAGTGGCATTTTAATGCCGGTTAGGAATCAGGATTTTGTTCTTCCTCGGTTGAACTTTGGCCACCTATACCGAAATTAGAATATTTTAAGTTTTGTTTTTGAATCCTTATTCTCCTTTTTTTCCCGTTAATTAGCTAGGGTGTGTATGCTTATTGACCCCATTTATTTTTGTCCCTATTTTTCTTTTGTTTACTTCCTCATCTTCTCCCTCGTTAGGTGGTCAGTGATATCATGGTGGATGTAGGGCGTATGTGTTTTTGTATTTGTTGTGTTTGAATGAGTGCATGTCAGTGTGAGTTTTGGGGAGTAATGAATGTTTTATATATATATATATTATTATAGTCCCGCATTGATTTCGTCCAGTAAACTGATGTTTCTGCCACATTTAAGTATTGCGAGGGGGTGGTTATTACTAACATTATTCTGTTTAGTAAATAATTTGTATCCATATTGTAAATAGTTCTTAGGTCTAGTTTTTAAATTTTTCCTTTATTCCCCCAGCCCAGAAAGGCAATGAATTTTACATATCGGGTATATTTAGGATTCTCATAGATACAAAGAGGTATTATGGTGGATGTAGAAAGTTAAGTAATAAATCATTGTTTTGCTCTTAGGAATATTGTTTTTATGTGTAGGTCAGTGTTTGTGGCTAGCTAAGTTTAAAATTAAGACAGATGAAGACCGTCCTTTGCCTCCACCCCATTTTTTGGACTTGTTCCACATTTTGTATTTTATTACAAATAAATAGTGAAGTTGGAGATTCGTCTCCAGCTGTGCTGGTCAAACTCTCTGCCTCAAGACAGTGAGAATCCCCAGACAAGGCTATGTCTAAGGGGAGTCTCGTCTTTTATACTGGGTCTACAGGGAATTTTTGGCCGAGAGTACAGGTTCGGATGCCCCACATTAAATCTGATCTTTTGCCATATCTGACCGTGTGGAGCGGTTGGTAGATATCCTGAAGTTTGAGATCCGTCTCCAGCTATACTGGTCAATCTCTCTGCCTCCGGACAGAGAGGATACCCATACGAAGCTATGTAGAAGGGCAGATATACTGCAGTTTTAGATCCATTGTGCAATTCACTTGACTAACTTATAGCAGTTGACTACTTCTACGCGCCGCTGGCGCATCTTATATGTGTTGTTCGTGTCCTAAGTATTATCGTTCATTATCAACCTTCGTTTGATTATTCTATTCAGTAACCTCTCCTAGGTTACAACAATATGTCTAGATGCGAGGGAGGCGGAGGATTCGTTTAACTAGGACTGTCTAACAAGAAGTGGTCTTCAAAGACACCTGGAAACGACAGGAAACCAGTGTTGTTCAACGCTTTCGCTATTAATCAATACGTCATCCAGGTATGCAATTGTGTAATCTAGTCCGGCAAGGATCGTATCCATTGTCTGTTGGAATATAGCCGGCGCGACCTTAATTCCAAATGGTAGTCTTTGGTATCTGTACAATTCCTTGTGTGTATTTATGCATAGAAGTTTTGAACTTTCTTCATAGACTGGAATGTGCAGGTACGCCTCACTTAAATCAATTTTTGAAAAATATTTTCCGCCATTTAATTTAGTGAATACTTCCTCTGGACTGGGTAGAGGATAGTAGTAGTCCTTTATTGCTGCGTTCAAACCTGTAGAAAAATCAGCACAAACTCGAATTTCTCCTGATTTCTTTTTGACGTAGATCGTCGGTGCGGCCCATTTGTTGTACTCTACTTTTTTCAATATGCCGTATTTTCGAATCTAGTTAATTCTTGATATTTTTTTCTATTGACGCAAACGGCACGCTACATTTTTTCTTGAAAACAGGTTGAAAGTTTTCCTTTATTTCGATATTAGCTGCCATTTTCTTACATCTTCTGAGACATGCTGAAAATACTTCGGGGAAACTCGTTTTTAGTTTTCCTTTTAATTTGTCTGCCTCGGTTGATAAGCTTTTTACATTCTGGCAGTAGGTGCTAATAGGTAGATCCCACAATTCGAATTTTTGCATCCAGTCTGTTCCGAATAGGTTTTCGGTATTTCTTAAGACGTACATTTTTAGTTTTTTCGTCATTCCATTAAATGTTACGTTTGTAATTACTTCACACTCGAAATTTATCTTTCTCCCCGTAACTGATCTCGCAATTTTATCCGTTTTTAACATGATAGGTTTGTTCAGTTTTCTCCATGTTTGCAGATTTATGATAGTTAAGTCTGAGGCAGAATCCAGCTGTAACCTAACTTTTCTGTTTTGCATTTCAACTTGTACATATTTTCTTATATTAGTCTCATCTGCTTGGTCGGTCCTCGTAATTCTTATTCTGCTTTTGCTTTCTTTTCTATACCAACAATGAGAACTTTTGTGGCCAATTTTTTTACATGATAGACAAGTTTTAAAACGATATGTACAGTCTTTAACCCAATGCCAAGACCCACAACGATAGCATGGACTGGGTGGTAGTTTTTTTTTTATGTTGATTATAATTAGAAAATTTAGTTTTACCTGTTCTTGATGCGGGAAAATCAGTTCGGTTTGTTTGTGAGGAGGGAAAATTTGTTTGCCTTCGTACTTTGCGTATGTGTGCTATGTCAGCTTGTTCTATGTCTTTTGAATCTTTCTTCACACTGATGCATCTCTGACAGTCTTCGGCTAGTTTTTGAAGTGTCAGATCTTGTTCACTCTCCAGTTTAATAAGTATTCTGCGTCTCCTTTCCGCGTATTTGGTTGAAACCAGGCCTTGGACGTAAATAAAGCATTTGAAATTGTCAGCGCTGAGTTCTGATAATTTGAAATCGGCACAATATTTGTTAACATTGGATGCGAAGTTATGTAATCTTCGCTGTCTTTTTTTGTAAGGTTCAAGCATTTCCATCTTTTATGGAATTATGGCTGACAAGTTCCGTTAGCAGTTTTATGGATTTTTTTAACGTTAACTCGCTTGTTTTTCTGGGAAGGATATAATCTACGAATTTGGTATATTCGTCTGTGCCTAATTTTCTTAGTAATAAGCGTACTTTACGTGCGTCTGACTAATCTTTGCAGTCAAAATCAT
Source organism: Acanthosepion lycidas (assembly GCA_963932145.1). Taxonomy (NCBI): domain Eukaryota; kingdom Metazoa; phylum Mollusca; class Cephalopoda; order Sepiida; family Sepiidae; genus Acanthosepion; species Acanthosepion lycidas. The sequence continues at coordinate 43,687,821 of OZ010582.1, forward strand.
ATAGATCTTCGTACCTTCGAAAATAATTTGCAAAAGCTTTATCTTCGTCGGGTGCGTACTTGAAATCTTCGATATTACTCCAAATAGCGTCTTGTAAGAGAACTGTTTCGTTCTCGGATTTTTGCTCCTTATTTGTCTGTGCACGTAACAATAATTCTTGCAATTCCAGGTGTTTCTGTTCGTACCTTTGTTGCTGTTCAAACTGGATTTTAATAAGTTCCATAATGGTTGACTTAAAATCTTCCATGTTAACGTATTTGTGTGTGTGTGTGTGTGTGTGTGTGTGTGTGTGTGTGTGTGTGTGTGTGTGTGTGTGTGTAACCTGATATTCTGTAGCCTGTGCACGCAGCAAAAAAAACTTTTTTCTTTTTTTAGAAAAATTTTTTTTTTTTTAGAATTAGTTTCGTATTAACCTGTTAGGGTTTCCTCGTCGCCACTTGTTATGCGCGACGGATAGCAAAAAAAAAAAAAGGTATGTCCTCCACGTAGAGAGTTGGTTTCCTTGTCGCCACTTGTTATACTGTAGCGAACGATTTTTTTTTCTTCTACCGAATGAATTCAAATCTTCGTTGTCACTTGTTATGGCCCGGTTCCTTGTACCACGGTGATAGTCCAAGGTAGAACCAATAAAGAAGAACTCGAACGCAGGTATGGAATAAACAGATATATTACAAACAGGAATATATACAGAGACGTAGAAGTGTTAGTATGAACAATCAGGTTTAGTAGAGAGAACAATGTAATCTCGACCAGTATCACTATTCCAATGTCTTGCAGTAATTGTCTGAACGCGACTCTGTTTCGGACTGCCTCTGACTTGAACTACTGACTCCACTTGAACTACTGACTCCACTTGAACTACTGACTCCTGAGGCGCAGTATTTATTAAGTATGAAATAGTCCATTATTATTATCATGAGTAAGATCCCATAACAGAAAGCAAAAGCAAATGCAATCTTCCAAATGCAAAAATGATTGAAAGATTAGCCTCTTCCTGGTCCATACTCTGACCGAACCAACCAAACTTATGCAGACAAACCTCGTTCACATCAATGCTTACGTATTGCAAGGCTAAAATAGAGTGGGCCAATATGTGCACTGGAAAATCTGAAACTTTTACGGGAAGGAAAGAGAAATAAACTGATATGTATATAACCCAGACTCGGTTACAGAGAAAACCTGTAACAATTTTATTGGACTTTACAATACACGCAAACAAAACAATGAAAGCTAATCGCCATGACATCGTGATTAGAGACCAAAGCAAAATCAGAATTTGCTTTCTTATTGACATCACGGTCTCTTCATATTGTATATTTGAAGATCTTCAAAAATCTATCAAAATACAAGGATCTTGAAGTAGAAATCTCCAAAATGTAGCACATGGGAACATCAATAATTTCAGTTGTAGCTGGAACTCTCGGATTGACTGGGAAGGGTTCCGCTTGACTTACTGAAGGGATTTCTGGTAGTTCATGCCTTAACAAAATACAAAAATTGTACCCATAAGTACAGCTTACATATTACGAAGAGCTTTGTCTATATAAATGTATATGTGTGATCTTATTTTTCCTTTTACAAATGTGAACATTTCTAAATTGTCATGAATCCATTTCTGACCTTAGGTCTCTATCTGGGACACGGAGATAAATGGGTATAGAGTAGAAATCAAAGATAATAATAATAATAATAATAATAATAATAATAATAATAATAATAATAATAATGTGCAGAATTTATGTGGAAAAAAACTAGGAAATATAAGGACGGAAGCCAGAACTGAATCGCTGGAAATAGAGATTCAAGGAAAGGGTGAAGATGATATAAACCCCAGTGCTATTGGAGTCAAACGAAAATAACGATAGAAATGCGGACAATGAAAGAAGACATGTTAACGCTTATTCCCGAAAGAAGAGCATCAAATAAATATGTAATAAAAATAATCTCAACAAAATTTAACTTGAACAATCCAGGAATAGTGAATGTGAAAATGTCAATTGTGCTCCAAAATAAATCAAGAATTGGAAACTGTCCCTAATTATCTTTGCTGTAAACTGGAACAGATTGAAATACCAAGTAAAATCGATTCTGTGGAAAGGAAAGAGCTATTGGAATCTCCTGGAATATTAAGGAACGCGAAATATCTACATCAGACAGTGGACATGATTTTCAATAATGATGACAGAAGTCTGTAATCGAAAAAGTAAGAGTTAGTTGAAGGAAAATTAATAATAATAATAATAATAATAATAATAATAATAATAATAATATATTATTATTATTATTATAAATATTTCAATCTAATTGTTCAACAAACTAAGTTGGAGCCCTCGGATTGACTGGAAAAGTTTCCGATAGAATCATTGAAAAGGATTCCTGGTAGCCGTGGACTTAAAGAAATAAAAAGAGTGAAGCTTACTCATTACGAACATTTTTATCAATGTAAAATTTGTGTGTTCTTAGGGGTTTTTGTAGATTTTTACAAAAATGATCAGTGAAACATGTTATGATGCTATATCAAACCCTAGGTCCCTGGTTAGGACCTGGAAGGAAATGTGTATACAACAGAAACACAAGGAAATAATAATAATAAATACTATTCTTGTCGACATAGTAATGCGTTGTGATAAAAGTATTCGGCGAAATAAATTGGAAACCTATCAAATGTATTTTATTGATCCTGACCTGGCATCTCGGCTTCAGACCATTTCCCACCGACTTTTCTATAAATAATTTCATGGTAATTGATCTGTGGAACTTTCCTCTATGGTACCTAGACTTTATGAATTTAAGCTCAACACTACATTGGCGATAATTCTCATTATTTTAAAATTTAAATGACTAGAAATAACCTATGTTCTATAATAACAATTTCTTCTGACGCACCTCCTGCTTGTGGAACTCTCTTACGGCTTCTTGATTTCCAGTCAAAATTAAAGTGCAGTGTTAATCGCTATCTCCTCTCTTCTTAATTCTTGTTCTTTATTGTCCTCTCTCCTTAATAGTAGTTTTTCTCATATTCTCTAGCACTCAGCACCCCCTTGCGTCCTAGTGGATTTATTGGCTTGCTTGGGGTGACATGATTAAACAAATCTCTTATTTTATCATTGTTTTTAATATATTTGTACACGATATACTCATTGTAGAGATCAAATACTGAGCATCAACTCTTTTCTTACTGACTGTAGAACTGCCATATTCCATTCTCATTTGGTTTGGTTTGTTTTGTTTTACAGAATATTAACAACAATGTGTTATCTAATGCCAACAAAAATATATTTCTAGTTCGATTTTTCACAAAAATATATTGCTGGTAATATTTCTTTTTCCAAAAATATATTGCTGGTAATATTTCTTTTTCCAAAAATATATTGCTGGTAATATTTTTTTCAAAAAGTACTGCTGGTAAGAATTTTATCCCAAAATTTATTGCTGGTATTGAAACCTATTTTCACACATTTTGACTCCAGTTTGGGAGTTAACTATTTACCCATAGTGGGAACCCTACCAGGTGCTACCAACCTGAGTTAGGGTGGACCCAGGAAAACTAGCAATTAATAGCTGGTTCCACGTTCTTCAAAATCTGATCAGAAGCCTTGCTGTTGGATGTAATTTATCGTCTTACCCAGGACGCGGATCTAGTTTATCGTCATACCCAGAACGAATCAAATATATGAAACTGGAAATAAAAGTTCCCAGACTGTGACATTTAAACTCAAACACTATTACAGGATCGCTATTCGTGATTAGGAAGAACATTAATACATACATTAACAAAATACAAGAAAAGACATCAGTATTCGAAATATAAAAGGTTGCAGCAATGTGAAATGGTCAGATATTTAGTAAAAATCATTCTATAACTTCCTAAGAAAAGTATTTCTTTTACGTTCAGAAGAAAGACTTGGGGAAATGATTGTGATGAAAAACCACATAAAATATTATGATAAATTACCGTTAGGGATCCTCTACTTGATGAGAATTAGTGCTATCAATGCATGATTTCAAATGATGATCCAAATATACATTTCAATATGCAGTAAAAAAGATGTAAATAAGAAAACTAATTTTGTATTTTTTCTTTTTTTTTTTTTTGTTGGGGGGTCTTTGATATCGAGGTCGAATAATCTCGTACTAAGATTACTTGCTCGATAATACTCGCTCGAAAAATAACCCCTATGTTGATCCAAATAGAGGAATAGTATAGTGAATAGAGTAGAGAATATCGATCCGTATAGTGATACAGGATAGACGAGAAATAGTGATTCGAATAGTAATAGAGGGTAGACTAGAATAGCGATCAATTGGATGTCATGCCACTTTCTACATATGCGTTTTATCTATGGTCACGTGGTCTACTTAATTCAATAATGGGATCGCCTGTATTTGCTCAATGGCGATCTATATTCAGACTGAAGTGTCGTCAGCGACATTTTATTCCTATAGAACAGAAACTGTTATTGTGGAATCCATCTCAGAGCAAATCATAATATTTGCTTATCATAAATGTCAACCTAGTGCCAAATAAATAACTTTAACCCATTCTTCTTTTAGCGTTTTTTATTCTGTTATGTACCACGACAAACAAATCCATATTGAAACATTACAGATAAGAAGGAATCTCATATACATTTGAAAGAAATAAAAATCGGAACTGTCCGTGTAAAGAATCAAAAGATTAGTGAAAATATCCGAAAATCCAAGAGGTCTTCGTCTTGAATAAAAAAAAAATATTAGGTTGATAAGTATGTCAGGAAACGTACTTAACAACGTACAAACGTAATCCTATATGGTTAAACATCTTATGACCTTGAATCTCGTCTCCAGTCACTTTCTTACAGTGACATAGCCTCCCTCTGACTTTTCTAAAAATATTTTCAATATTTGGCAATTTTTGTTGTCTTTCTTTTTCGTAATTCAAATGCATAGATTTAAGCTTGCTAGTAGATTGACAACTAGGTCTCAACATATTACTGTTGAACTAACTAGATGTAACCGTAAGTTTTATTATAAAAGATTTTTTCTCGTACTTCTCCCCTGCGGAACTATTTTTGTTTCTTGCTTCACCTCCACCTAGAATTCTCAAAAAATTAAATACAATAACAATCTCTATCTTCTGTCTTCCTGAAACATGTTCTTTATCCTCAATGAAATCTTCTCGGTCTCTTTCACTGACAGTAAACCTTTGCGTCTACGTAATATTATCACCTTGCCTGTGGTGAAATGAAATCGCACTTAGAAAATATTATATGAAATTTTAATTTAATTTTTTTTTTATCCAAATGATTATTCATATTTGTGATTTTATTTCACAAGAACGATTAGATCGAGGTTTGTTTTTTTAAAAAAAATATCCCATTAGTACATTAGGAACGAAATGCTTGATTGCATGGTTAGCAGTTGACTATGAGACATGCGTAATAAATCTCAGCATTGGCGTCAATGACTTCATGATAATATAAGATTTGGTAAATCACTGAAAATCATTCCACCGGTAAACACAACCTTGTGACTGAAACTGAATAGGGAAAAATGTTCGGAAACCGTCTCCATTTGTGCTAGCCTGAAGACCGAGTTTATTGTTACAGAGCGTTTGGGTGTTCTGGTTTTGTTTAACTACTGATTACGCCAGATTATGTTGCCTTTCCCTGAAGCCGTAACTATAATACCCTCAACACAATTACAGTATAAACCGCAGGTTGTCGCTATGCCTGATCGTGTATCTGAAACAGACATTAGTTAGCCACCCTAGCAGACGTCATCCCTATTAAATTACTCTGAACGATGTTGTTCTAACTGCATGTCAGCTTATTAACCTCCTGAAAGATAACACATTACTTGTTAATGATTTCTTCTGAAATTAAAACCTCGAAATTAATTAATATAATATGCGATAGGCGTGGAAATTCGACGAAACATTTTTTTTTTCATTTTTGATGAGAATTAAAAAGTTCTGATATTTAAATAAATGAAAAAGATTTATAAATTTAAAATTGTGGTTTATATATTCAGGAATTTAATGAATGTTTGCAGTCTTCATTTTCTAAAATTTTATGAAGATTATTATTTTAATGAATATTATCGATTAACCATTTCGTGCTACGCTAAGTTCAAGATCTATATGAAGCTTACATTTTGAATTGATTTGAATTATAAGAAAAACACAATAAAATCGATGTTTAAATATTACTTATATAAAATGATACAATTGCAAAAAGGGCGTATCTAAAGATACGGCCTTTTTGCTTGTTTTTCCATACTGTGAATGAGAAAATGACCACTATAAATATGATATAGACAATATTCTGATACAAGTGTGTTTGGTTAAATTAGGGTCCAATTTTACTAAATCTTATTATGCAAGAAAAGTTATGTTGAGTTAGTCCTATTACAAATTTTTCTTATGCTATTTGTTGTGATGTGGAGTCTGACACAAGAATACTTAACTCAACAGAGTCACTCGTGATAGTATTCAATACTCACCTAGACAAGTCACTGCAATAATATTATCACCATTCTAGACAATTACCCAGGACTACTTTTCATGAATCAATCAGTTCATTCAGGATACTAAGCAGGGTAACGAGCTCTTACTACAATAATATTTTAGAATCACACGAACGAAATATATTTAATGCTTGACGAAAGTTTGGAATATATTTGTATTTTATGAATATCATTGTATCATCCTAACTGATCCGTTAACGAATGCAACGGCAACTGCATGCCGAGACAAATAAATAACTTCCTCCCATTCCTCTTTTCAGTTTTTGTTCTGTTACGTAGCACGACAAACAAATCCATATTGAAACATTCTAGAGACGAAGAAATTTCATTTGAAAGAAACTCCTGCTTACCAGTAATACATTTTTATAACAAAATTATGGACAGCATGTTTTTATATTAAATGACCAACCATGATTTTTTTTAGAGTAAAATGACAATCAATACAACACTAAAAAATATAAAAGTACATTTTATGGCAAAATAACCAACAATACATCTGTATATAAAAATCCCAACAATAAATTATTCATGGAGTTACCAGTAATATATATATATATATATATATATATATATATATATATATATATATTTAAATAACTAAAATAAATGTTATTATATACAAACTATATATATATATATATATATATATATTTAAATAATTAAAATAAATGTTATTATATACAAACTATATATATATATATATATAAATGTTATTATATACAAACTATATATATATATATATACATATATATATATATATATATTTAAATAATTAAAATAAATGTTATTATATACAAACTATATATATATATATATATATATTTAAATAATTAATTGTATATAAGTATATACAAACTATATATATATATATATATACATATATATATATATATTTAAATAATTAAAATAAATGTTATTATATACAAACTATATATATATATATATATATATTTAAATAATTAAAATAAATGTTATTATATACAAACTATATATATATATATATATATTTAAATAATTAAAATAAATGTTATTATATACAAACTATATATATATATATATATATTTAAATAATTAAAATAAATGTTATTATATACAAACTATATATATATATATATATATTTAAATAATTAAAATAAATGTTATTATATACAAACTATATATATATATATATATATTTAAATAATTAAAATAAATGTTATTATATACAAACTATATATATATATATATATATATATATATATATATTTAAATAATTAAAATAAATGTTATTATATACAAACTATATATATATATATATATATATATATATATATATATATATATATAAACATAGGTTTAACATTAAGGTATAAAATTATGTACGAAATATGTGTACTAAAGACATAAAATTGTGTGAAAAATATTTAGATTTAGGCATTAAACACCGGGTAGTTGAACTGCCGCTCAACAAAATCAATCAAGCGACCATTCCTTCATTCTTTACAAAATTCTTTTAAAGCAAAGTAGATATTCCCTGGAAGACTGCAAAGAAGGATAGATGAATTATTGGCTGAGAAAGATGAAAAATGCTGCGAGAATAGAGTTAATAATTTGCTTGAAAAATTTCAGAATGAAGAAAATAAAAATGAAAAACATATTACTCAAATTTTTAAAAGCCTTTTATTTAGTTATCGGTATGCTTTATTTTCAAAACAAGGTCAGTACATTCTAAAATAAAAAAATAAAATAAAACATTGTTAAAACTATAGACATATATATAAAGCATTCCATACATTCAGTTAAAAGTAAAAAATAAAATTATCTTTGGTAATGGCTAAACGTATAGCCGGAAACCATTTCTACATTTTTTATTTCCAGAAAAGACAGAAATTATATGAACACAAGAAAGATTAAATAGCAAAAAAACTTAACCGCTGTAATTGGCGGCCGTTTTTAATGAAACTTGTATAAAATAGGGATTACTGTTTAAATGTACAATATATAGCTGGGGGAACAGCAAAATTCTCCAAATTGTGTAACAGCAAAATTCTCCAATTGTTAGATTAAACTTTGAACCGTTGTATCTTAGAAATGATTAAAGATATCATACTGAAATTCTTCGGGGGTTTTATAGCACTATTGGACACTACATTATCAATAAAAATGTATTTAGCTCTAAGCTGAAATAATGATACCACTTGTGCTGTGGCCTTCTGCTCTCATTTTCCTCCCTACTATTGCCTCTTTTTTTAAAAAATATTCACCATTCTCTTGATAGTTACTGAATGGAACTTGAAGATAGGAGCCAAATTATGAATATGTGTACCATTACTGAAGGCCGAAATGCTGTTATAAGATTTTGACGATTTTGCTGCTACAAATGATATATATATATATATATATATATATATATATATATATATATGAATGAAGAAATATAGTTTTAAGGTATGCTATATTTAGGGGATAAAATTCTCACTATCAGAGATGGAGCGTATGTAAATATAAAATTGAACTTTTAAGTTAACTCTCAGAGGCGACAGACAGTTTCATGCTAAACGCAATTGTCCCTGTGTGTTGACTCAATGTTCACTTTACATATATATATATATATATATACACTTTTCATTGATAAAATTAATTATTAGGTTGGTTAAAAAATAATGACGTAATAATGTCGTTTTTGAACGTATTTTTTAACGTCAAAAAACGACATTATTACGTCATTATTTTTGCACCAACCTAATATTATGCGAAACAAATAGGAATACAAAACGAATCGTTATTTCTCTTGTTAACATTTAATAATAAAAATAATAATGCCTGAAAAGCCACCAGGCAGACTGAACTTGTAGGCAAACATTCAAACAGATCTGTATTAGGAAAATCAAACACAATGAATTATCGTCAGAAAAGAATGAAATCTTGTGTGATAATCCAATCAAATTTTAAATCTTTTTGTTCTTGCAAGACTGGTTTTGATCCGAGATCACTACAATTGAACAAAGAAAAATATTTTTTTTTCTATTTGTGTGTTCGTTCAAGTCAAAGAAGATATTTTGTGCTCCGGCGCATGAAAAACTAATTGAATAATTCTTTTTCTTTTTTTTGCGTTTAATATCGAAATATATGCACGATTTAAAACTTGCTGTAAAAAATATCAAATAGATTATAAATATCTATTCTGCTATTTTTTCAAAGTTCTATGTTGATCTTTGGAAAAATAATCATTGTCAATGAAAATTATTTAATAAGACAGCCAAACTTAGCACAAGAGAACATTGCATTTGCGTGCAGAGATAGTTGCACAGAGTGAGAAATTATTACCGAATACTTACAAGTCCAATGCTCTATCCAGCTCGCTGAGACCCGGTGTCCTTAGTCGAAATATTACAGACAAATTAAAGGTCTATGATGTCTTTGGCCGGATATTTGACTTAATCCAATTGTTCTTAAACCAGATTTTAAAAACATTTGAAGGTCTATGCTTCTAGATCTTTTCAAGTTAATAAGAGGGCACCTCAATCATTTATCTTTGGACCGAAGTTGATTCTTATCTTTCCCAACGATCTTCATGAATATCAAAAGTTTCAAACTAGGTGTTTATACTAATGAGAACTCTTTAGTCCTGTTCGATAGATTCGACAAATTAAAACTGGCAACTGTTCTTGAAAATGACATATAATCAGTAAACTGGGGCAAGAAATGGCTTGTAAATTCCAATCCCTCTAGCACGAAACTGCTATCCTTTAATCGTCATAAAAAATCATTTTGCGCTCAATCAGCATGGCTGATGATAACCTCCAGGAAAGCAACTAATTTCGCCTTGTTGGTTCTACATTTATTGACATGGATGGAACGATTATATTGGATCATTTGCGAGGTCTGCTACTAAAAAGTTTAATGCTAGAATTTTTTTTCTTGTCAGAATTCATCTTGCTCGTTTATAAATCTACCATTAGTCCGTGAATTGAATATTGCTGGCATATCTCGTCTCGTGCTCCAATTATATATTCCGAGATTCTCGGCAAAATCAAAGGAAGGGTTTGTAATGGTATTCTCAGAAGAAATCTTGATTTCAGTATCTTTCCCTCTGGGTTTTTTCTATAAATAATTCCATTGCTGTTTATCTAATGAGTTCACCTTGGTACCTCGGCCGTATAAACTTAAAAGTATTACTAGTTCCTCAACTAGGTCTCATTGTTTTACTGACGAACTCGCTAAATATAACGGTAATTTTTATTTTAATAGTTATTTTTCTCAGACTTCTCACCTGTGAAAAATTCTCTTCCGATTTCGTACTCCCTGCAACCTTTCATTTAAATGCAACGTCAATCGCCATGTTATGTCTTTCTGGATCCTGTACTTTTATTCCCCGTTTTCGTCACTCAAGTCTTCTATTATATTCTACTCCCAGTAACTTATTCTATCTTAGTGGCATTATTGCCTTACTTGGACCTAAAAGAGTTTCAAACTATTTCTATACAGAAGTACTTAGAAACACTGTTCAGGTGACTGTATAACGGTTTTTTATCAAGGATCACAACTAACCTAATAGATTATTTGGGTGGGCCGACTACTACCTAATGAAAATGAGTAGTTAGTAGTTACTCAAATCCCCCCCACGACGTCAATTTTGACACAAGTTTGTTTTAATGTGGGGACCCGAACGCGTACACCCTGACTAGGAACAAAAATTGTCCGAACCCCTTCAACTTTCGGATGCGCTGGTTTCGGTGCTAGCACCGATCCCTCTCTCTAGTTCAATGAGAGGATGTGGCCTCGAGTAACAGTTCCCCAGGGTCGTGACACCTCAGTATAATTTTTCCTCAGTTGCGACTCTGTCCTTCGACGGAGCCGCCCCTAGGCACACTCTGCCCAAAGAGAGAGACGCAACTGAGAGATGATAAATAAATGTGTTACAAACTACACGAGAGCAATTTACACACATGCAAAATGAGTAGTTATCGGCCAGCGGTTTTTCTAAATACTTACTTGCCAAGAATCATAGTTTGGTAAAGGCAAAATTAGCCCTTACTATTGTTTGGTATTAATGAAATGTTTCTCTAATAAAAGTATTTTATAAAATTTGACTTCTAAAGTCTACGGCCATCGCTCTTTCTGATGTTAACGGGAGTTTCCTTCCAAACCTTTTGCTTGAGTTAATAGAGTTTATAGATCTACCATTAGTCCGTGCATTGTATATTGCTGTCATATCTCGTCTCGTGCTCCAATATCTCATTAGATAACCTGTTGACTGCATCGATATTTTCTTTTATAGTGTTTTTTTTTTGTTTGTTTGTTTGTTTTGTTTGTTTTTTTTGGTACTCTTGGAAGTGTCCATGCAAGACAGTTGTTAATTAAATGGTATTAGCTAAGAGTCTGTTTGACAACCCTGTCGAATTGTTGAAATTAAAATATCAAAGAAAATGAAGGAACTTTATAGAACTGGTTGTGACGATCATATTTTAACCCTTAACGCTGATAATGAACTCCCAACTATTTGGTCATGATCATTGTTCTCTTTGAGTAAAACGTCACACAGCAAATCTGTGTGATCTCTAATTTTCAATATGCTTTATCGTTTTCGAGCATGCCCGGCTGTTCAGACCTGGTAGAGTTAGTTCAACATACAAAAAAAAACAACCTGTGGTTTATACTGCAACGATCCTAAGAGTTCCTTAATTACAGTTCCTTAAGGTGCCTCTCCAGGGCAACATATGGTTTTGAATTCAGAAATGTCCTTCTCATCTACTGCCTAAGAACCACTGTGAGAAATTCCAGTGTTCCTTGCCATTTAACATGTAGCCAAGGAAGAAATGTCCAAACGAAATGTTTTTGTTATCTGTTAAAGCTCTCTTTGTTTATGATGGTGTATTGTTTTTCTATAGAAGTCGATGAATGATTGTCTTCTTTAATTATTTAAGTGTTCCTTTTCTTAAACCATATTTTAGTCATTAGTCTGTGAAAACGTTTTTATAGAGATCATTCTCAATAAGAATGATGCCATACAAAAATCCATGTAACAGTCGAGATCTGAGAAGGTAACTTAAGAACATAACTCAAGTTTTCAGGTTAATATTTTCCTTATTTTTATCATCCTACGTAGTTAGAAAGATACCACTAATGAAATATATCCTATTTAAATTCATTTAAAGTTTAGAAATTATACGACAGTGCTTGACAAAATATCTGCATGCGTATAGACCTATTCAAAGCAAAGAAGAAAGTATTTTCATACCTTTCTTAAATCAATATAAGGAGAGGCTGCTTATATTGATTTAAGAAAGGCATGAACCGATATGTCTTAACCGTATTCTCTGTGTTGACTGTCGGTAATAGTTATATTAACCATTTCCTGTTAAGGAAACGTTCATCGACGGAACAGTCAATACTATTGTCGGTTGCAATTCATAAACATATTTGACTTAAATATTAATGAAAATACCTTTAGTAATAAGTCCGCCTTTAGCCATTTCCTCGCATTCTCAAATATGATAGAACAAAGTGATAATATCTGTCTATATTTCTGAAATGAGTTATTATGTACACTATTTACATTTCTCATCTTTGTCGCCATATTTATTACATCGTTTCGGTCGTTGTACGCTCTGGCCTTCTTCACGTATTTGGAATGTCGAACTGAACCCATTATTTCGCTCACTGGGGTAGACTGTTCTAGTTCCATGTGCCAGGTCTCATTGATGTCAGTTATCAGTTATCGCCTGTTAATTCCCCTGTGAACGTTCTCCACTGCCTTAACCGAGTATTGAACTCACACTGTTTGGGTCCTGTCACTGGTAATCAGAAATATACAGCGGCACATGTAAGAATGTTCTGGAGACTCAAGAGAGATATCTCTAGCTAGTAGGAGATATTCATAAACACCCAGGCCATGCATGTGGACAAGAGTCCTTCCTAAAGAGAAGATAGCCAGATATAGAAAATTCTGATGAGAGGATTGAATAATTAAAATATATATAATATATAATAATTATAATTAATATTAGTGATATCAGGAGAGTGCCCAATGAAGAACAGTTCCCTACTGCAGGAATTGGTACGGATACCAAAAATTCGTGAGACAAAAACGTTGAGTTCAGGTCTTTTTGTCGAGTCACATTAGTCTTATTTCGTTTGGTTACTTATCGTCATGGGGTTGTTATATAGATTAGGAAAAGTCCGAGAATAATGATAGCTTTTTGGTCGTTTAAGGTAACATGTAGTGGCGGGGAATTAGTACAGATTGCAGCATAGTGTGCCCTCGGGGTTACCCATTGGAAATGCTTGCAGCGACATGGCACTGCAAGAATCCCCATATGCAAATCCAGAACAGCCAAAATAAAACTTGGCATGCAGCAACCAGAACACTGCCAATCTGGTATCCTCAGCATGAAGTGACGTAGCCACTCATATCCATTAATATTCTTGTCAGCTGCTATTATTAGATACTCAGAAGAACCAGTAACCCCTTTCTAAACAAGAAACATAAGTTTCAGCTCCTGTCCGAAGTAAACGGGAGGAGTATGGACCGGACGATAAGAAGACGTCTATTTCTATTAAAAAAAAAAAAGAGAAAAATAGTTTAAGTTTTAATTTAAGTTTAATTCGAAATATCAATTACCAAAAGATTTTGGGTGAATAATTAAAACTACTCTTATCGCATGAGGTGCCCCATGACAAATCATGACTTAGCATTCAAAGTTACGATTCTTGAATAAAAATGTACAGATTTGACAGGGAAAGACGAAAAATCTAATCGAGTAATTAAAATGAAAGATTCAAACTAAAATTCAAACGAAAAATACAAGGTAAAAATCAAAATGTCAGATACCCCCAGAGAGCTATTGTACAAATCCCGGTACGGCATTCCATGTTAAGTTTCGTCTTAGAATATCATCCGGAAAACTTATTTTAAAATGCTGACAGTTCGGCTGACCAGGACATATATATACAGGACTTTGCTCATCAATTTATATCGGAAATTCTAGCCTTTATTTGAACTTCTGTGGAAGTGGTGCTAACCTATCCCACGCGTGACGAAACATTAAAACTATCTCAGTTTCTCAAAAGCAGCCCAAGTAAAAAGGAAAATTTATACATTAAAATTGATACAAATTTTCAGTTTCGAGAACGAGGGTATAATTTCAATTTAAAAATTCAAATTAAAAATGTCAGATATCTCTTAAAGCCGTTGCATAAATCCTGATACGGCATTCCAAGTTAAGTTTTGCCTTAGAAAGATTCAATCAAAAAATTCAATATAGAGGGCGAATGAAACGTAACTTTCTATTTTGTGTATGATAGGCTCTCCTATATAACTGTAATTATTACAAGACGGAAGAATCCATTGTACATAAAATAGGGAGTTACTTTTCAACCACCCTGTATATCCCATGGATTACCGAGAGAGGCAAAAATGTATTCATGTGTTTTACAAGGCGTTTCTTCTATAGTAAATGAAACGGTCTCGCCCAGATAAGTAGCACCACCGATACTGTGTTATACGCCAATAACTCTTAAGGTAGAAGAAATTCAATTAAAATATAGAATCTCAATATAAATACAACTGATAAGTAAAAAGGGGGCGGCATTACTGATTCTCAGAGCAAACATGCACGAAATTAGAAAAGGATGAATATTCTGTCCCCATTTTCAAATTAAGGAAAGATTCGAAAATCAGCATACAAACTTTCACTACCTTCTGAAAACTAAAGGAAATACACATCTATACAACCACCATTCCAGCTCCGAGATTTAGTCAGTAAAATTAGAGAATGTTTCCGTCAGAGGAGCGTCTTTGATGCACTTATGACAAACCTTGACACACGGCAATACCCTTGACGCCAGTCAGTATACTGACTTAAATAGATACTAACATTTTGAATCTGATGGTAACCTATTCTTCTGCTATAATCTAATTTGCAGCAAACATGACTGTCTTCCTCTTTTATATCAAGAGAACAAGAAACAGAAGAGGAGGTTCAGAGATGGAAAGGCTTCTTTTTTTTTTTTTTTTTTTTTTTGCAAATCTTGTAAAATTGATTAAAAGTGCACATTTTCTTTTTCGTTATTTTTTTCAAGAATATCCCGAGCATATCTACGAGAACAAAGACCTAGTCTATTATCTTTTCGATGTTACGTAATTAAATGAAGCATTGCAGAAATAATGATGTATCTTTTTTCGGTATGAAAAATAGCTTCGAGTCAAACTTTTCATTTTTTGTCTGTACTAAATGAAGCTTAATTTTAGAAAAAAAAGAAAAATAAGACAGACAACAGAGAATATAAAAAACAGTAACTCTATTTATTTATGGATACAAAGAAAGAACATGAAAATATTTTTGAACTTTCTTAATTTAAAAGTAAAAAATGAATTTAAAAATATGATATTATCTTCTTCAGCAATATCAGACTTCTTCCTCCTGTATGTGTGAAGTTCTTTTAGGAAGTTGGCGAACATGACTCGCCACAATTTCCTCTCTTTTCCAATTATTAATAAATTGTGTCTTTTTATATCAACGAAACTCTGTTTTTTCAGCCATTTACTCAAATTCGTGAGGTAGTTTATGCGTTGTTTTTTTCTGCTCTCTTCAATCTGTCCTATGGGTATCAAATTTTCCAAGTCTTCTTTCCTCATTATTTATCCAAGAAAGTTTAGTTGCTTATCTCTGATGTTAATTATAAGGGTCCTTGAGACTGTCAGGTTTTCTAATCCTTCTCTCCTTGATATGTACCCTAGAATGTGCAACTTTCTCTTCCTGATGTTCTACTGTCATTTTTTTTAAAGATTAAGTATAAGGACCTTTCCTCCAATGTCTCCTGCGCGTGACAATCTTTAAGACATCTTTCCTTTCTTCACCATGTTTCCTATAACTTTCAACTGTCTCTTTCTGTTTTGAAGTAAGCGTTTTTATGTTTGAATTTTCTCTAAAACTTTGTCGTTGCTGATACATTCGGACTATGTTACTTTCAGCATCCTTCAGTAGAACCAGATTTCTGTTTCTTTAGGTCTTTTTTTCGCGCAGGTTGCAATAAAAACTAGTTGAACAGCAGGGTAACATCTTCTGTGGCTGATCTATTTGCTTATATTCTATTCCATGCTATCATCAAATCGTATAAAAAATCCTCCTGTACCGAACAAAGGTATACTAAAAATATCAGTAAAACACTGAAAGCGATTAATTTATCCTATTTTTTTCGGCATTTGTTCTATGATCTATGCACTGTAATGTTATGTAGTTAGTACATCCTGATGACGTAAATTATAGGCAAGGCATCTCCTCATTCGAACATATCTACTCACATCTTCTATTCATCTTCCTTTATCTTTCTCTCTATATGTCTCCTTTAAATATTCTCTTTTCTCTTCTCAAAAAAATTGCTATTCATTCGAAATAATGCCAGGAGCTTCTGTTTTATATCTAGAGAGTTGTGACAAAATCCAAAGAAGAATCGGCAACTCTATAGATCTTGATCTGGCATCTCAGCTGCAGTCACTTAGCATCGCCGTAACGTAGCTTCTTTTTACCTCTACTATAAATATTTTTATGGTAAATGTTCTGATAAGCTTTTCTCGACGGTAACCCGACTTATACTTTTTGTTTTTGCTGTGTACTAAAATTCATTGTTGAATTTTTTAGTTGTAATCATAATTTCGATAATAATATTTATTTTTCCCGCATCTCTCGCTTTTAAGATTTCTGCTTTCCTGTCAAATACGATCTCGAACAATTAAAATCCAATAATGATCGCAGTCATCTTGAATAATGTTATTTTTTTTTAATTTACCTTTCTATGTCTTTTATTATCAGTCACACCTTGCATCCGAGTGGATTTTATTCAGTTCATTGCAACGAAATTATAAAAAAAAAAAAAAACCTGAGGAATGCTCAGAAAACACAATACTTAAATATTAGGTTGGTGCAAAAATAATGACGTACTAATGTCGTTTTTTGACGTATTTTTAACGTCAAAAAACGACATCATTACGTCATTATTTTTGCACCAACCTAATAACTAGCCAAATCTGTCTACTCTGGACGCGAAAATTAGTTGTATATTGGGATAGTAAATTATTGTTGGATCGTGTCGGATTAAAAAAAAACTACTTTCCTTTTCTCTTCTTGCATTGATGTCACAAGATTATATGTAAGATTATTATGCAATTCCTCTACGCACATTTTGATCAGTATTTGGGGAAATAAAACAGTTGAAATTTAAATGATATAAGTCTGTATTTTCTACCCCTCAATAAATGTCGGAATAAAAATGTCAAATAAAAAGAAGGAATTTTATCCATCTCATTGGGACAATCATATTTTAAACCATAAAGCTGATAGTGAACTCCCATCTATCTGATCATCATAGCTGTTTTCGATACAGCAAATCAGCGTGATCACCCATTTTTAATACGTTTCCAGTTTCATTGCATGCCCGTCTGATATATTAAAGTTTATTCAAGAGCCAAAAGGCCAAACTGTGGTTTATACTGCAAATATGAGATTGCCTTAGTTAGAGTTCAAACTTGGATCTCACCAGGGCCATATACGATTTGGAATTCAGAATTGCCTTTCGCCTCAGCTGGCTACCGACCATTGTGAAAAATTCCAGTCTACCTAGCCATTTAAAATATAGCCGATGAAAAAGACATGGACTCATGTCTTTCGCAGGGATATTTGCGTGAAAGTGAATATAACAACTTGACCGGAATTCGAACTCGACTCGCCGCTTTCTAGTTTTGTGAAACTAACAATAACACCACATTCAGTATAGAAGTATTGGTAAAAGGTGTTTGGGCACCTACAGTTTATGCATTGAATGACGCCAGAATGAATAGTTCTTGAACAAAGACCGTATGAAGATTTTAATGGTTTCAGACATACATATATGTATATGAAGCACTTACAGTCACAATGTAGTTTTGATTCCTATGTCCACTTTCTTTTTTTATTCTCTCTCTTTCTCTATATCACACAGATTAATACACATACCTAAAAAAGGAGAGACATGATATTAGAAATTTGACAAAAAGAAAAAAACATTTTATGATTAACTTTTGCTCTCCTTAACATATCCTCATCTACCCTTGATCACTGAAATAGAATTTTTTTTCAAAAGTTTCTCAAAGTATAAGTTCTTTAATTGATTCCATTCTGTTTTCAATGATTCTAAGAGTTCTTCATTTCTTGCATGGAATGGTTCAACTCTTTTTTTTTTCAAGTTCCTCCCATACTTATTCCCGGGTTGCTTCAAACTTTTGAACTTTAGTGGATGTAAGAATGCTATAATGCACATATACATGTAATTAGTGAGAAGCTTAACAAACTTATTTATCACTCAATAAGGCAAAGAATCTCACGGTACGTCCCACTGATACCGCCATCTTCTAGTCTAAGTTACGTTTAGTAATTATACAGTGGGAGAAAAAAACGAGAGATGGAAAAGTTATACCTGCAAATATATGCAAATTTCCTAGGTGTGTTTATGTGTGTCATTCTTATAGCGAAAATGTTCAACGAAATTCGAACCAGATTACTAGCAACTATGTATGACTGACAAAACTGTAAGGCTGCGTTAAAACTACTTTCTTATTTATTTAAAAGTAATCACGAGAATTTGAATATTTAACTGTTCGTTGTTTTGTGTCGGTTATAAATTTCATCCGCCACCCTATGTGTGCGTTCCAAACTCTCATAATATTTATCCGACGGCAATAAGTCCGACCTTCACAACATTAATTTTTCTCCACCAAAACCCGTCACCACATATAAACTGAAGAAAAAAAAACACATCTGCCACAATCTAGGCAATTCAGTACTCTCCCTTGGATCCAGAAAAATCTCTCTCTTCCGATTGCGTCAATAAGAAAAATTTATCTGCTAAAGAATCATGTCAGCAAAAACAGAAACACTAACAAGAACATTATACGACTGGGGTGCCAAAATGTCTTGATATATTTACCCTACAGGCGTAAACAGAGACAAAGTTGTTGTCGATAAACATCGATGATATGCTATTTATATATTGAAGGCAAGGACAACGGAGCAGCAGAGTAGAAAAATACTGTATGAGTGAGACAACAGTTTTATTTCTCATTAAAATAATGACAAAGCGCTATAGTCTTCATGGCACTCTGCAATGATTAACCCTCGCTGTACAGAATTGCTTAACAAGATCATGTTGCCATCCATTCTGTTGTGATTTTGATCTAGATTACATTGCGCTGTAATAAATTGAGTTAAGTTAATGATTTTAGATTATTATTATGAGATGGACA
Organism: Acanthosepion lycidas; assembly: GCA_963932145.1. NCBI lineage: Eukaryota > Metazoa > Mollusca > Cephalopoda > Sepiida > Sepiidae > Acanthosepion > Acanthosepion lycidas. The sequence continues at coordinate 43,707,586 of OZ010582.1, forward strand.
AAGTCCGACAATTATTTTAAGATATTTTTATGTTTATACATTCTTAGGAATACAGGAATCGATATAGCATACAGGTTTGATTCCTGTCGGAGGACGAATATTTTCTATGAAAATTTCTCGGACATTCAGGCCGGTAAATGTTGTTTAATACTGTTTATTATAAACAGAGCATTTACTTAAATATTTGTATCTATAAAAAAATAATGTATAAACATAAAAATGTCTTAAAATTATTATTAATATAGACGTCTAATTTTATTTTTAATTCTGTAATTTGTCGTGCCCATTCAAGACGTTGGCGATCGCATCTCTACAAATTCCTGTCCTTACTATCTCTCTCTATTTTTTATTTATTTATTTTTTATTTTTTTGTCTTTTCATTATCTCTCCTAAACCCTGTTCTGCCATTCATTTGCACAAGTTAAGTTACATTATGAAATGACTTTCTGTGTCTGTCTCGCCATCAATGTCTGGTGAGTGTCAAATTCTCCAATCCCCCTTTCCTCATTATGTGACCTCTCTTTTTCTAATATTAATTATAAGTGCATTTTTTGTTTCCATTTACCATTTCTACTAAGGAAATTAATGCGAACCAATATTAATTGTAACTATTTTTTTTTCATTTTAGTGTTAGTCTCCTTCCATCGCAACTATTATGATCTTCAATCTTTATCCATCAGTAAAGAGTGCTTATCGGAAATAAATTGTTTTCACTTTTTATTAAAGAAAGTAATGATAATTATTACTAAATTTGAATAATAAATCTTTAATCGTTTTGGTAGTTACTTTTTATCACAATTACTTAGATTATCAGTCCGTGGCTATAAATAAAAAAAAAAAAACGTTAGTTGGAGATAAGGTATAAATTCCCAGACAGACTCGAGATGGAAAAGATAACACCTTCAAGTTTCTTTTACAGTTAATGATATTTTATTTCTAATAAACGTTGTTTACTAACGGCTGAATAGTCGCGAGAAGAAGCAACACATTTTTATATGAATGAAAATATTAGTCAACATTTTTGATTTTATTCATTTTCTACGGCTTATCAACCGTTTAAAGGTTATTTAAAACCAGAAATTGTTTTAAGATTTTTTTTCTTAAGATAATAATGGTTTGGTGATACAAGTTTTACTAATTAACCCATAGATTGGGGGTTGATATGTTTCCCAAGGGTATTTGCGCATCAGTAATAATAAAGAACCCAAAGGAAATTGGAACTATTAACAATTCCGGGCCATTATCCGTTACACCATCCACAGATGCAAACGTAAAGCACCTGGTATTACTAAATGGTCACCCATGTAGGTACTGAACAGACTCGACGTTGCTTAATTTGGTGTTGATACGGAAAACGGTATTTCAACGGAATGCCGCCATATGTTGTTAATGCTTCACAAGCTGCGTCTAATAAACAATTAAAAATGGAGATGATATTACTATTCGTCGGTAATTACAACGCTTTTCTTTTCCCTTTTTTTAAGATTAAGCCTTCAGGATAGAATTAGAAAAAGTGAAACGTTTTTTAATTTTATTTTTTAAATTATTATGCCTTGAATTTATCATGTTTTATTTTGTATAGAGAGAACTGAACCTATTAAACGCGATGCAGAGGGATAAGTTTTATTCCTGTTCTTATCAAATAACACTAAAGATATATTTATATGAGTTGAATAGAAAATATTATTTTTGAAGAAATATTTCTTTTATTTCAATACGAAACCGTCTGTTAAAGGACACGTATGTAATATTTAAAAGATTGCTAAAGAATGCATATTTAATATTTGAAAGAATGTTAAAGAATGCAGATGGAATATTTTTAAAATGTTAAAGAATGTGTAGGTAATATTTATAGTCGAACATGAAGTTGAACTTAACTGTAATACATTTATTTACCTTTCTAATTAATCTTTTTATTAATTTAAATATTCAATCTATTATTTTCAATTTATTCCTTTTAACATACATTATTTGAATCATACCGTATATAATATTGATACATTTGTTAGAAAAAGCAAATGCGTATATATTAAACATTGCGCAAAACTCAGAACTTCAATCATTTACTCCTGGAGAAAAATGTTTTGGCCATTATTGTAGGAGCTGATGCAAATAATAACAAAAATATGAAATCAAGTATCAAATTTTCATCATTTTAATTACGTAATTACATAGATATATATTTTACATAGTTAAATCAACATATTTCCATTATTCCAATGTACATCAAACAATTTTCAATATTACATAGAAAATCCATATATTTTCATTATTACTTAAGTGGATCAATATATGTTTATTATTACATAAGTGGATCGATATATTTTAAATATTAATTAAGCGGATTGAAACATTTTTATTATTACTGGACTGTAAAGAAATTGTAACGTTTTTCAGTAGGTGATTTCGTTTGAGTGAAACTTTTGACATATATGTATATGCTGAACGGTGACATTTAAACGTGTCTTCTATTCGATTCTATTTATTTTTCTTTTTTTTTTCTTTTTTTTTTTTTACATTGAAAATAAAAATGGAGGAAAATATACGCATTTTCGTCATTTGACGCACTTTTATTTCCGGAAAGGAAAATGCTGATCAAACAACAAACAAAGGTATGTGCCGCTTATGAAGATGGCGCTATAGCTGAGACTACACTTCGTTTGTGATTCGCTATGTTCCTAACTGTACATCTTTGATTTGAAATACGGCAGAATTTTACGGCATGACCAAATCGAACTAATAAAATAACCCGCGTTACACAAAACGGGACATCGCAGTGTTGCTTTGAAAATATGAGGTCCCCAGTTATAAATGTACTTATTTATTGTCAACATGATTTTTATTTAAAGTTCTTACTTTTCCATTCTCCTGATATGGTGCCAAAAGAAAGACGCGTTCAAGTTTTACGATTTATTCATTACTTTGTTCAAAGAATTCTTCGGGTGTAAATAGAAAACAAAGCCTAGTCATATGTTCCTTTTTATAAGAAAATACTTATTTCAGAAACTGGACACTTTTCCCATTGATGGTAACTTTACTGAAAAAAGGTCAAAAGGCCTTGGATAAGTTTCATGTGCAACCAACCATAACTATTTGATTAAGGAAGGCAATTAGCAAACAACCGGTCTTTACTTAAAAGTTTCCATCTATTTTCGTCTATTTTATCTCTCTCGGCTTTTTTTTTTAAAGAAAATCTTGTTTTCATTCAAATTCTTCATCCTTTAATTGTATGGATGATTTGTTCCTATTTTCTTGCCCATAATTATTTATCAGTTGCTACTTATTTTCTCCTTTTACTTTCAATCGCCTTCGATTTTCAAGCTACCATATTTAGTTTTGTCTAATTTGAAACATTGTAATTTGACTCTACACGTACAATGGGCCGTTTATCCACACTTTAGTTTTCTCTTTTTTCACTTACGCTTTTGACTTAATAAGAAAAGAAAAGTAAATGCTGCTGAGTTTTGTAATATGATGGCAATGAAGTTTCTCTCTATTACATAAAAATTACTGCAGTGTATTTTTGCAGCTGTTTGATTAGATTATTTTTGTTACTGTTTTCTGTTTTTTTTCATTGTGGGTAGCATAACAATTATTCAGCGTTGAGTGTGGAACCATGTGAACGTAAATCCATACGTTTTCGGGAATTTTACAACAGAATACAGAATTTAAAACAGAATAAAATGAGTAAATATTCGCTCACCAAAAGGTACTTATTGGTGATAAGCGAAGATTTTTGGAATTAACGAAAATTCGACACTGAGTATAACACACACATAAATATACATATAGATACAGTGTAACCCGGATATAAGAGACCCTGATATAAGAGAAACCCGGATAAAAGAGATATTTTCTCTGGTCCCAAATTAGAGCAATACTGACCTAAACAAATAGACCAAACCCAGATATAAGAGAAACCCGGATATAAGAGACTTCTTATCCGGTCCCGACAACTCTCTTATATCCGAGTTACACTGTATATTGTAAACATTTACCAGATCTATTTATGATATATATATCTTATCATATGCATGAAACAGACAGTCGACGTTGGGTACTGACCACAAATATAGTATATCTTAAAACTGTATTTTTATCATTTATATAAAACTATATATTTATCATATATAAATACTTACGCACACACACACAAACACACACATATATATATATATATATATATATATATATATATATATATATATATATATATATATATATATATATATATACACATTCAGTCCATACCTTATTTTAATCGATAGGATTTATTTAAGTGAATTCTTTGGGGTTTTTTTTAATAAAAATGAATGGTTAACAGCAAATCAAATTAAATGAAGGTTCTCATTGGGGGGACGTGTTCGATTCAGGCCTGTAATAATTTTTATTTAATAAAAACAGACCATTGACTTAAATTGAATCTATGAAAATAATGTATCAACAGAAAATTAAATAACTGTCGGATATACATTTAATATTATATATATATATATATATATATATATATATATATATATATATATATATATATATATATATATATATATATATATATATAGTAAACATTACACTCATGTTACTGCTTCCGACAACATTTAGATGCTGATGCGATTGTCACACAATCCTCAGGCAATAAGTGTGATGACATACGCAATTGCATATTAATTACATATACATATATATCATATATGCAGAAATATCCTTGGGAAAGGTCTGGATCCATTTCTCTACCTTCTGCTATGGATTGTATAGCAGGACAGACTGGGTTCTTGAGCCTTGGCTGGCAACCTGTTTTCTGCAGTAAAAAATGAGAAACAACTGCGGGACAAATCTGCCTAATCAGTCATTTATAGAAAGATATATGCTCTCCCAAGAGTCTATGAATTATGTCACTCAACTGACTGACTTATATAATTTTATTTGAAAATTATAACATAAATATTTTATAAAATCACTACAAAAATAATCCTTTTTTTTCAACACTTCTGGTATCTCATACCACATACACACACACACATAGACACACATATATATATATATATATATATATATATATATATATATATATATATATATGTATATAAATTTTGAACAAAACATTGTGTTTTGGGGAAATCTAGTCAGTTTCATTTAGATTCTTTTTATTTTCCTACCTATCCATGATATCTGTTATTAGATATCTCATATTGTGATAAAAGTTCAGCCAAGAATGGTGAAACGTTATAATTATCTGGGCGAAAATTTATTTTGTATGAACTAGCGATTAATCATTTTCAATATAGTTATTCTTAGTGAATTATTTTCTCTGTTAACTAGAGTAGCATATTTATATCAAAATTGTTGTCCGTTTCTTTACTGTGAACAACCAATACGTTTAATATATTGTTCTTTAAAATACCTCTTTTGTAGTCATCTAATCATTTATTTAAACTTCTTGAGGTTTCTCCTATATATTCTTTCTGACAGTCATTTCGGGCGATAGTATAAATTTCTCCTTTAAGTCGAAACGGTTCATACTAAAACTTTTTTCACTTTGTCATACACGTTTCCTCACAAACTATTCTTGATTTATTAAAATTTTTATATCATTATCCAATATATATATATATATATATATATATATATATATATATATATATATATATATGTATATATATATATTCAAAAACAATCCGCCCTTGATGTTACCATGGAATGTTTTGATTTCAATTCTGACCATACTATTAAAACTCGTCAATTTCAGAAATAAGTCATTCCCAAAAAATTTCGCTTGAAAATGGAACAGAGCCTACTTTAACTCAAGTTAATTCAAATATTATTTTGAAGTTTTCGGCTCTTGTTTTGAAACATGAGACCTCTTATGTAGCGTGTTGGAATCATATTTTTAAATAAACAATTATATATATATATATATATATATATATATATATATATATATATATATATATGCGCCGAGACGTAGAAGTACCCAGGTTTGTGTCTGGGAGCGCGGATAAACCACTGCGAGAGATGCCCCACCTCCGTCTTTGTTAAGACAGACATCTAGGAGAAGGACACTCTGATGAAAAACCTGAGGCCTGTTGTTCATGGTGTCCGTGGCAAGCTTTTGCATCGACGTAATGTTATCAGCAGTTCCAAGAAGTGTGAACGGTGCTACACAAGCCTTCACCACTATAATCAAAGCATGTGTGGGTTTCTGACAACTTAATTCATGTTAGAATATCTTATGTGTGTTATCATTAATTCCTACACGCCAAGCAAGTCCATTGGCGATAGTGTGAAAGCGACGAGGACAGGCAAAGCATTCAGTCTCTAGCTGAATAACTGCACAATGGTAGGCCGATGGGTGATGGCCGTTCTCGCACAAAACCTGTGAGCAATTGTGCGGTTCGTGTCCTTCATCGGTGACAAAGCAGGTCTATTTAGGATTAGCACTGATTTCCCCTTAGTTGGGGAGGAGGCGAGAAAAGGAGCCCCCAAAATTGCATGCTCACTTTAACCATGGCAGCGAACTGCATTTGTCTGGGTATCCAATCACGAAGTCAAAACAATTTGAAATACAATAATTTTTTCTTTGGAACTTGGAACGTACGAACTCTTCAGGATAATGCCTCTTCACCAGAGCTCAAAACAGCCATTGTATGTCTTGAACTGGGAAAGTATAATATCGACATAGCGGCACTCAGTGAAACTCGACTTGCGGGTACATCACAATTGACCGAAGTTAAAGGGGGATATGATTTTTATTGGAGTGGGAAAAGCGAAACGGCATTCAGGTGTTGGCTTTGTCATGAGATCCGACATGGCTCGTACTCTTCCGTCGCTTCCTAAGGGTTTATCTGACCGCATTATGACACTAACTCTTGAGCTAGAGCAGGACACTCGTGCAGTTTTTGTTAGTTGTTATGCACCGACTTTGACCAGCCCGGAGCAAAAGAAGGATAACTTCTACAACCAACTTCTAATTGTGATCTCTGGTATTCGCCACAAGGTTAAAATCATCTTTATGGGTGATTTCAATGCTCGGGTGGGTAGTGATTTTCAATCTTGGGAAGGGGTTTTATGTCATCATGGTATTGGACAAATGAACTCAAACGAACTCAGACTTCTTTCTTTCTGCAAAGAGTTTGATATATGTATCACAAACACATTGTTTCAACAGAAAAATTGCTGTAAGACCACATGGGTGCATCAGCGCTCCAAAGACTGGCACATGATTGACTATGTGATAACAAAAAGACGGTATCGAAACGTTTTCAAATTGACGAGATCTTTTCAAATCACCTGCTATCTCTCGGATCATGCTCTGCTTCGTAGTAAAGCCTCACTCCGTCTAGATCGCTGAAGAGTGAAAAAATCCTCTGTTCCAAAGCGTATTAACACCTTGTCGTTGAAATCTGTTGATCAGCGAGCCCTCGTCTCAGAACAGCTTGATGAAGCACTGGGATCTATAGAAATCAGTAATGACATCGAATCATCCTGGGAATCCTTGCGTGGAGCTACCCACTCAATATCTCTCGAGGTGCTCGAGATGCCCATTCGCAAGCACCGGGATTGGTTTGATGAGAACAATGAAGAAGTGCAGAATCTAATCCATGAAATGCATAGTTCACACAAAGCCTGGATTGAGGATATAAACTCTCCGGGCAAAAAGAAAGCTTACACAAGCTGTAAAGCACAAGTTCAAAAAGCCCTGCGTACAATGAAAGAGGCATAGTGGTCTGCACAGGCTACCCATCTTCAGGAAGCATTCGACAGAAATGACTCAAAGGCATTTTACGAAGGAATGAAGAAAGTGTTCGGTCCGCAGGATAACGGTGTCTCGCCGATTAATTCAACAAATCGTGACCTCTTGACGGAGAAGGCTGAAATCTTGAAAAGAAGGAAGGAACATTTTGATACTGTTCTCAACAAAACATCTACCACTGATGAAAGTTTTCTTGAATCAATCCCTCAACGCTCAGAAATACCAGAGCTATCATTTTTACCAACCTTTCAGGAGGTTTTGGCAGCTATTAAACAATTAATGTCTGGGAAAGCACCAGGGAAAGATGCAATCCCACCGGAAATGTATATGGTGTTTGTTGACCTCGCAAAGGCATTCGACACTGTGAACAGGACTGCTTTGTGGAAGGTTTTGCTCGGTATACCCGAGAACATGCTACAAGCCATAGTATCGTTCCACGAGGGAATGAAGGCGAATGTTGTTTCTAATGCTGAAACGTCTGATTCCTTTGGCGTTGCTAATGGCTCTAAGCAAGGGTGTGCTTGTGGCCCCTGTACTGTTTGTCCTCTACTTTTCTGTAATGCTGAAACACACATTCGCTGAAACTCAGGATCGTGTTAAAATTCAATTTAGGAGAAGCGGTGGCCTCTTCAACCACTAGAGGTTTAAAGCCAAAACTCAAACTCGAACTATCATAATTCGCGATTTATTGTTTGCCGATGATGCTGCCCTTGTTGCTACTTCGTTTGAAGAAGTTCAGCGCCTGGCGGACCGATTCTCTGCCGCTTGCAAAGCATTCGGTTTAACCATTAGCATTACAAAAACTGAAGTTGTTCACCAGCCTGCCCCAGTAACTAAGCAAATCAGAGGCGTCAGGCAGGACCCTCCAGTACATGCATTTCCTGAATTACCAATCCAAGTCGACGGACATAATCTGAAGTATGTAAAGAATTTTAATTATCTTGGCAGCAAAGTAAATTCAAGTGGAACACTGGATGATGAGATAATCAATAGAATATCAAAAGCCTCTAGTGCCTTCGGAAAACTTCGTCATCGACTTTAGAAAGATAGTGGTATTAGGCTTGTACAGGTATACAAGTCTGTAGTTCTCACAACGCTTTTGTATGGCTCAGAGTCCTGGACACTATACAGAAAGCAAATTCAGCAATTAGATATATTTTCCCAAAGGCTGTCTTCGGGAAATCTGTGGGATAAACCTAAGCGAAAGAATGGCAAATGCAGACCTTTTCACAATGTGTGATATTGATGGTATTGAGTTCTTTCTCATGAAATCACAATTACGCTGGACAGGTCATGTGTTACGTATGCAAGACAACAGAATTCCAAAAATGCTCATGTATGGTCAACTTGACAATGGTCATCGAAACGTAAGTCGGCCTTTGCTTAGGTACAGGGACAAGCTGAAGAGTAACCTCTTAGCTGCGAATATAAATCACACTACCTTTGAGAACATCGTAATTGATCGTAATGAATGGAAGACTACATGCTACAATGGCATCAAGAACAAGGCAGCATCAAACATTGTCAAGCTTCGTCAAACTAGGGAAAGGAATAAAATATCTGCTGCTGTTCAAGCCATATACTCCAAGAATCCACACTCTTGCACAATCTGTGGACATCTTTGCAAATCACTGGTGGGACTGAAGTGTCACTTGCGACTCACACACAAGGTCAAATAAACAAAGTTGTCGGAGCCTCATACGTCCAAACCGACGGGAGAGTCCATCATATATATATATATATATATATATATATATATATATATATATATATATCTTACACATAATTTATTTAAGATAAAATCCGTTATATGAAAATGGGTATCATTCTTGCAGTAGACTAGCTGAAAGAAAATATTCAAAAAGTCGTTTTTCTATCATAATATTTTCATCGAATCTGTGCAACTGCTTTATTTTATTTTAAATCATTTCACCCCAAGCAAGGGGCTTACAGAGAATGAAAGTGAAAAAAAAAGTGTATAGGGAGCGGGATTGCTGAAGATAGAAGATGGCGGTTGACTTTTCATTTAATTTTTTGATGATTGTAGTTATCAGGGAAACAAGTAACGTGAAGACCGTTCCAAAGGCGTTGAAGTGTCAGTTACATTTAACTATTTCAACAGTAAATGGGTGGCACATAGGTGTCAGTCTAGTAACATTTTCATCTGTAACTAAGATTCAGTCGAACTATATGCTTTTGTTTGTTTGTTTGGGTTTTGGCATATCAACCACTGTGGTTTATTTAATGCCAAATCCAGTTTATATGAATTTTAAATGCCTATTTTGTATGGAATAAAAAATGTATAGCTGGCAACATTGTTAAAAAAAAAACGTATAGCTGGCAACATTGTTTAAAAAAAACGTATAGCTGGCAACATTATTGTTTAAAAAAAACGTATAGCTGGCAACATTATTGTTTCAAAAAAACTTAGAGCTGGCAACATTATTGTTTCAAAAACTTAGAGCTGGCAACATTATTTTTCTGAAAAAATTATGTGAGACCTTGCTGTTGGATGTAGTTTATCGGCGTACCCAGGACGCGGATGTAGTTTACCGTCATACCCAGGACGTGAGTAAGACTTGGAAAACTAGGAGTTCACTATTTGGCCACAGCTGGGACCCGAACAGGTGCCACCACCCCGGGTCAAGGTGGACCCGGGAACACCAGCAACCAAGAGGCGGCTCCACGCCCATCAAAACCTCCCAACCAGAGGCCCCGCTGCTGGATGCAGTTTAACGTCATACCCAGGACGCCTCATTGGGTGGGTACCCCTCTACAGAGGTGCAGTCGGCGTATTCTAAAGCCCCAGCCGACAGGGCCCACTATATGCTTTGCACACCTTTAAGGACATGTTTGTTATGACTAAATCTAGTACACGGACCCAACAATGGGTTAAAAAGTAGGACTTTTATTTGGAAAAATCACTGTTATTTCAAAAAATGTTAACACCTGTATATGTTATTATTCTTTCAATCCAAAAGAGAATTCAGTTTTAAATATTCCACAAGGATCTGATTAGCCGTAATAAAATCCATCAATCAATTCATCAAGTTTATCAAAGGCAGTCACTGGGGAAACAGTTTAATAGCAATAGCCCTAGACTAATAATTGAACGATACTTCCACTTTAGTGGTATTAGGCTGTTAGTATCATTGACAAACGAACTTTCGAGGCGGTGGAATAATTTTCAACATCTTCTTTGATTTAAATTTAGTCGTCAGTTATCACAAAGATCAAAATGAAAGAAGAAAAAAAAAAGAAACTTTAGAATCTAAAATATCATGAGAGTTGACAGTCCAGTTCGAAAATAGATACGTTTGCCCGAAGCAAATCACACACCACAGACTTGTACGAGAATCAGCCAGAGTGAACGTCTTAATCTGATGTAATTTAAGTGTTCTCTCTTGTATATTTCTGGTCACTTATTCCGTTGACCCCCGGAGAATAAGCGAAAAGGTTTTCAATTGAATTGTATCTCCGAGCCGAGTCCACATCATTATTCATTGACGTCAAGATAATTATTTTTACAAATCATATAAGACATTTTTCTTGGGAATAATGGAAAGGGTAAATTCTTTAACTTAAATCTTCAGGTTAAGGAATCTCACGTTACACAGATATAACTCAGGATTTATATCGAGAATCAAGTATACTGATTGGCTGCGCAAGTGATATCAACTCGTAAAATGGCGAAAGTAGTTCGAATTCTAGCCAGGCATCTCGTAATTCGGCGCGGAATAATTCCAAGATGTTTTATGTCACCTTCAATTGTGTTAACAAAACTGAATTGTTCTTAGCCTGACATGATATTTAACTACGGAGAGGGAGGGTAAGAAAAGATAATAAAACAATCCATTATTATTTATTTTTCCTTCCCAGGCAATAAGCCTTGCACTCATAGTAAAATAAACAATCAGTAATCAAACAATTAATGAATCCGACAGGATGATTGCACTGATAATTCATCAGTTACCTCCCTTTAAGATCTAGTCGGTATAAAAACGCAACCTCTTATATCCGTCATTAGAGGTGTAGTCAGAATAAAGTGCAATAATGTTTTGGTATAAGTTTATTCACTGGTTCGGTTTTTACTATAATGAAAATATAAAAGAACAAATAGGAAACGTATATCATTCTAACATGTTTTAGTCTTATCAAAGCTTCGTCAGAGATTGACAGAAAATAGACTAAAAGAATCTGTCTTTTCTTTCTCTGTGTTTTTTCAAT
>OZ010582.1:43724562-43732062 GCA_963932145.1 Acanthosepion lycidas
GAAAAAGACCCTTTGAAAGAAAAATTACGGAAATTTTAAACCACACTTTACTGGCTTCAATTTTGTAAAATATTTCAAATAAAATTTTAAAACTTAATATCTACATTTTTAAAAATAATTCTCCATTAAAATTAAATCGATTGAAAATTTAGTTGTTAGCTGTTTAAAATTATACCCTGCAGAACGAAATAAAACCATAATGTTGTTTTGTTTCGATAATTTTAATAATTTTGTTAATGAAATATTCGTAAACTTTTTTTGGTTTTGAAAAAAAACTCGTTGATAACATTTTTTTTAAATATTTATTTTCGTTTATTTAATTGGTAAATATTTTAAATCATCTTCAGGAAAATTTTGAATTGTTGATCTTTAATTAATTCTGCTTTATTACTGCATAAATAACGACACACTTTCGATACTGAAATGAAAATAATCAATTGAATGGAACTATTTTAATATTTTATTTTCATGCGCACGTAAGGAGTCGCTCTTCCGTATTAAAAAAAAAACTCTCATTATTTTAGCCCGAATAATTCATAACACAACGCTATAAATCTTATACATCCAATACGCTATTTGTCTCTATTTAACACTGCATGAACTGTTATTATTTTATTACAAAATTCTGAAGAAATCACATCCCCTACGAGAACTTATTTAAGCAAGTAAAACCTGTAATCACTTCACTCAATGTAAGTTATAAATGATTTTATATGAGAACTAAATAAAAAATAAATCACTTCCACAAAAAAAGATATATAAGAATACTGTCTATATTTCTGAAATGAGGTATTGTAATTATTCACATTATTTATATTGTTCAGACATATTCTAGGTCACAAAAATCTCCTAAACCGGCCGAGTATAGAAATGAATACAATATTGCAACCAGTAGGACAGAGTGCTAGAGAAAAACAATAATAACAACAAAATTGCAATATGGGCTCTGGTAAAAAAAAATATTACTGAGACATTAAGTTTATAAGTCTCAAACATTCATAGGCCGATGTTCTCAAGTATGCATGGTCCAGTGAATAAAATATTGGTTGGATCCAGTGACCTAAACCAAAGAAATTTACCTTCAATACTGCAATGGTGAACAGAAACTTGGAGAGTAAAGTTAAAGGGAGATAACTGAGGCATCTGAAAGAGACATGGAATTAGAACAATTTACGCTTTTTCAGTTCGAAATTCCAATCATCTGAAGAAGGCCGGAGCGTATAACGGCCGAAACCTCCTCAACATGACAATAAAGATGAGGACAATACACCGGACAATGCAAATAAAGGAATACTCCTCGGAAGTGAACAATAATGAAAGTACGTAGGAGCTTTATAGGGAGTGAAAGTAAAAAGAGAAGATTGGATATAGGGAGGATTGTGGAAAGGAGAGAAGATGAACGGTTTTCAAGAAGATAGAATGTAAACAATAAAGAAAATGTTTAATCCAAGAAATGCATCTATTATTATACATTATCCTGCTAGTTTGTGCAAACAATTAAGATAATGGCGATCGGAAATAGAAATGTACGCCTGGATATCTGGCATAATTTTTGTTGTTTCTATCAAAATTTTTGGGCAGTTGTGCCTTTCAGGATTCGTCAACTGTTTATCGATCCGGGTAGCCTTTATGAAATGTCGAACAGAAACCATTATTACGGGGTAGATTGTTCACTTTCACTTGACCAAGGATATCTCGTCTAGTTCTTATTTTGTACTGCTCAGTTATTGCTCCTTCTGTTTTCATTACCGACCCAGAGATTGAACGCACACTTAATATGTCACCAAATTCATGATCGATCGCTTTGATCCGTTGGGTTACATTTCATGGAAGTTGGGATAATAACAACAAAGATGAGGAGTATATTTAGAGTGTAAATAATATACATAATGATATTTCTTCATCTCAGAAGTTCAGTCAAAGTACGGCTTACGCTAATGTATGAACTTTGTCGACAAACCGCGAACGCCGCTGTCAGGGAAAAACAAAGCTCCAAGATGGGATTTATTTAAAATTTATTGAAAAATCTCGTATTCTTAATAAAAAGCAACAGAATGAAAATGGAGAAAATGATAAGTATTAAACTAAGAAGTTTTCTTCTTTTTCTTAATCATTTCAACCTAAGTAAGGCGGTAATGCCACTAGTACGCATGTGGTGAAAAGTGTAACAGAAGACTAGGTATTGGGATGATAGAGGAAAGGACAGACGATGAACGGGTTTCAAGAAGATAGAAGGCGTACATTGATGTTGCATTTAATTTTTTTTTTTTAAATTTAATTATCAGGGAAGAAAGTAAAGGGAACAGAGATCTACATGCGGGAAGCGTGAGAAAAGAAAATGTTGGAGTAGAATTGACTGTTGCATTTAACTATTTCGACAATAAACTGGAGGGACCTAGATGCCAATCTAGTAGTACGCTTAAAGTCATGTAGTCGGGACAGTAGGGTAAAACAAACTCGTCAGAGCAGTTGCGATGGAAACATTTGTAGAAAATTAGAGAGAAGCCACGTCATGTCGGTGAGAAATTGACTGAAGTCAAAACGTCAGGTCAGGATCGATTACATTACAGATCCTTCTTTGAATTTTGCCAAGAAACTTGAGATGAATAGCAGGAGCACCAGACCAGATATGGCAGCAGTATACAATGCACAGACGGATAGTACATTTGTAAATGTGCAAGACGTGCTCTGACGAGAAAAACCTTCTTGTACGACACAGTGAGCAAACTTTCCTTGCAGTAGATGCAGCTATTGATTCTATGTAGTCGCTTCACTTCAAGTTGAAAACTGTGATGTGTGTATTTGTGTATTAAAAATCAGTTAACATTTTATAATTTAGCAAACGAAGATTGACGTTACTAAACAAACTATATGTAATTAGTGATTTATATGAGAGCAGATTGCGCATTGGCTGACTTTTTAGAAGACTCTAGCTTTTTGAAGACGATTCAGACTAGCAGATTGAAAAACGCTGAACCCACTAAAACACGTTGATCTCCAATCTACCTGTTCTAAGGCCAAATGATCGTGGGTGTTATGAGGTATATTGACAAAAGAGAAATTGATCTTCAGCCCGACTTTGTATCTAAGCCATGGACGTCCTACATTGCTGTAGCCCTGATGTAACTGGCTCTACAATAGGATCTCGGTTATCCTATTATCAAACGTTGTAGCCTCTGACTATTTGTTATTGAACTCTTTCTATGGTTTTTGAGATAGACCCCCCATAAACATGTATATTATGTAACTATATTACCCAGGGTACTTGGATATGTATAATTCATTTGGCTGAAAGTGATTTTCGGGTGACACAACCCCAATACTGGAATATTTCTCTTTGATTTAAATTCAAATTTGAACATGTGAATGTACTACTATACAAAATATAGACGGAAAAATCAGAAGATGGTGGTATCTTCGGCAAGATCATTTTGATCAAAGGGGATCCCTAGGTTTGGGTGGGGGCAGGAGAAACCGCACACTGAATTTGTTTCCCTTTGATTTAAATTAAATTTAAATTTGAACAAGTAAATGACACCGAGGAAATTTGAATAAGTTTATTTCATTTTGATCAAAGGTTGGGGGTCCCCGAGAGACACAAATTCCCCACTGAAAATTGTTTTCCTTTTAATTTAAATTTGAGCAAGTGAATGTCTCTTATCCAAAATATAGGAGGAAAGCACAAAATAGAGGTCACATCAGCAAGATTGTTAATTAATACTGAAATGAATCATTTTTCTCTACAAATTATAAGAATGAATTAAAATCAATCATCGTTTTCTTACAAAAAATTTTGCGATACGCAGCAAGACGCGTGTAATTCGGTTGGTATTGGTATATCTTAAATTATATATTTTATCTATGTCAAGGTGAACGACATTGTTTTAGTAAAGTGCTGAATAGATATACAGCAATAATAATTGCATATGAAAAATCAAGGATATTTACCACCTTAAAGTTTCGCCGTGTTTAATTCGTCAGGGTCAAGATAAAAATATTGCATTAATGCATTTAAATTTGCATCATTGCAATATTCCTATTTTTACCCAACGAGGGAAACATCCTGAAACATTAAGTCAGTCGTCGAACTATCCTGAATTTTTCATATATATATATATATATATATATATATATATATATATATATATATATATATATATATATATATATATATATATATATATATATATATATATATATATATATATATTTAAACATATTTTTGTAGGTACAAAATTTAATGATCGAAATAAAAGTATAAAACTTAATATTACGAGACATTTAAAAAAAAAAAACGGGCGAAGCAACCGGTTTCGCTCCCGCTCATCAGGCTTCAACGTGAGATTTAAAATTAACACAGGAAAATGTACAATAAAAGGAAGACGTGAAAAAAAAATTAATATGTATCATAATATTAAGTTTTATACTTTTATTTCGATCATATATATATATATATATATATATATATATATATATATATATATATATATATATATATATATATATATATATATATATATATATATATATATATATATATATATCCATGCTTTTTCACATGATGCAGAAGAATACGCAATGCGCAATCTTCTCTCATCTTTTCTCATCCAAAATGAAATTCATAATTCAATCATTTGGTTAAGATTCTCATACGTCGAAACCTACGGGATAGTCCATTATATATATATATATATATATATATATATATATATATATATATATATATATATATATATAAGTATTATTATTACCTAATTTTGTTTTCTTTTTCTAATATCTCACAAACAAAACATTTCTCTTGACATTTCCGTTATAACAAAGAAAAGTCAATACAACCCACAATCAATTTCCTAAGTGACATGAGCGAAGGTTAGATGCTAACTTATTTTTATCAATAGTAAATTCATCTACCAAACATGACGCCGAATACTTTCCTCAATATCAGTGGATGAAAGAACATATTTGAATCATTGCTCTAATTGCTAGATAATAAGTATGTTCAGAAATGTTCAGGATAGCAAAAATGTTTTTTCCATTTTGATGCTGACAGTCAGTGTACAGAGAATGGTTCCTGATGGTCAGTTCGTAATTATCTGTCGAAAGCAGCGGGTCAGTTTTGCCCGAAACAAAAGTTGTTTGCGGTTAACCGTAAATGTCGTTTATTTTCTCCATTGTATCAAGTGAAATTCTCACTTTTTTCGACAAAATGCACATCGTCTGTTCAACAGGACCCTGGTTTGATTGATAACGCTGATCGATATTTGCATGAGGTGATGGAATTGGAACGCAAGGCCAAATAGTTGGAAGCCATGACTTACATTTCATTGCACTATTTCTAGTCATCGCGTTTGTTATTAGTGTTTTTTGTTTTTTGTTTTTTGCATTTTTCTTTTTTGTTTCGTTTCGTCACGAGCCAATTATCAATATCACACAAGGATCTTTTTTTATCAGAGATGTTTTCATCTTTCATCTATCGCTTAACTCATTAATGAGTTAAAGAGAAAAACCGAAGCTGATCCTGGATTTTTAGAAACTTATAATGACTCGTAATACCGGTTATTTAGAAACCTAGAGTTAATACGGGATATTTTAGACAACTTTAATTAATACCAGGTTTTTCTTTTAATATTAATTTAATAACTTGCTTTTAATCTTTTCACCCCAAACAAGATACTAAAGCTACTAAGACGCAAGAACTATTAATATTAAGGAGAGAGGACAATAAATGATCAAGAATTAAGACAGAACACAGTTGACATTTCTTTTAAATTTCTGATGGTCAAAGTTGACAGTGATTTAAAAAGAGTTCCAAAAGTAAGAAGAGTAAGGGAAGAAACTGTTAGCATAGTTCTTATGGTTAAATCTATCCATTTCAAATTTAAGATACTGAGAGCTTGTGGCAATCTAATACTACGTTTAAATTCATTAAGTCTGGTATCATAGCGGAAAGTTTTTTATCAGAAAAATTTCAATGAAGGGTTTTTTTCCCCCGAAAAGAGACAGGGTATCTATGTTCCGGTGGTGGGAAAGAGACTAAAAACGATATTCTAGGTCAGAACCAATAACATTGCATATTCTTCTTTGAGTTTTATCAATGATCTCCGATACATAGCAGGACCACCGCACCAGATGCGGCGGCAATATTCAAAGCAAAGACGAATAGCAGACCTATAAATATGTGAGAAAGATTCTAGCAGGAAAAATGGTCTAACACGCTATAGTGAACCAAATTTATAGCTGCAGACTTAGTAATTGATTCAATAGACTCTTTCCACTTCATGTTAGCTGAAAATTTTAGTCTGAGAATTGATATTGTATTTTACGTTGGCAATTAATGAATTAGTATATCAAATATTACTCAGTGATAATATCGTCTATAACAAGGGTTTTGAAAGTGGATACTTGGTTATTTGATTTTCCAACTACATTTCTGGTTCTAGTGACTAATAATTTCCTCCTACCAGATGTCGGCAGTTATTAAGCACCATATTAAAGTTTAAGAATATCGATTTGAGCGAGGAGCGATTTCTCAGATCTTACTCAGAGCACGATCGGAATTTCTCCATTTTGTATCTAATTTAACGCATAAATGTTTTTTTGTTGTCTTCAGGAGCTTCCCAGTCCTCAATTGCTGTCTCGATAGATTTCAAAACCGTCTCTGCGTCCTTGTGGGGGACAAATTGTTTTCCACACTGCAACCTCTCACTCACGGGGTGGGGGGGCGATGTGGCAAGCCTCCTACTTCTCTTTCGCTAATTCCATGGAAACTGCTTGGACCAACTATTAGGTTGGTGCAAAAATAATGTCGTTTTCTCACATAGTAACATATGTGAGAAAACGACATTATTTTTGCATCAACCTAATAAATTCCGTGTTCTCGCCAGTTCTAACTTTTTCTACTAAGATCCACCATGCCACTTACATGTAACAGACAACCCATATTCATTCCGTATTCCACAAGTGAGAAGTAAGTTCCACTCAAATATCGTCTTCCCGCGAATCACTGTTCTCTGGAACCGACTCCCAAGAGAATGTTCTCCCGATAAAATCTTAACCTGTTCAAATCTAGAGTTAACCGTTATCCTCCTCTGCCATCCGTATAAACTGCCTCCTCACTTAACCTCCTACCTCGAATGACTCTCAGTCCTTGTACAAAGTGAACTTTACTGTAAATAAATGATATCCAATGAAGCTAAGCTTAACAGTACAAAGTCATTTTAAGACTATTGTTCACGGAGAGATTAAAAATTTATAATTATTTATATAGATTAATGTTTGCAACCACAACACCAAAAACTTTGACGATTCTCTGAGCCTCCATGAAACTAAGTTGTAATGGGACATGAAAGGAGTATGCTAACTACTGCGCTACGGTGAAGTAAGGTCATGTCTAATAATTAAATTTTTAAGGGGCCCAACTTCAAAAAACTACGCGAATGTTTTGCGAAAGCTTTCAGTTCGATCGACTTTTTAAAATCAAACTAAAATAATTTATTGTTT
>OZ010582.1:43737062-43754562 GCA_963932145.1 Acanthosepion lycidas
ACGTTGGTGTTCTGATGACTGAGAACATGGCCGAGTGAATACAGTCTCTAAATGCTAAGTGTATTTTTAGGTAAATGTATTTGCGTGTTTCAGTGTATGAAAAGCGGCGTTCGTGCTACCCTCGAAACCATGGACAGGTGTCTGTCGAAAAATTCCAATTACATTAGAAGCCAGAGTCTAAACATCCAAAATCTGCCCGCTAATTCGATTATTGTCCTTTCACTGCCTCTTCCATTTGCTTCAAATCAGTCTGCAAGTTACTGCCAGGAAAAACTCACCATAATCTCTCTTCAAATCAAAATACCGTTTTTTTTTTTTTTTTTTTTTTTTTTGTTTTGTTTTTTTTTTACATTTCTGATCAAAATGGTAGGAAACAATTGTAAGCAAATTCATTCCAACATTTTAATGGAAAGCTTTAAAAAAGGCTCGTATGTTTATTTACAGTTGATTTGTTCTATCAAAACGTTTTCAGGCGATCAATTCATAGGTCATTAAATTAAGATACGGAAATTTCTATCAAATATTTAATTTTTAGACTAAACTTGAACTCACTTTCCCTACCTTTAGAAGTAACATCTTTAGCAGTTTTGATACGGACTCTTATAAGACAGGTTTTTTTTTTTTTTTTTTTTTTTTTATCACGCATCTTTCATTTTGCTGATTCTAAACTTACGATATCCCGGCTGAAGAATTCTATTTTCGCCCTTCTTTCAACGATTTTCAAGTCAGTCAACTTCATAACTGTATTACTTCTTTGCAGTCAATTTGTAAAACTGTATCCTTTGCTAAAATTACTTAAACTACAATTATACAGTGTAACCCGGATATAAGAGAACCGGATATAACAGAAACACGAATATAAGAGAGATTTTCTCTGGTCCCAAATTAGAGTCATACTTACCTAAACAAAATAGACCAAACCTGGATATAAGAGAAACCCGGATATAAGAGACTCCTTACCCGGTCCCAACAACTCTCTTATATCCGGGTTACACTGTACCTTTAAAGGATATCGGAAGAAAATCTTGAACAGCCGACGCAGTTTGTAAGTCCTATGCGCTACGGATGGAGATGTGGCAACACTGGATAAAAGACGCTGTTTCGCAAGCTGACCGCTAGTTTGGCGTTCCGTCACGTCGTATACACCAGTGTCACCACACGTGTAGCTTATTGCCGAAAGCGTTTTCCCCTTTTTTATATGCTAGTGTATTTAAGTGGTTTTTGATACATTTTCTATAACCATATCGTATAAAAGAAAAGCAGAAAAGTTGAAAGGGTGAATCAAACCGTAGCAGAAAATATTGTATATTTACAATGTACAGGTACTTTACAGTGTCAGGCTGGATATTGTGCTTGATTAAATGTACAGTAACGTATTATCCGGTGGAATAATGGATAGCGGCTGAGGAATCGGAGAGCTGAGTTCGAATTCCAGTCGAATTTACATTCACTTACGTGTTAATACCCTTGGAAAAGGTATGAATCCTCTTCTCAAAGTTATGAGTAAATAGCAGGGCAGACCGTGTTCTATGGCCTTGGATGGCAACTGAAATAGCAACCAACTCTGGGGGAAAAATTTGCCTCGTCTGTCATGTATCACGTATGGCACATAACTGACTGACTATATTGTCCCCCTTTCTTGTGTAATGCAATTACTGCTGACCTAGTGTCGGTAACTACAAACAATCGGCATTGGCAGACCGATGTTTCCACCCTTTTATCCAATTACACGACATATGAATATATATTTTATCTATATCATTGCTATGATGGAGAATAGTAGAATGTGATCTTTTAAGATGGTTACTTCAGTAAGGAATTGTTCATGTGCAGGGAGTTCTATTTTTCAATTTTTCATTGCGTTTGTAAAACATAACTCCTTAGTTTAAATAATAGAGATTATCAATCACCAAAAACTCTACATTTCTAGATCAATATTTTTTCTTGTTACTTGCGATCATTGACAGCGTTTACGTGATACTTGTGGAAATGGACTCAGTAGCAAGAAGACATTATGGAAGAGCTAATTGTAAACGTATGCTCTCTTCTAACTTCTTGCTTTCGCGCAAAAAAATTTCAAAACTTTAAATGCAGTGTCAATCATTATCACCTTTTTTCTTAATTCCAGTTGTTTTATTATTATCTCGCCTCTATAATGTTTTCGTTTGCTCCTATTCTTTCACAGTCAGTAACCACTTGCGTCTTAGTGGTTTTATTGCCTTGCCTCGGGTCAAATGATTAAGACATATATCTGTAGATTCACAGACGACTAAGTAGAAACAAAGAACACAAGAATATTAAAAACAAAGTTCTAGATGCTTTATAATGAGTGATCGTCCTTGAAACTAGGATTATTGAAGTTTGTAGAGGGCGTGCGACAGACTAGATATTACGTCACCATCATTTCCGACGAGTCGGAATATTCGGAGTTACAGAACCCAGCAGTGACTTCAAAACAAAGAATAAGATCAAAGACTAACAAAAGATTAACAAACAATATCGGATTTATTAAATGATAACATATCAAAGCCGAATGAAAATCAGCATTGTGAAATTCTTATTTTCACGATAATTGGAAACTTATCATAAGGAACTTTCTTTCCTACATCCCTATCCGCAAAAGCTAAACTTAAAAATATCTGTAGTTTATTATTATTATTATTAGTAGTAGTAGTAGTAGTAGTATAGATTTTTATCGTTTCCTTTGATTTATTATTATTATTATTATTATTATTATTATTATTATTATTACAGTTTTTATCTTTTCTTTTTGAATATTAATATTGTTATTATTGTTATAGATGTTATTCTTTCTTATTTAATATTATTATTATTATTATTATTATTATTATTATTATAGATGTTATCGTTTCCTTTTATTATTATTATCATTATTATTATTATTATTATACTTTTTGCCTATTTCTTTTGACTTATTATTATTATTATAGGAGTTATAATTTCTATTGATTTTTAATTATTAATATTATTATTATAGTTAATATCTTTTAATTTGATTTATTATTATTATTATTATTATTATTATTATTATTATTATCAGTAGTAGTAGTAGTAGTAGTAGTAGTGCCTTTGATTTCTGATGTGTACTCATTTCTTTATGGGTCCCGCCCAGGGATCTAAGGTTAGAAATTTTTTTGTATTTCTTTATGGCATGGACTTCCAGGAATCCCTTCAATTATTAGGTTGGTGCAAAAATAATGTCGTTTTCTCACATATGTTACTATGTGAGAAAACGACATTATTTTTGCACCAACCTAATAGTATACTGTTATCTTTTCCAACCTATCCGAGGGCTCCAACTACAACAGGGTTTCTTGATGTTCCGATGGGCCACAATTTTCGAGATTTCGATTTTGAGGTCCTTGTATTTTGGTAGCGTTTTGAAGATCTTGAAAGATACATTGCAGTCTGCAGGTACTGCCATATCAATAAGGAGGCACTTTTTTGTGTGCGATCTCTAATAGCAATGTCTGGGCGGTTAGCTTTGATTGTTCTGTCTCTGTTTATTGTGTACTCCCATAAAATTGTAACAGGTTCTATCTCCGTAACCGGGTCTGGTTGGTGTTCATATCAGTTTCCTTCCCATATTTTGCAGTGCAGATATTGGCCCACTCTATCATGCCGGATTTTATATGCAGTGGATGCCAATACCGTGCAAGCTGATACAAGATGATCGATTGTTTCTGGGTAATTATCACAGAACCTGAATTTTAGGTTGACACAATATTTTAGTATGTGTGCTTGATAATTTCTAGTTAACAAGCACTGATCCTGTGCGTCAAAGACAAAAACTTCCGTTTCAGCTTTTAACCCTGCACTACGTAGCCACTGATGTGTTCGGGTTTTGTCTGCATCATTTTGTTTGGTACAGGCAGAGTATAGGCCATGAAGCGATTTATCTTGCCATTGTTTCTTTATCTGGTCGGTTGCATTTGTTTTTGCTTTCTTTTTTATGTATTTTTCAGCTACAATCGGTGTATTTTGCTTTACTTGTGTTTCTGCATCTATTTAAAACTCCATTTTGAACTTGGCTTCTTTTATTACGGAATGAAGGCGCTTACTATTTCATGTTTCTTTGACACATATCATTACCCAGTCTTCTGTGATTTGCAGGTATCTTTGAAGGCCAATTGTTGTAATATTGCATGACAGTTCCAGTTGAACTAATCATCTGCCTCCTTCGGATGTAGGCACATACAACCGATCAGAATCAGCTTTATGGCTGATATTCTGTTTTTCGAGTTCAGCTCGGTATTTAGTACAAGACGTACACGCCTGTAGTACTCCTTTCTTACCTTCTCCTTCATTTGGATATGCTGTATACCATCTCCTTCGTTAATTCCTAGGTACGTATAGACTTCATCTTGTTCTAGTTCCCTAATGTTTGTGACGCAGTCTAAATCTATTGAGGTTGTTTCTATAATTCTCTCTTTCTTGAATGTTACTTTTGCACATTTATCTGATCCGAAGTTCATACCTATGTCGTCACGGAAACATTTTACAATATTGTGGAGACCTTTCAACTCATTTTCGTTTTTGGCAAAGTGTCTGAGATCATCCATGTAGAGTAGGCGATTGCATATAATTGTCTAGTTTGTAACCACAACTACTAACATTTAGTTCATGAGTAAAGGAGATTAAGGACAAACAGAACAGAAGTGGTGAGAGGGAGTCTCATGAATGATCCGCGTCGGATATTAAGACGGTGGGATATGGCAGTGCTTTTGGTGTGATTTAGGTATAGTGTGGTGTTCCACATTCCCATGCTGTGCTTAAGAAAATTTACTACCACAGGGGAAACTTGGTAGCTTTCTAGTCTTAAGGATCCCAGGGTGTGGCACACTATCAATGGCTTTACGATAATCAATCCACGCTGCGCTAAGTTTTCTACATCGTCTCCTGCAATTTTTCAGGATCATTTTGTTCATCAGTAGTTGATCTTAGCAGCCATATGAACCTCTCCTGCTCCCCTTCTTTTCCAGTGGAAGAATGTTATTTGCTTCGAAGAAAGAATATGTTCGGTTCGACAGGACAGACGTGCTCAAATTATACCGGTGGAGAGACATGTTATTGGCCTATAATTTTTTGGATCATCTGTTTCACTCGTTTTTGGCATGAGATATGTAATGCCTTCAGTGATCCAATCCGGAATTTCATCAGGATTATTTACAAAAGTTGATAGATATTTTGCAACAGTTTTATGGATCGATGTGAGTTGATAGAGCGATAAATTGGGCACCTTGTCAATTCCTAGGGATTTCCATTTTGGGGATTTCGTTATAGATTGCCTAACATTATCTGTAGTTATATTTTCCCATTCTTGCATAGGTGTATCTAGCATTCGTTTTTCTTTACGTTGAATCCATTAGGTTATATTCCTTTGGGCTGCTCCAAATATCCTTCCAAAACGTCTGCATATTGTCAATAGATGGTTACGTTTCGACAAGTATAGGTGCATTTACAATTTCCCTGTAAAATTTCTTAAGGTCCGTTTGGAATATTTTATTTTGGCAATAGAACCTGCACTGTTTTTCGTATCGTCTTTTTCTCTGTGTCTTTAACTGAAGTTTCTGTTTCAGCATTTCCTAGATTGATGTAATTTCAACTAGGGATTTAATTTTATATTTCCGCTTGACTTTCTTGCATTTGCGTGTGGAGACATTTGGGTTTCTAGTGAGCTCATCTAATATAGAGAGCCTCACATCTGATTTCCTTTATTTCTCGTATCGGTTTTGACTTCCAAGCTGGCTCTATATATCTGCTATTTATTTTGTCTTGATGCCAAGCGTCCCAGTCGCTGCTAAAAATGCTGCGTATATGATGTTGTTAACTTCTGTGATAGTTCCCGATGGTTTACCCGTTGACAGTGTTTCCAGAGCAGCGTTGTATATTTGTACAACGTGGTTATTGGACTTTGTCATATGAAGTTTTGTGGAGCTGGTCCCTGTCTGACAATTGTGGGACGGTTACTCTGCTGACTACTTGAATGACGTAGGTTTTCGCTTCAGTGATTTCAGCTCTGTGGTTTTCAAGGTGATCCAGCTAAATGTATTTGCAGTCATCTTCAGTAACATCGTCTGGATAATAGCAGGTTATGTCACAGGTAGATTCTTCGAATTTTATTTCCCGGAGGGTTATTTCTTATTTCATTTGTTTTAGGTTTTACCTCATCCTTTGTCATATTACTTATTTCTACTTTCATCCCTTTACAGTTTAAGTGATGGGTTATAGTATTCTGTCTTATATCTAATTTTATCTGATCTATTTATGTATTTGTTTCGCACAGTGTCCCTGCGGACATTAGCAAACATGTTTGCGTTGTTGATAGGTCTTATATCACTTCCTACCATAATTCTCCATATTTGGTATGTTTGGTTCGTGGTGTTCTTTGCTGGGTTTTCGAGGGCAGGGAATAAAGATATCATGCCTTGTTTATACTCTTCATTTTCTTTATATTATATGATTTGGCATTAAGTCACTTGATCCAAGGTTGGGAATAGTCCGATTTTGGTCCCCTAGTGTCTCTTCGAATTTGGAAAGAGTTTGTTCCTGTGACAGATTTTTCGGCCTCAGACTGGTTCCTCTCTGGGGTACGCGGCCCTTGTTGACCCGGGTGACGGCCGATCCGGTATGAAGTTTTATTCGTATTCATTGAGATTGGTAGGAATTTGCGTTTTAACCTTGACCGCCAAGGAGTAATTATGTTCAAGGACGACACTCAAAGAAGACCTGAGAGCACGTCCAAAAAATGAGATTGGTACGGATGGGGAATAAATCAACATATCCACCGTTAAAGAATTCTTAATTGAGTATTGTATTAAGTGTGGTAGCATATGCGTATAGACGTGGCTTTGACTTAGTATAAGTCGAAGTTGACATTACCAGATGGAATATCCCTCTTTATTAATGAGGGATATTCCACTAAAAAAAATTGAAAATGAAAGTTCAAAATTAATTAAAGTCAAAGAGACTTCGAATTAAATCAACGTAAAGTAAAATTTGAGTTTAAAAATGGTATAAACTTTACGATTCCTTACATTGTGAGATGGACGCAATGTCTTTCCAATGTTTAATCTTCAGACGCCAATGAGTGATACTTATCAAGTTTTATAGGCTAGACCATCAATCCTACTATATTTTGGTGGAAAAGTTATCAAAGAGTTCATTAGACAAAGGGGTAGAGAGAAGAGAAAAAATTTAAATTAAAAAAATAAAATTAAAAATATAAAAAAATAAAAATAAATACATTTCGGGTCATTTCTTATCCTGATTGCCACTAAAAGAAAATTTTCGCTCAAAGAGAAAAGCAATCAAAACCAGAACATTGTTAGATTAGTACACCTGTTGAGATATAGGGAAAAAACAGAAAATGGGCAGTTAATATGATTCTTACCTATGCGAATATACACACATGTACATCGTACATATTCACATACATGCATATACACACGCACTTACAGGCATACATTATGTCGAGGAGGGGAAAAAGATGTTTCGGAGGTTCCGCTTGGTGTGTGGATTAGGAAAGAGAAATTCTTCTTATTATTATTAATTAGTATTATTATTATTATTATTATTATTATTATTCCATCATCGTATTTTGGTGGCTATTACAAGAAATCAAGCGTTAACAAATTGTTTTTTGATGTATCACTGTGCGTCATTCAGTTATTTTCTTTTAACCGGTATATTTCTACTAAAATTTTTCCAACAGTAACTTTCACATTGTTTTAGTTCTTCAAAAGCCAAATGCGATAGTGAACAATAATCCCATAGTCTGACACGTTCTTATCAGCTGAAGTTTCATCTGAACATGTCGTATATATTTCGAGCTCTATATTTACAATGAAATTACATATATCTACATTGGAAGCGATGATGTTATAAGCTAAATATTCTTTTGTCTAAATTAACTGCTTTCTTGTCATGAGTTTATAGATTTATTGACGCATATAGGTATTAATCTATACAATAATTCCTTTTGTTTTGTTTCCTTTAGATAGCAGAAGACAGTTCAGTTTTAACGTAATTCATTTAGACGGATCGCTTTTTGATTCAATTATCACAGACGTCATATCAACATGGATTTCACAAAGTTGTATTTGTTGCTTGCACAACTGAAAATAGAAAAGGAATTTTTAAAAAAAATCGGCACTTTTGTCTTATGCGCTGAATTAGAAAATGCAAATCATTTTTCATGAGATAAGGTTCTGTAGATGATCGAACGTGTCAAAAATGGCCTTTTGAAGATTTGTAGCTGGATATCACTACCTGAATGAGTCGGCACGATCAAACAGAGGGTTGATGTTGATAACGATTAAATTAAGATATAATTTGAAAATAACAATGTTGTGCGATATCCAGCATAATCCTAATTCTATAATAATATAACTGTTATATTCTGTCATATTCTCACATACTATAACAATTTTATAATATGAGAGTAAGAGGATAAGCAAATAAAGTGAAGTTAGTTTCCTGACGACATAAGTTCAACTGAAACGAGTCTGCAATGAAGTGATATTTCAGTAGTAGTTTTATTGTACTATTCAATGATAGTTTTGTACATGAACATTCGGACTGCATGTTCTCTTATCAGTGATGTTTGAGCATGTTACAATTCTTATAGAACGGCTCATTTCAAAATAGCTCATTTCAAAATAGCTCACCTCAAAAGGCGCTAAATATTTTCACTGCGTTGATGAATCCTGATTAATATATTCGCATAAAATTAAATTACAAGACCTCAAAAACAAAATCAAAACCGCCAATTGAATTCACATATGAGAAAGAAACAAAAAAACAGCTTAACTGTTCCTTGTTATTCTGTTATTTAAACAGATAGTGGCTTCATTTTAAAATCCTACCAGAAGTCGACATATAAAAACGAATTCATTAGTTTGGTTTGTTTTGTTTTACGGTATATCAACTTCAATGGATTATTTAATGCCGACAACTTTTTTTTTTTTTCCTGGTAATATTTTGTTTTGTCAAAAATCTATTTCTGGTAATATTTTTTTTTTCTCAAAAATGTATAGCTGGTAATATTATTTTCAAAAACGTACTGATTGTAATTTTTTTTTTTTTTTTTTTTTCAAAAACGTATTGCTGGTAATATTTTTTTTCAAAAATATATTACTGGTAATAGTTTTTTTTTTTCTTCGAAAAATTATTTCTGGTTATAATTTTTTACAAAGTATTCCTGGTATTAAAACCTATTTTCACACTTTTATAATGATTTTTACCTCAGTTTCGGCGTTAACTATTTGCCCATAGCTGGGGCCCTAACAGGTGCTAATACCCCGTGTCAGGGTGGACCTGGGAACACCAGCAATTAAAAGGTGGTCCCAGGCTCCTCAAAACCTCCTGATCAGAGGCCTTGCTGTTCGACATAGTTTATCGTCTTACCCTGTACGCGGATTAGTTTATCGTCATATCCAGGACAGGACTTCACTACATTCTGACTCGCATCACAGAAATAACATAAAATATAGAATGAACAGAGGATCTTAATAAAGTAAGAACACTTAGAATTTGCAACTCTCAATATATCTTCTTCTTCTTCTTCTTCTTCTTCTTCTTCTTCTTCTTCTTCTTCTTCTTCTTCTTCTTCTTCTTCTTTGCCGTGTCCTTCTAGGATTGAGATGATTATGGCTCTCCACGGTCTTCTGTGTAGATTTCATTACAGCTTTCCTTTCTGCAATCGCTTCCAATGCCTATTCTGCAAACCATTTTACAAAAGCTCATTAGGTAGGTTATACAAGAATTTACTCTCTACGTCTTACCTTCTCTATGTCATGTGAAGGTCAAATTTTCTATGTCCTCATTATGTGCAAGAGAATTTTAGTATTAGTGACCTTTTTGCCTTCATATTCTTTAAAACTTCGCCGATGCTCACCTGTTTAATTCTCGGTATTAGCAGAATCCTTCTGTAGAACTACATTTTTGTTTTCTCAAATATTATCTGTGTTGATGTTGTCGAAAATTCACTGTCATATACGAGTAACGATCTAAAGAAAGTACATTGAAATTATTTTTAAAATCTCCACTTTAGCAGTTATTTCAAGTAAAATGGCAAACCCAAGACACACAAAATCCAAAAAAATAAAATCAAAAGTAACAACTCACAAACTAGACACATTATATTAGCCTCAAACTCCAGAATTAATGACATTTAAAGAAATTTATATAATCCCACTATTAACACAACTTTTTTTTCAGTATCGCAAAATTATCACAAACGCTTCAAAAACAAAATGGTGTCAGTGTAAAACAGAGATATTTTTGCATCAGAATGCATGAGTTTACAAAATAAAGACTAAACAATGCTGCCAATCTATATATATCGGCGTAAATTTTTAAAATGAAAATGAGTTGAAATTCAGCAATACCCTTTTGTATAACAGAAGCCGACGAGATCAGAGTTTTGAACAGGGCATCTCGATCATTACCATACGACAACGTTATTTTCATATATCCCAAAGAAATTTTCAAATAAAGTTGGAATTACATCAAATCTAATTTCAGTGACAATAGTTTACGTTTTTGTCTAATAAAATTATTTTTCTAATGTAACTGGATTATCGGCGACATATGTAAAGGTAAATTAAATATTAACCTTAATATAGATTAATTTACATTTTTGAAATGGGTAGTTTTTAATTTTACTTTCAAATTTTATCGTACAATTTAATACTTATTAGAATAAATTCCATTTTAGTATAAACCCAACTTTAAAGCATTTAATAGTTATTATAACCTTACTTCATTGTCAAGTTTTTTGAATTCTCGTATACTTGTATTTTTTTTGATCATTTCAGCTCATGTAACAGCGTCTCCCCTTGCGAGGGGTGATTAATTAATTTGAACCTTTTAAAACATTTATTCTGCAATCTACATTCAACATCATCACTTGATAAGACACCAGAGGTGTTGAAACGAAATGACTATTTTTATAGTGATTTATGTTATAATTTTTAAATAAATAATCATATATATATATATATATATATATATATATATGTGTGTGTGTGTGTGTGTGTGTGTGTGTGCGTGTGTGTGTATGTGTGTGTCTGTGTCTGTGTGCGAGGGAAGGCTACAAGTTTTAAGTGACCTTAATTAAAATTTGTTATGGTTCGAACAGAAATTTATGAGTTGATTTTTATTACGAGATTTACAATAGACACTTAATTATAAGTTATCATTAGTTCGATTTAAGATGATATCAGGGATAGGTAATGTGTAGTTTGATTCTGTTTCGTAATTATATGCTCTCATTCCTTTGACGCCATTCAGTCTATTTTACTTTACAAAATAAAATCCGAGATAATTATCGGATTCAACTTAAAAGCACTTAGGACATATAGACTTCAACATTTTCACGATGAGGAGAAGTATACTGAATTTACATTTAAGCTCCACCATGTATATATATATATATATATATATATATATATATATATATATAATGGATTCTCCCGTCGGGTTCGACGTATGAGGTTCCGACAACCCTATTTATTTAACCCTGTGTGGGAGTCGCAACTGACATTTCAGTCCTGCTAGTGATTTGCAAAGAAGTCCACAGATTGTGCAAGTCTATATATATTAGGTTGGTGCACAAATAATATCGTTTTCTCACATAGTAACATATGTGAGAAAACGACATTATTTTTGCACCAACCTCATATATATATATATATATATATATATGATGTTCGTTATAGTTATGAGTTTTGTCATTTCTCACTAATTAGGACATCCTTGTCGAATGTCCTCCAGAAATTTCCAAACCCAGAACTGATATTCTGAGAAGTTTGGGATTTCATTATTTCTATTTCAATAATTATTAGGTTGGTGCAAAAATAATGACTTAATAATGTGGTTTTTGGACGTTAAAAATACGTCAAAAAACGTCATTATTACGTCATTATTTTTGCACCAACCTAATATCAGTCAAGTCAATTATTGAGCAATTCACTGATAAAATTTCTGTTCACTTTCAAAAAATTTGAATTATATAATTTTACGAATATCAAATAAGTTGTTATTATTACTTTCTTTTATTACACGCACACAGACACAAGCACCTACCCACCACCATCACCATATACCGGGAGGAGCAAAAGCAGGTATACAGTAATGAATAATAAAAAACATTAAATAAACCACTATTATAATAATTTTAATACAGATATAATTTTTACTATATAGATAACATTTACACACACACACACACACACATATATATATATATACATATATATATATATATATTAGGTTGGTGCAAAAATATTGTCGTTTTCTCACATATGTTACTATGTGAGAAAACGACATTATTTTTGCACCAACCTAATATATATATATATATATATATATATATATATATATATATATAACACATTTAGGCAGCATTTTTTCATTGATGTATGTTTTCATTCAATAATATAGACAAGTTTTGACTATTTTATGTAAATTCTTTTCATATCGTCTGATAAGATTAAGAACATTATCATTAAAAGAAGTAAGGAAATCACAATATTACATATTTTTTAAATCCTGTCTAAGCTCTTTGGCTTACATAATTCATTATCAAAGATGACAGATACATTACAATATATTAACTAATACACGGACAAAACAATAATTATAGTCTCTTTGTGTTTACATGGAAGATTTCCACACAAGGACAAACTCGTGCATACAAGACGCTGGAGGCGAAAATCGCACCGCAGCCCATGACGTCACACATGACCACGCGAGAGTGAAAATGAGAAGTATTAAGTATGGGATGCCATGGTATAAACTTATGGAGTCTGTTATAAATTATAGGCATTTAAATATATTTGTGGAGATTTCATATTTTATTTTGTTTACGTTAGGTTTCATATGTTTTATGTATATAGCTTCAAGAATTTTTAGTTTTTGTTTCATGTTTAATTATAGTTTTGTTTTCAACGAGGATTTTCCGGAATTGTTATGCTGCCAGGCATGTTGATTTAAATGACTAAAAGTGTTAGAGTTATCATTCAAATATAGTGTCAAGCGTCGTGAAAACAAGATTGTGGTGTGGCCAACATAAATATTATTTAATCCGTTGGATTATATATATATATATATATATATATATATATATATATATATGAAAAATTTCTCAGACTTAACCTGTAGAAAAAAACAATATTTATAAATGTAAAAGACAATAGGAAAACGAATAGTTGCCGACGCATTTCGACCGATGTGGACAACTCTGTCACGTTCAATATCCAGAACAATCTACCCCATCTAAATAATCTTAAAATAGTCACAAACACTTCCAAAACCATTATGGATATACTCAGATCTTCAAACACTAATAGCAATAATATTTCGGAAGAAGGCTTTTATAAAATAAATTGCAAAAAAACTGTTCCTAACAATATATTGGAGAAACAAGTAGAAATTTAAAAGAGCGTATTTATGAGCACAAAAGAGACCTCCCAAAAACGACTTAACTAATGCACTAGTCATAGACAGAAATAAATTCAACCACAATTTTGATTTTAGAAATGCTACACTCATAAAAAAAGAAAATAACTCATTCAGAAGGAAAATCCTCGAGATATGAATATTACTCAAATATTAATCTACGCCCAGGCTTTTCCCTATTTCACATTTCTTAACAGAAGTATTACTCTGCCAGAGAAACGTACATAACATTATGAAGAAAACACAAGAAAATGCTTGAATCCGTTAATGAAAACAATATCTCCACACGTGACAGTAATTGACGTAATTTTCATTTGACAGTATGAAAATAACGTCCTCTAAATTCTTCCAGTTGCTAAGGACATTTTGTCTTGTTATCATTAGTTACTTTGTTTAATTCATTTTGTTTTTTGCCTTGAAAAGGTCTACATCGGACGAAACGTGTCGGCAACTATTACAGTTTTCCTATTGTCTTTTAAATATATATATATATATATATATATATATATATATATATATATATATATATATATATATATATACAGATGTATGTAGGTATATATATATATATATATATATATGTATGTATATATATATATATATATATACACACAGTTTTCCTATTGTCTTTTACATATATATATATATATATATATATATATATATATATCTATACAGATGTATGTAGGTATATATATATATATATATATATATATATATATATATAGAGAGAGAGAGAGAGAGAGAGAGAAAGAGAGATATATATTATTCCTCAATGGTGGCACGTAAACAATGTCCGTTGCATAATTTTAATTTTAATAAAAATATCTGGTTGATGCAGGCCATATATTATACGCCGATGCTGTTATATATATATATATATATATATATATATATATATATATATATATATATTGTATTTAAATATATGGGAATATATGTTGCATTTAAAATAGGTGGGATTTTTATCCTTATGTTCTCTTACCAGTATGAACGTCGGATTTTATCCATTTTCCCGCTCTTTGTCGATTTTTTTTCTTCTTCCTTAAATTGTAAACCTGATGCTCTCTATCTGAATGCCTGCCAAAAAATCTATGCATACATAACTCTTCTGCTTTTCTTACGCCATTTTCTTCGTAGTGTGATGCCGATCGCAATACGGATAAAAATGGCGCCCAGTGTATTAAATTGACTATCACCGCTGATTTATTCGTTTCTCACCGCTTTTGCGCATCGAACTTTTATACTTTTATTGATTTCAATCACTTCTTAAACTGTTATCAGCTTTTCTTTGTGAGAGTTTGGATTTCGTCTGCAGCGTGTTTATCTCTTTCTCTCGTCTCATTTCTCGCTTGGTTTCTGTATTCTGTTCTCTCATAATTTTGATCATTTATTTTTTTTCCCTTACTCCCAATTGTCATTTGCAAATATAGCTGATTTGTTGAACCCTCAACCGACAGAAGTATCATTCTCATTTTCGTTTCGGTTACGAATCATTGTAAGAGTAATTCTGTTGTATAAACGCATTTATTTTACACTATATGTATTTAATTCTGAATAAAAGCTCATTTATTTATTAGTTCACTTTACCCAATACTGTTAATTATATTAAAATTTTTTCCTTCAAAATTTTAAATAAAAATTCAGGTAATGTCAATCTACAAATTTATATCTATGATGAGGGATTGTTTTTCTTTTATTTTTAAACGCAAAGAACACAAGTTCTTATATTTGTTGCTTCGCTTACTATACTTTAGTCATCATCTTATCTGTTTCACTGCTTTCCACAAACATATCGCATCTTGTAAAGAGCCATAATTAGAATGAGTTTAACATTTTATTGATGGATTTGGATACCAATCTAATGAGCAACAAATGTTCCTGTTGAACTTATAATTAAGCTAAATATGTATACACTACAATACATGATTTGTATTCTCATACCCATTCAAGGCGTGGGCGATCGTGACTCTCGACAGTTTCCTGTTTTTTTTCCATTTTTTTTAGCAACCATGGTTTTTGGGGGGACATTCTGAAGTGGACACCGTTGCTTCTCCTCATTTTAAATTTCAACTTATTCTATAATGTCTGACATCAAATTTAAAGAGCTTAGTTTATACTGTCGTTTTCTTTATGACTGAGGTTAACAAAGAGAGAGCCATTGGCTTTCCAAGTGTATACGTTCGAAACATACTAAGACAAATACTGAAAAATATTCGACTTTTCGGAATTAAAACTGTTATTCTATCTTAAGTATACAGTATGATTTTCAGATATGCTAAGAAATTTGAAATTAGAATCTTGGGGCTCAAAATTAAATGAAAAATGAAAATGAGA
The DNA here is from genome assembly GCA_963932145.1 of Acanthosepion lycidas. Classification (NCBI taxonomy): domain Eukaryota; kingdom Metazoa; phylum Mollusca; class Cephalopoda; order Sepiida; family Sepiidae; genus Acanthosepion; species Acanthosepion lycidas. Next base: position 43,752,885 of record OZ010582.1, read on the forward strand.
AAACTCATCTCAATAATTTCTGAAATAAAAATGCTTAACCCTGAAACTTCAAAGTAATCTACTGTTAAAAAGTTTACTTTCACAAGATGTGAATGTTTATTATATCTCACTGTAGAGGTCTCGATAGAACTATTACGACTGAGTAGTGATTTCGATCATCACTGGGTGCTTCCTAAATTCGACCTTGTGCCACATTTAAACTACGCTTGGAAAATCGCTATATCACTGTGGATAGGGTTTATTTTTAGACCAAGAACCAAAGAAACACAATAAAGCCGTTATTTGTATAGAATATATTCAATTTTATTTATAGAAATTAAACCTTAACACCATTTTCATTATACGGGTCATTATTCAAATAATTATCATATGCATGTGGATAAAAGCGTTCGTTGAATCAATACAAAAAATGGCTTCAACCAAAGACTTGTGTGTTCAATACCAGCCCAGGTTATAATTTAACAAAAACTTGGAGATTTTTGTTACTAAAGGGTAATAAATGAAACAGAAATATCCAGAAAAATGACATGGCACGTGGAACTAGAATAATCTACCTACGTGGACTAAATAATTTTTTTCAGTTCGAAATACTAATGTATATCACCTGAAGAAGGCCTGAGCGTACAGAGGCCGAAATGTTGTGAATATAACAATAAAGATGTGAAGAACAGTCCGTATAATGTAAATAGTGTAAATATTTACAACACTTCAGCTCAGAAATATAGACAATCTAAATCTTATATAGAAATTTATAATCATAATTCTAAAAAGAATGACCTCATGCAACGTTTCAACCATCAGAGCAGAGTAAACGTCTTAAAACTTTTGTGTAATTTTCGTTCATAATAATCTATTAGACAAATTTCGCTACGCTTGTAAAGATGACGACATCTTGTGGTGGAGTAGTTGACAAAGCAGTGTTTTCTCTCCGTAGTGAGTTTCTCAAATTTCTGCCAATTGGTCAAAGTTTATTTATTCTAGCAAGCGTCTATTTCTGTTGTAGTATATTCAAATACAAATCAGCTTCAGTGTGTTTGACCTGTCATAACTCTATGAAAAGTAGCAGACGATCCAGGAAAAATATTATCAAGAGAGATGATCTTGACAATCTATGCTACGTTGTTGAAACTGGGTTGATAGCAAACTCAGAAGCATGCTGAAAGTGAAAGTAGACAAGTTAGTCCTCAAAAACAAGAAAAATTACTAAACATTAATTGCAAGAAAACAGAATATATGCTTTTCGACAGAAGAGATGATGCAACGTGTCAGTTATGCATCAGGGACATCAAAATCCAGCAGATGTAGAAACTTAATTCTCTGGATAGTGTATTAACTGACGACCGAAAGTATGAGACAGGAATTCGAACTCACAGAAGAATAGCGAAAGAGGAACAAAAGTAAAAACTATAAGATTGGAGAAGAAACATTCTGAAATATTGTGTAGTGGTTTTCGTTACTATAATAGCATTGAATACTGATTAAATAGCACACAGATTATCGAAAGAAATAAGGGAGATAGGTTTCTACTGAGGAAATTAAGACCATGTTACAAATGAAGAAGTATTAAGATGGCGGAAAAATATGTCGCTGTCAGAAATAAATTTATAAGTAATGGAACGAGGGAATGCGTAAACGACAAACAAAAAGTTTTTATATTACTTAATCACGCCGTAAAGCC
>OZ010582.1:43757062-43830706 GCA_963932145.1 Acanthosepion lycidas
AAGAAAGAAGTCAACACGTCATGTCGGTGAGAAAATGATTGAAGTTGAGATGCCAAGTCGGAATTGATTTCATTACAGATCCTACATTGGATTTAGTCAACAAATAATTGGTTTCAGAGGGGGGAACATTTTTCACAGTTTTTGTTTTTGTTAATTTTTAAGTTACGAAGAGAACACTCCGTCTTATTTTACGATTATAAAAGCTTAGTCGATCATGTATCTTTCAATACACGCCTGACGAGGCAGTTTTTTTCCAGCCGAAAGTGACCATTTCTTTCTGCGGTAGACCACTTGCCATCCAAGGCTAAAGAACCTAGTCTGTCCTGCTATCTACTCTTAGCTGGGGGTGGGAGCGAAGAAGAGTATTCATACCATTCCTAAGGGTTTTAGCACGTCAGTGAATGTAATGGATTCGATTGGATTTCGAACACGAATCGCTATCCATTACTCTACCATGCCACCATACCACACAACATAATATATATATATATATATATATATATATATATATATATATATATATATAAATATAATATAATTATATATATATAGGTATATTATATATATATATATATATATATATATATATTATAAATATAAATATAATAAAATTATAAATATAATTATAATATAATTATATATATATATTATAAATATAAATATAATATAATTATGTATATATATATATATTATAAATATAATATAATTATATATATATATATTATAAATATAATATAATTATATATATATATATATATATATTATAAATATAATATAATTATATATATATATATATATATATATATATATATATATTTATAGAATGGTTAGCAATATATATATATGTCCCTAAACGGTTGCCCATAATTTCTGCCTTGTGCCGCATATGCGCTACGCTTGGAAAATCACTTAAATGCTGCGCGAGTCGAATGTAGTGTTACGTTTTACCACCAAGGTTTCTAATCGGTCTCTTTTGTAAGTTTGTGCGTGTGTGTCTGCGTGTGTGTGCAAACAGCAATCAAGTTGAGAGGCTGCATTCTTGAATTACTAAGGCTATATTTTAGTTGTTGAACGATTCCCATCTCCATTTGAAATGACAGATCATAAGAAAAAGATAACTTGAATCATCTTTCGCATTAAATTTTAACAAGACCGCTGGAGAAAACCACTGACTGCATAAGAAAGTGTTTGGTTATAAATCTCCGAGTCATTACAAAACTAATTTGCAAACAAAAAGCTGTCGACACCGATGAGCATGCCACAAGAAACTATTGCAAAATGTTTGAAACTATTCTTGCAGATTACAGATATTTTAAAGAAAATCAATGCTTATAATGATTGTCATACGGAATTGCTGTAAGTTTTTGACAAATTTTTATGGCAGGAGATATATCACTATAAAATGTTTGCTATGACCGATGAACTACAGCTTAGAACAATTGAAAAGCAGACTTTCGTGGCTATATCTCGGTCTTACAGCAACTGGATAAATCCCTCTATTTAAATTTCGATTCCAGTTTTCGTTGGTACATCGAAAGACTGAAAAAGGTCCGTTGTAAATTCCTAAGAGACCGGGAAGTGAAACAACACGACAAGAAATGCAAACGTACGTCCTTCTTCTAATAAATTCTTGGCACGGTTTGGTGGATAGGTATGTGACACTTGGTATAATTTCGTTGTTACTTACATCTTTTCTTCATATCAGAATAACGGAACTGATTTTCTTGTCTACCAGCAAGAATTCTACAATCCTTCAGCCTATCTCTACACCAAGACTCGTGGTTCGCAACTCTACATCCCAACCAGTTGGTATTCTACTGCTATTTCCATGGCAACTGTTCACATTAGTTCCGTTCTTTAATTACACCGGTTTAAATGCCGTGCTGCATCCACGGAGTTGAATCATCCCAATCGCCTCCCTATTTTAAATGTAAGAAGAACGTTTCATTCGGTGTGATTTTTTCCAAGAACTACTACATTGAGGAAGACTTCCTTTTTGGTACTCCCTTGAACACTTTAATCTTGAGCCAAAGATCAATTATACTTTTTCTTTTTTTTTCCACATGAACTCCAATTGCTATCACAGAGGCTTATAGCCACATCAAGTTGAAATACCGGTACCGTACAAGCACCGAAGTTAAACAACGTCGAGCTTAGTCAGTACATAAATGGGTGACAGTTTGGAGAATACAAGTTGTTCTAATCTTAGATGTGCGGCTGGTGTAATAGATAATATCTCTTAATTGGTATTCGGAGAGTAGAGTTCCAATTCCAATTGGGTTCGTTATATTCACTTACGCGCAAATACCTTTGGGAAAGTTATGAATCTATTTCTTCTCCACCCCAATGTCTGGGTTAAATATTTAGACTAAAAACACTAATATCTCCAAACAAATAAAATAAAACGAAAACGTCATACAAAATATTTAGATTTCAACACTAAATAACACATAAAGGTGTTGATATGCCGCTAAACCAAAGGAACAAGCAGTTAAATTTGTAAGAAAGCGGCCACTTTATTTAATTGTTATGGTGTTTTTTACACACAATCTGTTGTATTTATATCACACACCTCATTCATAACAATTTAACCGTCTACCTTGAAGGAAACTTGACCCTAGCTTTGGATCCACTTTAATATGAAAAAAGCAAAAACAACAGAAATTAGGTCAAAGAAAACAATGTATAGCATATGTTAAAGAGAAAAAAATTTTCTTTAACATATTCTTGAAAACTATTAGTAGCAATTCATATATTTCATCATTAATTCATTGATATGCCATGCGAGATACGTGCTTAGACGATCATGCCTCTTTTCATAGATATCTGACGAAGCTATCGCTTCTTTCTGCGGCAGAACAGTTGCTATACAAAGATATAGAACCCGGTCTGTCCTGCCATTTAACCATATCTGTGTGGGGGGTATAGGATTCATACCTTTCCCAAGGGTGTTAGCACGCAAGTGAATGAAATGGATTCGATTTGAATTCGAACTCGGATCACAGATTCCTCAATCCGAGCCGCTATCCATCGTGCATTAAAATTTCTACGCATTATGTTTGATTGGATCATTCCCCGTAGCATCAAGGATTTTTAGAGCATTTATGATATTCTTTTATGTTTAAGGTAATTACTATGTACTGTCGTAAAATGTTTTTATTGAACCCCCCAAAATTCTTTTACATTGACCAAAGCCGACTTATTATGTTAACCTTGTATAAGTCCTCCTTAAAACAGTTTTATTGAACCCACTAAAATTGTTTCAAATTGAACATTTCACATCAGATCCGTCTTATTATGCTAAGTCTTGTATAACTTTTCCTTAGAACAGTTTTATTGAACCAACTACAATTCCGACCTGGGTATGACGATAAACTACGTCCGCGTCCTGGGTATGACGATAAACTACGTCCAACAACAAGGCTTAAGATAATGTTTTCGGAAAAATAATGTTGCCAGCTATACGTTTTTGAAACAATAATGTTGCCAGGTATGCGTTTTTGAAACAATAATGTTCCCGGCTATACGTTTTTTGGAAAAAAATAATGTTGCCAGCTATGCGTTTTTGAAACAATAATGTTGCCAGCTATGCGTTTTTGAAACAATAATGTTGCAAGCTATAAGTTTTTTGGAAAGAATAATGTTGCCAGCTATACGTTTTTTTGAAAGAATAATGTTGCCAGCTATATGTTTTTGGAAACAATAATGTTGCCATCTATACGCTTTTGAAAAAATAATGTTGCCAGCTATGTGTTTTTGAAATAATAATGATGCCAGTTATGCGTTTTTGAAAAGATAATGTTGCCAGCTATATGTTTAATAGTAATGTATATTTAATATATATATATATATATATATATATATATATATATATATATATATATATATATATATATATATACCATAATTTGGCATTAAATGACCCACAGTGGTTGATATGCCATAAAACAGAACCAAACAACCAACCAACTACAATTGTTTTAAATTGACCAGTTCACATCAGAGCTGTCTTATGCATAGCTCCCCTTTCCTTATTTCTATTAGTACCATAACACGTTCCGGCGTAAAGCGATTTAATTAATATTTTCCTTAATTAGCATCACAGTTATTTTATCTTTTGAAGTGTTAATGACGTTAAATGCGTAAAGTCCCCTCTCTTCCTAATGTTCACCAATTACAAGACTCAAATTTTATTCATGGTAAAGGTTTGCTAAACAAAGTCAGTGATATAAACGTAGTAAGATGTAGAAGGAATTGATGATTCTGTTGATAACGAGGATAGATAGAGATTGACTTCTGGATGAAGTAAACATTAAAGTTTTCAGGAAAGTATCTATTTCTATCTTTTTTATCCAAGTGAAATACGGAGGAAATGTGGATGATTTGAATCTTTAGATGTAGGATGACGAGTGCTAGCTGCAAATGTCTGAACTGGTGGAGCTTAAAAAGGAAGCTCATCTGAATATTTACCATGTCAATAGCGATAGGGTAACAATAGACATCCAAAGTTGTGTCTGTGAGAACGAAGCTTCAGAGGGGAAAATAAGTTATTCCCTACAAGACCATTTAAAAGACTTTCAATTCTGTCAAGGGTGGAAATTGGAGATTAGATAGCTGCAATTTAGACATGGCCGCAATACTCCAGTATTTTGTCTAATTTGACTCTTGTAAAGATAAAGAATCAATGAAGAAATCAACTATGTTCTGAAGCAGTCGAAGGAGCCGATCATTTTCCTCAGCATCTTTAGCGATGTATCATATATATGTTCCACTTAAAGTCTGGAATGAACCTGAATCGCAATAGACATTCAAAGCATACAACTCCATTTAGAATGCAACTCAAGGTAACGAAAGAAGGCGCAGGATTCGATCAAAGTTTTTTTTTTTAATAGTATGATTCATCCTGTACAAGGCTCGAACCTACTCGAGGTAGAGTTTTACGTCATGGAGTAGTTTATATGGATAGGAATGTAAGATATCTGTTAACTCCAGACATGAACAGGTTTAGGTTATAGTGATCGTAGATCCTCTTAGAAGTATGTTGTACTGGACAGGGGTTCGCGCCAGAAAGCTGCTTGAGCGGAACTTACTTTTCTCTGTGAAATACGGTGGGAATGTGGGTGTTTTGCTACTAGGCAAGAGGAAGAACCAATGACGGTAGCTCGTCCGAACACTTTCAACGGTACTAGCAATAGTGCCGTGAGGGACCCACCAAATACCGCCCGTGAGATAGAGGTTAAAACGTGGAAAATTCTTCTCCCACAAGGACTTGAAGATGCTTTTGAACTCTACCAAGACTGGAAAGTGAGGACTGGGCAACTCTATCCCAAAAATGGCAACAGTACTCCACTTTGGGTGTGATCTGACTCTTATGAAGATATACTAGTTTGGTTGTAGTTGTATTGCAAGTTACAAGTTAGTTTATCTCCATCGAGCTATTAGAGTTATGTCAGCGACTAGATTGGCAATAAGGGTTTAAACAAATTGATTATTGGCGGTAGATCCATAAACTGTGGTGTCATCAACATATATGTGTACTAATGATCTAAAAATGTCCATAGGTAGAGTTTTAATAAAAAGCAAATATATGATAGGACAGATCCCTTTTTTGAATTTTGCTCAATCCTTCATTTTGTCATTCACGCATTTCTATGGCTACTTTCCATCGATACTAATTAACATTTTATGATGCTCTGCTCTTCATCTTCTTTTCACTGCCTACACACTTCAGTTAAGAAAACCACCATTACTGATGAGGTTAATTGAAACAATACTGAGGATTAACTTCAAAGATTGTGGAAAACCAAAGTTTATCATTTTACAAGATTTAATTTGGTTCAACGTTCGCAGTTATTAAACTGCGTTCATTGCACATTCGTTTGATATAAAAGGCGAAAGAATCGATTGTTTATTGTTTGGATTTAGCGAATGTCTGTGCGACACTGATAGAGAATCCACAACATCAATTCAAATATCAAAGAGATAATAATCTTCAAGTTCTGTTTGATTTCAACTTTACTGTTATTTCTGAAAGAGATGCAAGATATTTTTTTTTTAAATTGCCTGTTCTTTTGACAACCAAAACAAAAAATGTTTGGAGTTTGTTTGACTCATAAAACCTGAGAAGAGATGACATCACTGAAGATCATTATCTTTCCTTCGGGAATATAAATAAGAAAAAAATAACAAGCAAAAGATTTATGTGTTTAAAAGTGTTCGTGGTCTCTTGCACTTTGAAAAATTACGAAAGATAGTTGAGTGTTGATGATTGCAATACACTTCAACTATATATAAAATAACCAAAAAGAATCACAATTATTTTTGAATTTTAAAAAGGCAATCGGCAAAATTTGTTGCCTTCTAATTTCAAATTTGGTTTTGATCACGAGTCGCCATCTTCCTCGGAATTGCTCCGTTATCTGTTAGATTCTTGAATGTCGAAGTTTTTTTTCTGAGAGAATATAAACTTCACTTTTGTCTGTTCTGATTGCGATAAACACGGAAGAGTGTGAAGCGTATCATATTTCCAAATGTTTGATATTTTAAAGTCATCTGAAGACGGCATGTTACAATGGCTGAAATATCGTAATAAAAAATGAGAAAATTTGTGTCTGAATTTCTGGGATATAAAGTTATAAGCATTTATATTCGGACTAATAATCTCATATATTATGCTATTATCGCAACATTTCATCCGATGTGCTCTCCGGCCGACTACAGGTGTTTTTCAATCCAGACATGAAATAGCGAAGTGAAATCTTTTATTTAATATACGAAGTAAACTTTTCTCGTTTTGCTGTTCATATCAAAGTGTATCTCATTTTGTACATTTAGCACTTCTTTGTTACTTCTCACCTTGTTTCCACAAAGTCTAAGTCTGGATGAGAAAATTCTGTGTTAAGAAACTAAAAGCGTTAGAAAAATAAAAATAAGAAATAAAACTAGCCGTAGGATCGTCATAAAATAGATTTAAGGAAACTTAAAAAGCGTGATAAACAAGAAAAGTAAACAAACAGCCAGAATACGCATTTTAAGAAGCTGATATTACAAATATATACACAAATATATGGCGAACAGATATTAAGAACGTTACATAAATATTGAAAAGCAACCAAGCTACTACATTAATTAATCTTCACAGAGACAAACATGTAATATGAACCTGGAAGTATACGAAAACGGATTTCCCAGCACAATTTTTTTTAGTGATGTATGTAGAGTTTCATCGGACAGACGTGACGTTTTAAGGAAATTCTCAACCAAAACGACGTAGAACATAACAGCGAGGTGCGGGTGCTTTTTTTGCTGCTGTAATTATAGGTAGCGATTATATTGATATGAAAATGAATACAGATATTTATTGAACAAGACATGTCTGAACAGTACAACAATCTAATACTGATACCATAGAGAATATTAATTGAAGACAGGTTTCCTTCCTATTCTGCAAGGCTTACGGCCATATCACGTTGTAGCAACGGTTCCCGTACGATCGCCGAAGTTTAGCAACGTACCCAGTTGGATGACCGCATGGTGATACCAGTTGCTGTAATCTTAGCAGTGTAATGGAAAATAGCTTATGGCGGTAATGTTTATATTCAATTTCGTTATATTTTTCATCATCAGGTCGAGTAAGCTTGGCATAAAGATTGGTTCCCATGCCAGGCATCGAACCCGGACCACCTGGTTGAAAGCCCGCAATCCTAATCACTTAGGAGTAAATAACCATGTGAAAGGTATGAATCCATCTCTTCTTCCTTCCCCTCTGCTATGGGTTAATTGGTAAGAATTTTATCACTAAACTATTATTATCACCCCAAAACTCTCACAATCAAAGAATATTTTCTGTTTTTAAATAACCTGAAAAGGATTAATGCTTATCAAGCCTTTTCAGCTTATTTAAAACCAGAAAATATTTTTAGAAAATTAATGAATGAATCAATCAAGCCATTTTCTATAAGTCGGGTGAAAGCCCAAATTAATCGAATGTCTATAACTTTCTCTAAACCAAAGGAAAACTTTATGCCTGTCAGTAAAAGAATGGAAAATAATATTAAATTAATATTATATTAGTGTGAGGCAATAAAATCAGTCACTGGTAGAGTTAATGTGAAAACAGTAGAAAAGTTAACAATGAAATGTTGCTTGTGAAATATATAATTTTGCGGCCAATAAATATATATTAGGTTACTGAACATTCGCGTAAAAAAATATTTTAAAAAGAAAATAACTTCGTACAAATTTTACACAGATAAAGCTCTTCGTAATATGTGAGCTGTACTTGTGAGCAAAAGTTTATGCATAGGCATGGGCTACCAGGAATCATTTTAGTGACCCTAACGGAATCTTTTCCAATCATTCCGAGGGGGTCAAAAACAAGTATTATTATTATTATTATTATTATTATTATTATTATTATTATTATTATTTAGGTTTATTGCGATTAATGCTCTATCATTTCATTTCGGGTACTAAAAATACAAAGACAGCTTGCCTTAAAAAGGCTACCTTCCATGATTACGGTCGACCAGATTTCGGTCGGTGTATATATATATATATATATATATATATATATATATATATATATATATATATATATATATTAGAATGGCAAGTCCATTTTTTTTGTTTTTGTTGTTCACTGAAGGCATTTGTGTTTCAGATCAAAATATGAATATGCGCCAAGGTTCTCGAATTTCAGACTTTATTTCCAGGTATTTATATTTAGATGTGGTAAACAACTTAGGACATACTACCTTTTATTTGAACCCACCCATTTTTCAATTGAACTTTTTCTGGATCCCGTTACTGGGAGGTATTTCTTGTTGCCCAATTGTTGCTTTTTTAGATTGACTGTTTAAATATTAAATAGCTTTGAATGACTTTTCCTGGATTTAGCCTTGCGGTTCCCCTGTAAATGCTGCATTTCTTGTTAAAAAGGATAAACACACGTAAAGAAGGAAGCAAGCCATTTTGAATGTGAGAAAAAAAGGAAACGCGATCTGATACACTGGAAATATATTGAGCATATCGCACACAATAATTTGGAGTCTCCGGAAAAATAAAGAAACTATTGATGTACGCGTCAACAGACATGGAACAGGTTGGCCAAGGAATTCAACAACAGTTGACAGAAACATTGTGTGAGCTGTGAGGAAATACCCCAGAACAACAGTCAGTGACATCACCACAACCCCACAGGGTAGAGTCGAAGTTTTCATAATCCAATTTTCGAAGACATCGAGTGCAGAAATACAGAGGTCATACCGCGAGATTCAAATCACTCATCGTCAATAAGAATGTGAAAGCCAGATTGGAATTTGCAAAGAATTACAGAGATAAGTTCTGCAAGAAAGTTTTATGCACTGGTGAATCAAAATTAATCTCTACCAAGGTGATGGAAAGACCATAGGGTGGGGAAGGAAAGGACCTGTTTATGATCCAAAGTTTAAAAGGTCATCTATGAAGCATGGGGGGGCAGTGTCTTGGGATGGCCTTGTATGGCCGCTTCTGAAACAAGCTCATTTATATCGTAGGAGAAGAATGAATTCAGAAGTCAACAGAAACATGCTGTCTGTCAATTTACAGATAAATCCGGACTATAACCCAATAGAATAGGCAAGAATAGACCCCATCCCCAGAAAAACAAGGAAATGAATAAGTGTGCATTAAATGTCTGTAAAAGTATCACAAATGCAAAATTCAAGTGTTTGGTGACGTCAGTTGGTTGCAGGGTTGAAGGAGTTATTGCAAGCAAGGGATATGTAACCAAATATTAAATATTATTTACTCAATGACAACCTGACTCTTTACAGATTAAAATGGCGAGATGTCCCAAGCTGTTTAATACATCTAAGTGAAAATACCAAGAAATATTAGCTGAGATTATGAACTCTTTTCTCATATTCATCTTTTGATCTTAAGCCCAAATGTATTCAGTGAACAGCAAATACTGAGGAACTGTCCTTGCCGTTCCCATATTTTGGAGGTGACTATATATATATATATATATATATATATATATATATATAATATATATATATATATATATATATATATATATATATATATGAAAGTGGACAGGCTGTTTCAAGCTAGACACAATCGTCAGGCCACGATTGTGTCTAACATGAAACAGCCTGTCGCTTCTAAGTGTTGACTTCAATGTTCCCTTTTAAAATTACACACGCCCCCTCTCTAATATTGAGCACTTTATCCCATAAATATAGCACAAGATAAGAGTATATTTCTTAATATATATATATATATATATATATATATATATATATATAATTATTTATTTAAAAATATGATTCCAACACGCTACATAAGAGTTCTCATGTTTTAAAACAAACATGAGAACTCTTATGTAGCGTGTTGGAATCATATTTTTAAATAAATAATTATATTCATGGTCTACTTTTGTATGGAGTACTATTTTTTTAAAATAATAACAAAAATACTAAAGAACTTTGGATTATTTACCTAATCAGTTCTTTCCTATTTTCTATACATTTTCTCATATATATATATATATATATATATATAAGAATTTTGAGTACCGTCGCTATATCGAGTCTATTCAGTTTCTTCATCGTTGCCAAGGACCGTTGGTACAGTTGGCATGACGCTCGCGTTGTACCGAAACGGTTCCGTATCGAATCTCAGTATTGGATGCGCACAGCTGATATGTCCCCTAATAGAACCAAATGGCAATCATGTGCATTCTGTTGAGGATTCTTTTTGGACTCGATGAATTGCTATAATGATGTGCTTAAATCCTCCAAATTCTATTACATATATATATTTATTCGAAAATTATAACATGAATATGTTATAAAATCACTACAAAAATAGCCATTTTCTTTCAACACTTCTGGTGTCTTTATAACATAAATATATTGTGTCTATTTTTGTAGGGATTTTATAATATATTTATGTTATAATTTTCGCATAACATATATTTGCTCTACTCTGTATTGCGCACTCTTTTCAGAATAGTATTTTTGCTTACTGGAATTTATTCCTTTGCACCAATCATATATATATATATATATATATATATATATATATATATATATATATATATATATTATAGCAGTAGTGGTAGTATTATAATAGTGGTTCTAGGATTCATTTAATACTTTTGGGCCAGCTGTTTTGCTTTTGCTTACTGTATACCTACGGTTGCTCCATCCAGTATACACATATGGGTGTGTATGTGCAATAAAATAAAATAACAATATGATTTATTTGAAACGTAAAATTATATAATTTAAAGTTTTTGAAGTTGAACACATATTCTGTCATAAAGGGATCAATCGTTGGCTAGATTAATAATTGTTGAATTTCGTTTTTGTCCTGAAAAGTGAGAAATTACAAAACTCATATTTAACCTCTGATAAACATCGAATTTATATATATATATATATATATATATATATATATATATATATATTCTGAAACTACATTACCCAGGGTACTTGGATAAATATATTTTCTTTGGATGTTTGTCTCCCGGGGAACAAAACACCGCCGAATATTTTTTTCCTTTTGATTTAATTTAAATTTGAACAAGGGAATGACTCCTATCCAAAATATAGAAGGAGAAAATCAGAAGATGGAGGTCATATCGGCAAAATCAAAACGAGACAATATAGACATCAAGTTGAGCAAGAAATTACAATTAGTGGATAATGCTTTGCAATACATATTTGTTGTGACAATCCAACTGTCATATCAATGTTGAAATCTGGTCAGCAATTCGTTCAATCAAATATTGCATCAAATACATATCAAAGGCTTCAGATCAAGCTTCTTATGCACCTACTACTGAAAATACGCTTGCCCTTTGATTAAAATTAAATTTAAATTTAAACAAGTTAATTACTCCTATCCAAAAATAGTAGAAAACCAGAAGATGGAGGTCACTTCGCAAGATCATTGAGTAATACTGAAATGCATCATTTTTTTCCACAAATTATAACAATGATTTAAGATCAATGATCATTTTCTTACAAAAAATGTGTCACCCGCAGCAAGGCGTGGGTAAATCGTCCAGTTAATAATATATTAGTCATAAAAATTGCCTTTCAACATATACTTGAAAAAGCTTTGAAGGAATGTTTCCTCAAAAAAGAAAATACTTCTGATGTACCTAATTTTATGTGATTTGCTTACCTTTCACTCGAAACATAATGCCTCATCTGCATGAAATTATTTCATGTGTCTCATGGAACGTCTTTTTCTGATGTTAGTTTTTCTATTGATAAACTGTCTCTGGTCACGTTATCATACCACAGCACTTCTCCAAAGTTTGGAAAATATTGGATCTAACTTCTAACTGGTTTTACCAACTCCGTGAGCATATATCGAATTCTCTCTGCGGCTGCTAAGTCTGTCCAATCAACGACACTTATTCGTCGAATAATCGAATTGTCTTACAGATTAGTTAGCTGCTCTGATGCCTCGGGCGTCCCGTAATACTGGAGGAACAACTCCTCCCTTGAATGACCCAAGTATTGTTAGATGAACCACAAATTAAATTGCTTTGTTCCACACACATAAATACAGCCTTGAAGCCTCGGGGACTGTAACGGGAGTTGCTTAAATCCCAATCTATTTGTCAGAGGAAAATGTCCTTTAAACACCCTGTTCTCACTGCCCGGAAGTTTAATATCTTCTCATTCTTTATTCTTCGTCCTTCCTTTCTTCTCTTTCTTTCCGTTTGCTTTCAATGATGTAGTCGCTATAACACAGTATCATCGATTTCCCCGTGAAAACAACGACCTCAAAGTTTATTCCGAGCAAATTCAACTAATCTAGTCTCTTGTGAAAATCATTTGTTTACTAGACGGTAACAACTTGGCTGATCCTTAGGGATTCAGACCGATAAGAATTTACATCAGATAGTTTTATGTCATTTGTAAGTTGGCAAACGTATTCCTGTTTACACGTTCTTGATAATAGAAAGACCATGGATTTGCTGATATGGGAAATATCTGCAACTTGCATCTTGATATATGCAAGTAAACAAACACTGCTGAAATATGAAATTGCACTGCCTTTAATTTGTGTTTCAATTTACTCAAGCTTAAACATGCAGGCAATATGGCTGGTTGAGAGTAATTGATTTCTTATAGATCAATACGTGCCCAGGTTCCGAAATGAAGAATGCACACTATTACACTGCGTATCGTACAATGACATTAAAACATACCTCTACGCTCGTATGTACACGATTGTATATACAGTGAATGCCATTTTGTGACATATTATTCTGTGCTCCGTTCCATTATTGATGTAGTTAGTACAAGAGTTGTAAGTGGGCGAGCTGAACAAATTACGCTTCATGACACATAAGTACGCTGAGGGGATATGTCTTAGGGATCTTGCCGGTAAGGGAAAATGTCAAACATATATAAATATTTACCCTGCTAGTGAAAGCAGATCACCTTCCTGTTGAGAATAAACAGATCAAAAGATTTCATTTAGTATTATTACGAAGAGTTTAGGCTTCATTCTTCTCACACTCTATCTATCTATCTATCTATCTATCTATCTATCTATCTATCTATCTATCTATCTATCTTAGTCTCTTTATTATCTATATGGCGTGGTGAAATGGTAAGCAAGCTTGTCTTGCTAGCTCAGTTATTACTGAAAAGTGAGTTCGATCCACACTGGTTGCCCCATGCTTTCGGCCATGTGCCATATATATATATCTTAGTCTCTTCATTATCTGTCTATTTATTGCGTGGCTTCATTATCTATCTTAGTATAGTCATTATCTATCTAATGCATTAGTCACTTCATTATCTGCCTATCTATTTAGTTTCTTCAGTATCTATCTATCTTAGTTTCTTCATTACAATTCTATCTATCTATCTATGTAGTGGCTTCATTATGTATCTATGTTAGTATCTTCTTTATCTATCATAATGCCTTCATTTTCTGTCCATCTATCTATCTATCTATTTTTGGCCGTACATGATTATTCGCATAATTGCAAGAAGAATTTACAAAATTCACCATCAAGTCGAATGTACGTATTTAGGAAGTGGGATCTATCAGCGGATCACAGTTATTTTTCTTGCATGTGGGGGCTCGACATATGCATTTACCCATTATATCTTCTCAACTAAAGTGTATGAATTTTTCCCCACCTCTTTCCTCAGCTTAATCCAGAACGTCATATGATTTATAATAGCTCGTTCTTCAATATAGTCGCATAAGCTTAATACCAGAATTTAATTGAGGTCAAATTGATGTGTCAATATATCCACGGAAATGTGTTTGTTTTTGTGGGTTTTTGTTTTGTTTTTTTGCACCTGTTCTGCTTCAAATTGACCGTGTGCGCAGAAGCTTGTTTTTTAGTGAAGAGCAACTTCTACCTGTGGCTGCCAACCAGCGCAACAAATCTCTCTTCCAAATTTGATAGAACAATCTGCTCTTCACTTACACTTCTTAAATGAATACCAAGGTCGATTTCAAATGAGCAGAAGCAACAGCAGCTCAAACCACGGCACCAGTTGGTTTCAGTCGTTTGAAATGTGTTCTAGAACCTTCTGGAATGTAACCTAGTGAAGTGACGTAAAACCTATTGTTTTGGTAGCTGACCTCAACCAACACAGCAAAAAATTCTCCTCCAGAGAAACAAAGATTTTTTTTTTCCGAGGCACGCTACATCTCCTTCAAAATTTGCTTCCCTCTGCGAAGTCAATTTTTATTGGAGGTAACTGAGAGCAGCTACCGTCGTTGAATCTAGTATGTTTTTAGTCCTAAATCTTCTTTCATAACTGCTTCTTCGAGATCTATATGAAATATACAGCTTTTTTTCGTATCATCCTCAGTCTACATTGTGAATTTGTTTTCACCCTCTTCTTGATTGATTCAGTTACTAATACAAACTGAACGGTTTATTCCTGGAATTTTATTTTATAAAGTTGTCTGTTCCTTTTGAAACCTTTTCCACACATTAAAAACAGTCTTCCTGTAAAAATTCACTATTCGAGGTGGTAGTATCTGTTAGTGTCCCAGCTATGAGCAAACAGTGAACCCCCAAACAAAACACTGTAAAATTATAATAATACATTTTTATAGTAGAAAATACCAGTGTAACCGTGCACACACTATGTCGTTCGTCCAAGACTTCCAATACCGTGGCTGGTCGATAAAGTGACCGCTTCAATCCAGAGCTAACCTTGTCAACGTTGGGTTTGTTTGTTTTTTACATCACAAGGCAGCTAAGATCGAATCGTGGCAGGTATTTTCGTGTTAAGCTGATCCAAACAGGGTGGTGACGCACAGAGAAAAGAAATAACTCTCGAATAAACTGAACAAGTCTAACATACAATAACAGTCAGAGTGGTTTATATCAGAGTTCGCATGCAATTAGTTATCAGTCCAGCCAGCATCTAAATCGAAAGTGATACTATCGCCGACCTGGCACAGATCTCGTTTGCACAGATCTCGTTTGCACAGATCTCGTTTGGTAAATTTCGGCACAAGGCTGAAATCGGAGCTTCTCTACGGCAGGCAATCATGTGGGCTCTCTTTTGTCTCGTCTCCGGTCCGTCTCTCTCTCTCTCTCTCTCTCTCTCTCTCTCTCTCTCGTCTGGCGAATTCGCTTCGCGCATTCGTATTTATGGACATTTGTCCAAACCTGACATAGAAGTATGGCGAAGCAGGGACATTTCGGTGAATCCCCACCGGTTTACCTCATAACTTTGGGGAATTCCCTCTTTCCCAACTTTTTCAGTGAGCGTAGGTGGCCTATCCACTCCTCTCCTGCCTCGTATCAACTTCAAATCTGTTGTTTATCGAAAATATTTTTTTCACTTTGCAGCTGTGCGTCAATTAAACATTGGCCCTCAAGTCTGGGTCACTTTTTCAATGTTCAAACTGCTCAATATACAATTCAAGCCGTTTATATATGAATTTAATCTTTCATTTTTTTCCCAGGGTTTTTTGGTATTAGCTCTTCTTGTCTCCATGTCTCTCAGTACATAATAACGTATTTTGTTTTAACAACACTCTCCTCTGTTTTAACACCAGCGATACGTTTTTTATAAAAAGTTACCACAAATACCTATTTATATTTAAATTACCAACAATACATTTTATAGTAAGAATTACCAACAATACCTATTTAAAGTCAAGAGACAAACAATATATTTCTAAAGCATAATGACCACAAATACATTTTATCTGTTGTTGACGGCATACAATTGCGTTTAAACTATATTTAGTGGAAGCCATATAATTGTGTTCAAAATATTTAGATTTCAGCATTTAAACAACTCACAGAGGCTACTATACTGCTAAACAAAATCAACCAATCAACCTCAATATTCTTCGTGTCAGCCATTTTCAAATCAACAATTCGATCCAGTTTTGTTTGAACGCCATATTTAATTAAATGTTAAATGATATAAATAAAAATATGTTAGGAAGCCCTATGCAAAATTTGAATTTGTAGACACTGTTATGTGTCAGTTTATGTTTAAATAATATATATATATATATATATATATATATATATATATATATATATATATATATATATATATATATATATATATTGTTTTAAAGAATGGTTAAACATTTATGACGCACCCGGTATAATATCATATTAGATATAATATCTAGGTTATTGATAAAAAAAAAAGTGTCGAGTTAAATGCATTGACAATGAACAAATATATACTCACAAAAATGAGTGTTCTAAGAAATATTTTTTATAGCTAGGATACTGATTCTATTTGCATTTTTAAGGACCCATTGCCGCAACACAAAAGTTTAAAAGAAAAGCTAAAATAGAAAAATCAAAATATCAAACGTTATGAACAAGGTTTACTACTCCGCAGTGGATGAATCCTTTTACAGTGTCAAATACACGGATGCGGAGAAACAAACATCGGGTAACGAAAAACGAACGCCATTATATAATTTAATAAGATTGAATTGTATCAAGGTGATACACGAAAGCATTAATGTACTGTAATGCGTGCAAATATGTTTGCTATACATATCTGTGTGGAAAGATGTATGCGTTATATATATGATATGAATAGTCAAATCCCACTTAGCTTTAGTCATTCGCCTTAAATAAAATACGGTTTTCTCTTTTCGCTTTTCTATATCTTTCTTTTTTTATATATTTCTCTTTTGTTCTTTTTACTTTCAGTTCAGTTCATTTCGACAGTGCTGTGATATCTTTTAATATATTATTCTTTCTTCAATGTTATGATGTTTGACTACAAGAGTTGGCCGTTTACACTCCTTTTCACATATTCTGCGTCCGATTGAGTGGGTCACACATATCTGTTTTAGGTGATTATCACGCTTAGTAATTCACTCGTGCATTTGATAGATGCAGCATAGTGTGTTGAGTTGAACTGAATTGGAACTCATCTTCATTGTGCGATTTCCTATGCTTGACGGTAACAAGTAAAACGAGATGTTACTCGCTTAAAATCCCAAATTCCAACTAATTCCTTCCGATGTTTTCCCGCTCAACGTCATCATCAACAACAACAACAGTCATATAGCCGAATGCGGTCGTAGGGTTACTGCGCAACTGAGAACCTGACCAGTTCCCTCAATATATCTAGGTTGAAAACCGGAGAAATATTCCTTCCTTAAGTAGGGCAAGTAGAAACATCCCTCTTCAGGTCAAACAAAAGCCAATGTACTCTAACTTAAACGCCCACCTTGGTTACAGATACGTGACATTTGATACCATCGCAGGAATCCTCTGCTATACATAGATAGGGAGCCTAGTCGACCCCAATGTCCTAGATAATATTTGACTCTTTGAGAAAGTGCAAACGACTTTTTTTTAAATTTTGCTTTCTACACACTAGAAAAGCCAGGCTGCGGAACCGATTTAGTCGCTGACGAAATGCCAAGGTAGCAGTTAGAACAGAGTTATACGGGAGGGCGAGCTGATATAATATTCCCTTCTACGTACGTAATTACTCAATTATCTGAAACATCTACAATATTTAGCGGCAGAGTAAATTTGAAATTAAATGGCATTAAGCCAGTTTCCAACATCCTCATTATAGACGTTAACTGAAATGTAAAATCAACTTTGTCCGAGAACAAATATGAATTCCTAATTTGTTTCTAATTAAACACTACAGGAATTAAATATGACTTTAGGTTTTGAATACGACCCAGGATTGATTTTTCATTAGCTAAATGGGCATTTCAAAGCTATCATTATTGTTCGTCTTAAGCTTCCAGCATTTGCTTTTCAAGTCCGCTTTTTGAAAGCGATATTTGGATCTAAGTTTAAGTATAATTTCGGAAGATGAATTGCTCTTAGTTCTAAGTACCGCCAGTAGAAACCGTCTCGTTATTTTATGTAACGTAAAGGAAGCCAAATAGGGTTTAGTTTTTTAAAACCTTTTTGTTTGCTTTGTATTAATACGTTAGTGGTTTTATCTCTAGCTTATTCTGAAATATTAATGATCAGAATTAACATTTTTCTACTTTATTTAAGCGTTTCACCCCAAGCAAGGCGAGAAGCCACAAGGAGGCAAGGGGTTACAGAAAATTTGGGCAAGATCAGATAGGAGTGATAGAAGAAAGGATGAGGAGAAGGGTAGTGGATAGATCAAGGCAACTAGAGATGTCGATTGACATTACATTTGAATAGCTGGAGATTATAGCTCTCAGGGAAACTGGAATAGGGAAGGGTGTTCCACAGGCGAGAAGTGCGAGACATGAAGCTATTGGAGTAGAAGAGACGGCTATATTTAGGAGTTTCAACAGTGAAAGGATGAGAACAGGATGCCAGCCTTGTAGGGCGTTTGAACTCACGAAGTCTGGGAACCAGCGAATGCAGCTCCTCGGAGCAATTGCCATGAAACTATTTATAAAACAGACAGAGAGAGGCGATGGCGCGTCTGTGAGAAAGTGATTGTAGACGAGATGGCTGAGCAGGGCCAATTATATTGCATATCCGCCTCTGGAGCCCATCAAGAACCCCGAGGCTAACAGAAGGGGCTCCAGACCAGCAATTTACTAAACAAATTTAATACCAAGGCACTCTGTGCAGGCTTATTAATTCCCCAATGAAAATATAAAACCAAAATATATAAACGTAGAAGCAAACTACATAGGGTGCAATATAAAAAAAATAAATAAATGTGTAGAGAGAAACATGGAGATAGTACAATGAAAACAAAAGATAGTCCTTTTAGCAATATATAAATCGCAATCGATGCTTGGCAAAATCAAAGGCGTCTTTGCCGAATCACTTTTAGATACACAGAATCCTTGTAAGCTCGCTTTTTTGGCCATCGGACAAGCAGGGATATAGCAATTGAGAAAGAAAGCAGGCGAAAACATCATATTTGGCCTAATTTCCCAGTATTCAGATTTTCTTTATTAAATGCTAAAAATGTTTTAAATTTTTAATTTTTTTTTTTTTTTTTCATATTTTCTTTTTTTGAAGTTCTGCTCAAATAGGTGGTTGAATCTAAGAACGCAAAACTTATATATTATCTTTAGTTTCATTGAAATTTAGCCAGTCGTGTATATATTGAGAGTGACAAAAAAGCATGGATATAGGAATCGACACTGCATGCAGGCTATCATTTCATGCTTCAGTGCTATCGTAAGGCCAATATAAAAACCAGTCTTTCCACTGCTAAAAGTTTCTTATCGTTTTGTTTTACACAAACCAAACTATTAAAATATGAATCATTCCAGCACGAGCGGGGTGATTGAGTGGTTAGAACGTTCGCTTAGTGACCGTGAAACCCTGGTTCGAATCTCACCTTTGCCAATTTTTCAGCAAGGTCCCCTCTTGATATTATCGGCCTGGGGATGCGATCCAAGCGTGTCCCATGGCTGGGCGATGCCTGAAAGCTAGACCGTTGATCAAAGTTTTTTTTTTTTTAAAGAGAAATTGGATAGACGGAAATGTTTTGAAGCTCTCGAGGTTGGTGCTTGCAAGAAATCACAAGTCATCGTGACCGAGTGTTTGAGTGTTGACCATGTCCAGATTGCTGATCCCGCCAGATTATGCGCTCTATCCCAGAATTTTTCAATAGGTTCATCTCAATAAAGTTTCCCTATATACCAGAGAAGGCCATTGGTATTATTGTGCAAAGACATATTTGTCTGAGTAGGCGTCGTCAATGAAGTGACAAGCCACCCAAGCAGATTGGTGTACTCACACACGTATAACTGTCCATATGTATGTATATGCAATGGATGTTGAAAGACTCTTGCTGCATTTCTTGATTTTTGTACAGACATTCCTAGTTGTGAGAACATGCAACATAACTGTTGTGGTAGGATCCACCTAATTTGCATAGTGGAGTACCGACCATATAAATATGGTTGGTACCGGGGAGGAATCGACGAGATCCAACCAGAGACTCTGCCCGACTGCAACTCAGTCAACACACATTCCAGGAACGGTCTTCCCAGGAATATACAAAAGACTATATGTAAATATTGTATACACTTTCTTGTTTCAATACATTTTGTTCTAAGTAGATTTTGTGTTGCATTCAAGTTTCAACAATAACTGGAATAAAATTCTCACTATACATATATCCTATCTATCTATCTATCTATCTATCTATCTATCTATCTATCTATCTATCTAGAAACATCTAGATAGATAGATAGATAGATGCTTCCTTTAGCGTTCCATTAGTTCAGTTATGTGTCTTGCTTAATATATGCTAAGGCGATCGTGTCTCTTGCGATACATGACTGACGAGGCAATTTTTTTCCGCAGTAGGTTACAATTTCTAGACCACTTGCTATTCAAGGCGATAGAACCCGGTCTTCCCTGATATTTACTGGTGGAGGAGAAGAGGAATAAGACCTTTTCTAAGGGTATTAGCACGAAAGTGAATTTAATGGTTATGACTGGAATTTGAACTCGGCTCTCCGATTCCTCAATCCGAGCTGTTAATATTTCATTTATCCTGGTTCGAGTGAATGTCAACATAAACTTCCTTAATATTAGCGATGGTAAAGTTTCGTCTTATCAATTTTGATATGGAGCCGTATTTCTGTTCAACGGTATACCTCCAAGCTTATTCAATTTCTAATCGATCCATGTGCGGCAAAGAAAAATAATGTGAAGAAAACAGACGTTTTATGTCGTACGTCTATATGGATGTTAAGACTGTGTTTCTGTATCGAAAAATAAGTTAAGATCATAATCGCCATATTTTGCGTATATAAATATATTCATGTGCGGAAACGGAATGCGATGTAATTCATGTTTTGCAAGTAGGTGAAAATAAACAACAGGATATAAGTTTATGCGAATCTGTATGAGTAGAAGTGAAAAGAAGTTATCTGTGGCTTACCTTGGAAAGAAAATACTCATGTGTTCCCTGCTTGTCAACGTTCGGACCCAGGTAAGACAGACAATTTCAAATGCTTATTTTCTAGTCTGGCAAACCCAGTCCAACTTGAACGATACGCATAAGTCAATCTTCCTAGAATATTTTATTTTCCCTAGCTTTATTTTCTGAGCTAAGCCTCTTCTATGTGCTCAGGAAATTGGCAATCGTGGCACTAAACAATTTCCTATCCTTTGGGGGTCTTTTTGTTATCTCTTGTAGACACTCTTCAAGTTTAATAATGTAAAATACGTCCTGTACATCAGAGATTTAGAAATAGATCAGATGCTTTTGAACTAAATAGTAAGTCAAATATATATTAAACTTCCTTCACAGTGACATTAAAATATTCATCGTAGAAATATTTAGAAGAATTATGGGTAAAAAGCAGTTTCGTTATACTTTAGTTCTGGGCGATATAAACGAGTTTAAACTGAATATGAGTCTCTCAAGATAGATCAGAAATAGCACATTAAATAGAATAATATCAATATCCCAAGTCATATTACGGGCAATAGATTTATATCCCTTGACATAAATATTTTGGCAAGAGAAAGAGAATGTGATTTTATTAGTTCCCGCTTTAACACCCGACCGATGCAAAACTGACGTCACGTCAATCGATATAGAAGTCTACATAATATTAAAGACAAAACTTATTTGTTTAGGAAATTCAATTTTGCAAAACATAGACTTGATATGTACTCTCCATCTAGCGCGAACGCCATCGGAGTAACCTCCCTTGTGAAGATTCCATTATGTTTATCTTAAGGCTTCTAACATAATTTCCGGGAACTTCTGTGCAAATGTGGAGATTTTTTTTTTCTTCCTTTCTTTTAATAGCCGAGGGTAAAAGTAGGAAAAGAAACGAATGAGGAGAAATCAATGCTTATTACTTATCGATAAATATTTCTTGATCACTGCTGGGGAATAAGTCATTAAGATTACAATGACCGCAAGACATGATCGATTTCTCTCAGAATCCATGGTAATAATAATATTTTACTATTTCGTTGATATCAACGTCGTTTTCAACAACGTCATCTAGATGGTGCGATGGGTAAATGGTCGCCATATTATAGTTCTAATTTCGCGCATGCGCGTTGTTTGTTGTTTTTTTTTTATTTTATCGTCTGCACAGTATAGTAGAGTCGGTTGGGCACCGGCTGTGAGAAAAAGAACACCATGACGCAATTCACTCCGCCAGAAATTTCGTAACGGCATGCTTTATATTTGACATTGGCACCGGAAGCTCCAATACGAACATTTCCGTGTATTTGGGTGTCAGTCTGAGGAGAGCGGAGAGGATTCTGGAAGACTTGGATGATATATCCAGTCAACATCATGGATTTTGGAGTGATCACTAGTTATGCCGACGTTATGCCTACATTCATCTTGACACAGGGCCTTAGACTCAACACAGAGGCCTTCATTATGTACCTGGGTCAGGAGTATAGCATCTGGAAGATCCTATATCTGGCAACAGGAACTTTGCACCATACCACACAAGTAGGAGAGCCCAGTAATGTCTGTTAGACAATTTCTGCAACAACATCACACTTGCATATGGCCACCTAACTCCCCAGATTGCAACCCCCTTGATTATGATGTGTGGAGTGCAATTGAGTCAGAGATTAACAAAACTCCTTGTAACACCAAAGATCAACTGAAGGCAAGGGTTATGGCGGCATTCACTAACTTAAACATGGAGACCGCCCAGAAAAGACGCAGGAGATTTTGAAGTGGTCTGGAGACCGTGGTTGAAACGATTGGTCGTTTTATTGAATGAATTTAATATTTAGTAATTCTAGATATTTGTTAAAAATATGTTAAAATGAGATGTCAGTGTTATTCTCATTTTTGTGTAATTCAGACGACAATTTATCCATCGCACCTTCTTCTTGTATAAGCATTATATGCATAAATAAAAAAAAATTACTAGAATGTCCCCCAGTTGAGACACTGAAAGTCAGTTCATGCCAGGTATTTGAGATAGATGCATAAATTTCGTCGGAGAGAACGAAGTCATTTTGACAATTATTTGCGTCAACCAAAACATCTTCCAAGAAAGTAATCAGATGTGGTGTGATTTTTTTTTCCGATTTTATGATATGGGTCGGACTTTTCCAGAATGTTCTCGATGGCCATCCAAAGTTATAGATGATCAGACCTTGGTAGCAGATTTCTCTTCTGTTCAAGCTCCAACGGCAGCTCAATGGAGTAAAAAAAAAAAAAGAAGTAGGTTGTGAATTTCAAAGGCAGGTTAATATCGTTATAAAATCACCGAGCGAATCCCGGATGAGCGGATTTATACTCTCAATGAAGCTGAATGTTCTCTAGTCTAGATGAATGGCTTTATACTATCACTGAAGCACCAACGAATCTGTCATTTATAGTGAATTTGTATCGCAATAAATGTTCAAGTCTACTGAGGCCTCAAGTTCGCTACAAATCTCAAGTGAAATTCATATATAAATTACATCACTAAAATGCTGTAAAATATTTTCAGTTTCCCTGTCCGTCTCTAAGAACTAACCGACTTTAAAAGAACAGAATTGGAATATTGGAACCATATCTGGGTTGAAGCTTCCCAATCCTCACTTTTGAGTGTTGACACAGTTCGTAAGCATTTGTCCGGGCTTGTGGGCGATGGATTATTTTCCAATCTACACCTTTTTTTTTACAGACGCATCGCCGCAAGCCTATCGCTATTTCCATAACAAATATTCAGTCGATCTACATTGCTTTGTTCCAACAATTCATAAATTTACAGCTAAGTCCGATTACGGCAAGTGCAAAAGGTAGAATCATCCGTATCCACTTTGTATTTCATTAGTTATAAGGGAGTTTTACTCAGACGTTTGCTTTCTAATAAACGTGACTTTGCAAGCTTAACCTCTTCAAGTCTAGGTTCAACCGTTATCTTTCCTACATATCCTCATAATTTCACGTTATTCTATTCGCTGAGATCCAGAAAACAATCTCATTCATTAACCCCAAACCTCCGGATGCATTTGAGCATTATATTGAGAAAACATTTAGTAAAATATGGTATTCTTTGGATCCTGTTGAAAAATATGTTATTCTTTGGAACCTATTGAAAAATATGGTATTCTTTGGAACCTATTGAAATATATGGTATTCTTTGGATCCTGTTGAAAATTATGGTATAACTTGGATCCTATTGAAAAATATGGTATTCCTTGGATCCTGTTGAAAATATGGTATTCTTTGGATCCTGTTGAAGAATATGGCATTCATCGGTTACTACTGAAAAATATGGTATTCCTCGGATCCTATTGAACATAAGGTATTCCTTGGATCCTGATGAAAATATGGTATACCTGTGATCGTATTGAAAATATGGTAATCTTTAGATCCTGTTGAAAAACTATGCTATTCTTTGGATCCCTTTGAAGAAAATAATATCAATCTGATATTTTAGGCATTTATAAAAGTCCATTTTCTAACAGCCCAGATATGACGGTTGTTATCTCATTTTAATCCTAGTTACTGAATCATTATACTTAAGTCCATATAGACGTACGATATAATTTGCTAACCGAAATATTGTATAATTGAAAACAGCCAAAAAAATACTGTAAAAATTAAGATGAACGAACAGCGAGAAACACAGACCTTTAAAAAATGTGTGTTGCAACATTCTAGAGTAATTACTTACCTCTTATTCCTTTAATTATTCGAAATATTTTTGTACTATTTATTTTTGTATATTTGCTGAATTATAATGGAGTAATCGATTGCAGCTGAGATTGAGGAATCGGCGAGGCGAGTTCGAATACTAGTCGAATTCATTACTTTCACTTACGTGCTAGCACCCTTCTCTCCGACAGCTATGAATAAAATAGCATGAGTGCTATAGCCTTGAGTGGCAACCCCTCTAAGGCAAGGAAAACTATAAATTCAAAACCTAAAACCCGGAACGAAGGCGATCCACGCCATATACTGCGGTTATCGACTGTCTGTGAAGAGCTTGGAGATGATGATGATAATGGTGATGATGATTTAATCATTTGCTTTAACAAGTAATAGATCATAAAAAATATTTTAAAATGTATGCCATCTTTACAAAAGTTTTATAACACTTATCCAGATTTCCCTCAACTATTGTGTCGTACGTCAAATATACTGGCATGTCAAAGATAAGTGTTTTATCAGGATATCTGTCAATAGGAGAAAACTGTACTAAAACTGTATTAAGGATTCAAGGTTGCCAAAATGTGTAAAATAAACGTTAATACCTCAGTCGGAATTCGAACGCGTACCTTTGATTTTTCTGTGGTATTTCTTAATATTAACTACACATTAAATTTGATACGATTGTATAAGACCATTACTTATTTATTAGGTTGGTGCAAAAATAATGACGTAATAATGTCGTTTTTTGACGTTAAGAAATACGTCAAAAAACGACATTATTACGTCATTATTTTTGCACCAACCTAATAGTAATACATTTCCTTTTTTTTTTTTTACAGTTTCGGAGAATTTTTTTTATTCTGTTGCAGAGACTTTTTTTTATTTATTATATTTTTGATATTTTTTCTAACTTAATTTTAAATACTTTTCCTTTCACATTTCAAACTGTGTGCAATTTTAATGATCCTAAAAGCATTTAAAAAAACATCTTTCTTAATTCAATTATGTTTCATTTTCCTGACGACTTCATCTTTAACGAAAAGAAATAATGAATCCTAAACAGTATTGAAATTCATTCTCTGTCCTGAGAATCAGATGAATCGATTTTCTTTTCGGTCAATACCAAGGTTAATTTAATTCCACGAATTTTCTACTTGACTCTCAACATTTGGAATAAACGTGGCACCAGTCGACGACTCAGAATACTATTTTGCAATATTGCCTACTTTAATTTGTAACCAAAGAGTCAAACCCGATATTTCCATATCAAAAGAATGCTGTAACCGACATTTGGTTGCACTATTCAATGGTTATGATAGTTGCCTATTCCGCACCAGCATCAGTAATCGCTATTCGACACCACAAAGAAGATAATCAGTTGAATACTAATATTCAAGACCAAAATGCCGTCCTCATTTGAAAAATTCGTGCTACAAAAACATTCCATTCCCACATTAACTCATTATTTATTTTTACACCACACAAAGCCTAACTTTTTAAACACGAAAACGATCGCCAAGTTTCAGTGTGCTGATTGGCTCAACATAATCATCATGCTTCGTTACAATTCATTTGTTCTGTATTTAGTTTATGAATTGTTTTATAGAAATGCGCTCAGTACATCGCTCGAGAGGCACTCAAAGTAGAAAGTTTCTGTTAAAACGGTAAAGATAAATAAGGTTTGGAATATGAATGAGCAAAGCACTAGAAGGAGTAATGGTAATTATAAGCTGTTTCCTCATTTGGAAATGATCGCCATTAATTGACTGATCAGTTAAGGTTATAGTCGGTTGAAATTTATAAAAACTTTCTCTTAAAACAATTGTTCAGGAAAATATCTTTCGCTATAATCCCTCTTTCTAGTATTGATCGAGGTTGCCTTCCTAACATAGACTTCCGGCCATATCACTTTGAAACACTAGTTCCCGCACGTTCGCCGAAGTTAAACAACATCGATTCTAATCAGTATCTAGATGGATGATTGCTTGGGAATACCACGTGCTGAAAACTTGGATGTGCGGTCGGAATTGTTAGTCCGGGTGCCGAGTTCCAATTCCAGTTGGTTTTATTATATTCACTTATGCGCAAATACCCTTAGGAAAGGTATGAATCAACGTATTCTCCCCACAGCTATTGGTTAATTAGTACAAATTGCATTACTAAATCATTATTATCTCCTCCGAAAAATCTTATAATATAAAAGAATATTTTCTGACTTTAAATAGCCTGCAAAGTGTTGATAAACCGTAAAAAATTGATCGCTCAATCTGTCAGCATTCTTAATCTTTTCTATTTAAATAGTGTCAATATTTTATTTATATGATTATTTTCTCTCCGGGTTACTATCAATTTTATGTTTTGCAGCTGTTGAAAGTCTTCAAGTGTGTGTGGTCTCTGCTATTAGATAATGTATTTTATTTGTGATTCTGTCGCACTAGTCTATAAGATGTGATGAAGAATAATCTTTAACGCCTAAAACGCCCATTCGCTTATAGACATTTCTAATCATTGATTTGATGTTAAAATTATGAGGATACGGAGGATAGATAATGATTTTAAGAGGTGAAGTTTGTATTGTTTAGAGAAACGCCAAAGAACGAGCCCCCCAAAAAAAGCACAGCACTTGAGAAAATGAATAGAACTTCGGAAGGAAGTAAAGTTTCTCTGAACAATATATAGATATAATCTCCCGTCTGCAGTTTGTATCACCCTGGTCGTAAAGGTCTATGCTGGTGGAACTAAAGAGTACAGCTCAGGAATATTTACCATGGAAATAGTGATAGGTTTGCAATGCTGCGTCTTTGGGAAATAGACTGCAGAGGGGAGATTATATCTTTCCCGCGTAAACGACTTTGAAGTCTGGGCATGTTGGAAAGTGAGGAGCCATAGCTCAGAGAGAAAGAAAATTATTTCAGATATGGAACGAATATATTGGTGAACAATTCACGAAGACAGAAGACAGCATGGAATAAATAAAATCATTATCGAAAAACCGGAAATATTAAAATTTGAAGTGAAATCAGCACTGGCAAAATTGAACCGAAACAAAGGAACAAAATCAGATGGAATTGTGACCTATCTTGCTGGTTACCTTAATTAACAAGATTATGGCCATAACATATGAACTACTACAACAGTGCTCTTATGCTGGAAGACCTAATGGGTCTACATTTCCATAGCGCTGTCTAAGAAGCTTGATGCAATCGAATGCGAGCTCTATTAGACAAACAACGTAATGAGCCGCATAACAAAACTGATCCGAATTTTGATGAAGAATTAGTCCAAAATTAGGGCAGGGAACAGTGCAGTTTCATTAAAAGACTGGAACAAGAAATGCAATCTTTATACTCAGAATGATATTTGAAAGAGCAATACAAACGCAAAAGGATGTATTCCTATGTTTATAGATTATAAGTCAGTTATGTGCCATGCGTGATACACGCTTAAGCGATCGTGTATCTTTTGATAAATGACTGAAGAGCCAGATTTTTTTTCCGTAGTACATTTCTTTCTACGGTAGACCAGTTGCCATGCAAGGCTATAGAACCAGGTCTGTCCTGCCATTTACCCATAGCTGGGAGGAGAAGAAGAGTATCCATACCTCTCCAAAGGGTATTAGCACATAGTGAATGTAATGGATTCGACTGGAATTCGAACTCAACTCTCCGATTCCTCAATCAGAGCCGCTATCCATTACTACATTATGAAAATGTGAAAAAGTACGTCACAATGATCTGTTGGACGTTTTATATATTTGCGAAGAATATTAGAATAATCAAGAACTTACACAGAGAGATAACGATGGAAAATGAATCCAATAAATATAGAAAAATAAAAACAGGTTTAAGACAAGGATGTGTCTTCTCACCGGACTTATTCAATCTTTGCATTGAAATAATTTTGAGAATTAGAATTCCTACCAAGATTCATTATTGTTGGTCACTATCTTAACAATATTAGATATGTATATTACCACAGTGTCGACAGAAGACTCAGAAGGGAACATATTGGAATTTCTACAGAAGTCATTTAAGGAAAGATCGAAGAAAGGGATAAAATCAATTGTAAGAAGACAGAATGTATGGATGCCAGCAAAAAGAAGAGCCCAATATGCAAATTACAAGTTGGTGACCCGAAAATCAGGAAAAATATAAATTAAATATCTCGGAAGATTTTTTAACAGACAACCGAAAATGTGACAAGTTAATCCGAAGTCGTATTGGGATAGCGAAAATATCTTCCAATAACTAAGCAAAGTATTAAGAAAAAGGAACACAGAACATAGTACTTAAACCCTTGTGTAATATAGGCCATCCAATAAAACAGTGAATGCTGGATAATCTTTTCACAGATGAAGTAGAAACTTGCGACAACAGAAATGTTTTTCTACAAAAGGATGATAAGAAAATCATGGACTGAACATCTGAGCAACGACGAAGAAAAATGGAAAAACAAAGACACATATACTTAACATCAGAAAGTGATAGATGAAATTTCTGTCACATAAGGAGGAAAGTTGGCTTAGAGAATTCAACACTCACAGAACATAATGAATACAAAAAAAAAACAAAACAAAGGAAAACAGTGCATAACCTACCTGACGAGCATTTGTAAATGTTTGGCAAAACAGGGATTAGGAGATATAGCGAATAGAAAACAGTTACTAAGAGCTACAAAAAACAGGAAATTATGGAGAGCCGTGATCGTCCACATTCTAAACGGAGACTAGACATAGTAGAAGAAACCTAAATCAAGGTAGAATATTTACAAGTGTCAGATTAGACTAACAGTATTTATTACTGTCGCATCTGGGCTGGAATTGCTCAATCCTCACACATTCTTCGAATTGAGTGATTGGGTCCGCAAATTCTTTTTACTCATCTTTCCTCATAATTAGTTCGTGTCCTAGTTTACTGTATATTATAATATTTAATGAACCTAATCTAAAACATATAATTGAAATAAAATTACAATTTGAAAATTTTATCGACGAACAAATAAGTCATTTAATTATAACTAGCAGTATAACCCGCCTTCGACCGGAAGTTTCATTAGTGGGAATTTTTGTCGTTCACTTGGAGCTGTTTAAGTTTAAAGTCATCCCACCCAAAAGTCAATATTAGTAACAACAACTGGGTGCAACTGAGGAACATCCCCAAATGGGAGGGTTAACAATTTGAATGTGGGGTTGGCACTGAAAAGGTCTGTTTTTGCGTTCTCAATCTTGCAAGGAATGAACCTATTCCATGGGCCGTCATAATAATAATAATACGATAATTCTTATTTATAATATTTTTTCATAATTCTAATAATATTTTGCATTAGATTTCAACTCTCTAAATTGAGTGTACGTTTTTTTTTTTGCAGACATTAAATTCTGCCTTTGATTTTTTTCGCAAAGTATAAAAAATCAGTTTTTCGAATTTTTACCTTCAAGGTTGTAATTTTTTCCAGTGAATTTGGACTCAAAACCGGCACTGAAAAATAATCTATCAAACAAAAAACATTATTCGTAATCGGGTGAAAAGTGTGGAAACGCAAAAAACATCCGATCAGACACATACACACGCACACACACATTTTGAGAATTATAGATAGAGAGTGCGCCAGAATTTTGCATATAAAAAGCCGATATTTATAAAAAAAAAAAAAAAGATCTAATTTCATTAAAGAAACTGGAAAATGATCTTCCTATAAAAACACAGGTAATTCCCAAAAATTATCTAAATAGAAAATTTACGAATCGCGTGTCCGAGAGAGATAATTAGCAAGTTACTTTAACAAATCATTGTTTACTAAAATTAATCTATATCAGTAGCACTACATTAAATAATGCCTCGCAAATAGGATTTTACTCAATGTTAACCACTTGTTAGCTCGTTAATCTATCTATCTATCTATCTATCTATATATATATATATATATATATATATATATATATATATATATATATATATATATATATATAACGTCGTGATGTTCCTGGGCTGTACAGTACTTGACTTCCCAAAGAACATCATGTTTCACTGTTCAAATGTAAAGACCAAATTTTGAAATGCTTATTTTCAAAGCAGGTTATTTTATTCTAAAAACGGACATTACAATCTTCATAGACCTATCACTCTTGTTCCAACTAAATTAAACCATTCTTATGCTAATGTTGACTGAGACAAAAAATTCAGTAAAAGGTTTGTAATAAGTTTCATCATTTCTCCAGGATGTGAAATAACGACTATATTTAAATAATTTTACAAACATGCTACATTCATGTAATATCCGAACAATATACTGCTTGCATTTCTTGTCTTTCTTCAACACACGCCAGATATTAAATTACAGAGAAAGATAAGCAAAGATAAGCAAAAAAAAAAAAAACTTGGCAAGCGGCGCTAATTAAAAATATAATAAAGTAAACTAATATATTTGAACATGTATAATATAAGTAGATTGTCTTCCTATTTTGTTTGCAAGTTACTTGGTCTCCTTTTTTGCTTTTAATTTGATAATTTTGGTCTCTCCTTTCTTATATATCATTTGGTATTTCATGATATAAGTCTTAAATGAATAATAGGCTTTTTTTAATGGTTGAATATAAATGCGTTTGTATCCCTGCTGGTAAACTTGCTTTACTATCCAAACTTAATTTAATTCGATACATTTACACATCTCTATAGTGTTTCGTGTAAGATCCCGTTAGGTCTGTTCTTTACATTCACCTGTACTAGATAGGCATGGCCGGTCATCTTTTTTTGCTAATTGTTCACCCAATATAAGGCACAAGAACTGATCAAGGTAGAAAGTTACTAATGACTTTGTCGTAAGAATGTAAGCGGGGGTGGTAAGAAGTGCAGATGTATGAAGATTATTATTAATATTAGTAATAGCTTTAAGGACGCCAGGTGGAGTAATGGATAGCGGCTCGGATTGAAGAATCGGTAGAGCCGAGTTCGAATTTCAGTCGAATCCATTACATTCACTTACGTACTAATACCATTGGGAAAGGTATGCGTAAATAGCAGGAGAGACCGTTTTGGATAGTAACTGCTCTGCCGTAGAAAGAAATGGCAACATATTGCGGGAAAAAATCTGCATGGTCAGTCATGTATCGAAAGATACATGAGTGCATGGTACATAACTGACTGAATAGGAATGAACCAATATTTTGCTAATCAAATCATTGCCATGCTATACAGAAAAGGTTTCTTTATGCCATGATTTTTTTTCATCTTCTAGTGTACATAATATCATCCACTGAAAATAATATGCACATATCCTAATAAGCACGTGAAAAACACTTTATATTATAATGTTTCGATTGAGGTGGAAGACTAAAATCGATGTCGTTCAGTGATGATAATACAAAATAAGCAAGAAATTTTCAAGAGCCCATATTCGAAAATTACGATTTTTTTGTATTTTTTCCTTTTCTTTTCAATTTAAAAGATTCAAATTTTGCAGCTGCTTCCACTTCTGAGGTAATGCAAAATACATGAGATGGAATAACGCACGCAAGTAACAACAAGACAGAAAAAAAAGAGTATTTGACTGTAAATAACGTAATACGCTCATCAATAAAGATAAAAATTAATGCAAAAAAAGAAGATTGAACCCGGGTTGACAGTGTAAGAGGTTCAAAACCTTTCTAAAATGATACAAGACGGAAGATTGAACCAGAGTTCACATTTAGAGTAAGAGGTTCAATACGTGTTTGGATTGAGGGATAGGGTAAGAGTTTCGATACCCGTCTAGGTTAATAGTTGGTATAAGAGGCTCGATACATGTCTGCGTTTACATTTGGAGCAAGTGCTACGATGCTTGCCTGGGGTAACAGTTGGTTTAAGAGCTTCAAAACCTGTTCACGGTTGCGGTAAGAGCTTTTATACATTCCTGGTTGTGCATTTGACGCAAGAGCTTCGAAGTCTGTCTATGTTGACTGTTGGGTTGACATCTATGATACCTGTCTGGGTTTACATTTGCGGTAAGTGATTCGCTACCTGTTCCTGGTTGACAGTGGGATTAAGGGCTTTGATCCCTGCATTGACTGTTGGGGTGAGAGATTCAAAACCAGTCTAGATTGGGAGATAGGGTAAGAGATTCAAAAGCTGTATGGATTGAGAGTTGGGTTAAGTGATTCGAAACCTGTCTGAATTAAGAGCTGGTGTAAGAGATTCAAAACCTGTCTGGATTGAGAGTTGGGGTAAGAGATTCGAATTCTGTCGGGATTGAGAGTTGGGGTAAGAGATTCGAATTCTGTCGGGATTGAGAGTTGGGGTAAGAGATTCGAAACCAGTCTGGATTGAGAGGTGGGGCAAAACATTCGGAACATGTCTGGATTGAAAGTTGTGGTAAGAGATTCAAAAATGTCTGAATTGGGAGTTGGGGTAAGAGATTCAAAACCTGTCTGGATTAAGAGTTTGGGTAAGCGATTGGAAACGTGACTGGATTGATAGTTGGGGTACGAAATACGAATTCTGTCTGCAGTGAGAGTTGGTGTAAGAGATGCGAAACCTGTCTGGATTGGGAGTTAGAGTAAGAGATTCGAAACCTGTCTGGATTAAGAGTTGGGGTAAGTGATTCGAAACCTGTCTGGATTGGTAGTTGGGCCAAAAGATTCAAAACGTGTCTGGATTGGGAGTTGGAGTAAGAGATAAAAAACCTGTCTGGATTGATTGTTGGGGTAAGAGTTTCAAAACCTGTCTGGATTGAGAGTTGTGATAAGAGATTCAAAAACTGTCTGGATTGGGAGTTGGGATAAGAGATTCGAAAACTGTATGGATTGGGAGTTGGGGTAAGAGATTCGAAACATATCTAGACTGGGAGTTGGGGTAAGAGATTCAAAACCTGTCTGGATTATGGGTTGGGTAAGAGATTCAAACCCTGTCTGGATTGATAGTTGTGGTGAGAGATTCAAAAACGGTCTGGATTAGGAGTTGGGGTAAGAGATTAGAAACATTTCTGGATTGGGAGTTGGTGTAAGAGATTCAAAACCTGTCTAGATTGGGAGTTGGTATAAGAGATTCGAAACCTGTCTGGATTGGGAGTTGGGGTAAGATATTCGGAACCTTTCTGGATTGGGAGTTTTGGTAAGTGATTCAAAACCTCTCTGGATTGGGATTTGTGGTAACAGATTCAAAACCTGTTTTGTTTGGGAGTCGGGGTAAGAAATTCAAAACCTGTCTTGATTTGGATTTGGGGTAAGAGATTCGAATCCTGTCTTGATTGGGAGTTGGTGTAAAACATTCAAAAATTGTCTGGATTGGAAGTTGGGGTAAGATATTCGAAACATCTTTTGATTGGGTGTTGGTGTAAAAGATTCGAAACCGGTCTGGATTCAGATTTTGGGTAAGAGGTTCAAAACCTGTCTGAATTGAGTTTTTGGGTAAGAGATTAAAAACCTGTGTAGATTGGGAGTTGGGTTAAGAGATTCAAAACCTGTCGGGATTGTGAGTTGTGGTAATAAATTCGAAACCTGTCTGGTTTGGGATTTGTGTAAGAGATTCGAAACCTGTCTGAATTGAGACTTGGGTTTAGAGATTCGAAACCGATCTGGATTGAGAGTTGCGGTAATAGATTCCAAACCTGTCTGGAGTGAGATTTAGGGTAAGAGATTCGAAACCTGTCTGGATTGGGAGTTGGGCTAAGAGATTCGAAACCTGTCTGGATTGAGATTAGGGGCAAGAGATTCGAAACCTGTCTGGATTGACAATTATGGTAAGAACTTCGAAACCTCTGTGAATTGACAGTTGGGGTAAAAGATTCAAAACCTGTCTGAATTGAGATTTGAAACGAAAATAAATATTTCTTTTTTATTTCACTTTATGTCTAAATATCTAATCCCTTTATTCCATAACATTTAGAACTTACCTTACGCAAAGAAAAAAAATGATATAACATATATTCAGACAAATGCTATACTTTTCGGTTCAGGCTATAGTAACTTGAAATTTGGGTTTGTTTATTCAATGTTACACATTATTACGTCGAATTTTAGTTTCGTTTCCCCCACTCCAGGATCGTATCATTATTTTCCCTAATTTTCTCCCGGCTGTGTGAATAGTGTAATTCAGACATATCCATCTCCTAAAATGGCTGCCACTCAAAGCACGAGAGTCCTATATTCTTTGTTATTTAACCCACAGATGAGGAGCGGCTGAATGTATTGATATATCCTTTTTCCTGTGGGATTTGTGCTTAAATAAATATAAAACCTACGTCAGAATATGAAAAATGTATAACATAATATATATATATTTTATACAGGATTAACATAACTTTTACAAGCTAATGTATTAAAAAAATTATTTTATAATCTACAGAATCTATCAAATGAAATAAACACACCAATGCTCTAAAAGTATACACTGCGTTATTTCAAGATATAGAAGTACATTGTTTGACAGCACTCACCTTTATATAACATATTTTATTGGGGAAGGAAAAGAGAAAAGGAGGTCGATCAATGACAATCTGATTTCAAATCGTTTGACCACTTCAATCGAGTTTGTTTGCAATCCACCCTGGCAAGAAAGAGAGATATGAAGTGGCTCTGAACAAATATACTTCACAAATAAACTTTTCTCCGTCATTTTTTATTCCTTGTGAATCATTACGAATTGTTTGCATATTTAGGTTCTATGTTCGACATCACAAAAGCCGGATGTTTAATCAATTGTTCAAGTAGTTTTGTGACAGGTCGTTACTGATGCATTGTCTCTCCTTTAATCATATTTGGCATTAAAGGGAGACATGGCTTTGATCACAATACCCCTAACTGTCTATGGTTAAGAGAAGTTTAGCAAAATGAATTTTGTTACGAAGACTCACGGGCAAAGGTCAATGGAGTTAACTAATTTAAGGTCTAAATATTTTTAAAAAAGAAAAGCTATTTAAAACTATTAATTAAAACCTAAATATTTAAACTATTTACTGTAAACATTTTAAAACATATCTGCCGTATTCATAATTATTTTTATTAAGGTTTGGTTTCATATTTTAATATAGATAGCTTCAAGAATTTTTAGTTTATCATTATTATTTTCATGGAAAAGTATAGCTGTATTTTCAACAAGAAGTTTTCTAAATTGCGAATTTGGTCAGGTATGCTTTTGTAAATTTTGAGAGATCTTAGATGCATCATTCAAATGAAAACTCAATCCCCGAGACAACGTAGTAGTAGTATCGCCCATATATATATATATATATATATATATATATATATATATATATATATATATATATATATATAGGGTGTTTCAAAAAGAATACGCCAAAATCATTACGCTGTTTTTTCAGGTCTATAGCATTGTAGTGGACTCAATCAGTGGTTATTTGATAGAGTACTTATCAAAGTTTGATTGGGTGTCAGTTTCACCGCTGTCGTTAGTATAACTTCCGGTGCAGCTGAATTTTGGGAAGATCAATCAAAATCGCGTCTCCTCAGCAGAAGGCATTTTGTGTGCTTGAGTTCGCGAAAACAAATGCCATTGTCACAGTGCAGACAGATTCGAATGACTTCTTTTTTCAGCAAGATGGAGCACCACCCCATTGGCATCTCGGGGTTAGTGCTTATCTGAATGAAAATGTGCCTCAGAGATGGATTGAGAGGAGAGGTGCTAAAGACCTTGCTCTTTGTGGTTGGCCTGCCAGATCCCCGGACATCACTGTGTGTGACTTTTTCTTGTGGGGTTATGTTACGGACCAAGTTTATGTTCCAGCACTTCCAGCAAGTATCGATGACTTGAAAGATCGAATAACAGCTGTAATCAACACGGCGGACCGTGACATGCTGAGGCGCGTTTGGGAAGAATTCTCATATAGGCTTGAGGTTGTTCACGCTGCCGGTAGTGGCCACATTGAGCACTTATAAAACATGAAATGAAACTTGAATGTATATACAACACATGTGTTCATGCTAGAGGTTTGTAATTGTTTTCGTTTTTGACACATCACGTGATGATTTTGGCGTATTCTTTTTGAAACACGCTGTATATATATATATATATATATATATATATATATATATATATATATATATATATATATATATATATATTTCTGTTGGAGATACAATCATCCAATGGACATTTAAATTTATATACAATTTTGGTTTTCTGCAACATGTTAGTTGGTGTGGGGGAGTCATTATGAATGATTAAATTGGATATATTGAATTTAGTATAGTATATAATTAATTTTATTTTTTTTTATAAGGACTTGTGGTGAATATATTAGTATTTATTAGATTTTAGGCTATTTTAATCCTGTTTATAATAAGAATGTATTTGATTGTGATATAAAAGATTATTGTTTAATTGCAGAAATATAATATTCAATTTGCTTTATATTATTGCGCAATCAACATTATATATATATATATATATATATATATATATATATATATTTATGAGATCATAATTTATTGCTAAAAAGCAGATACAAAAGTATCACAAAGATTATATTTGAAACTTGATGACCCTTTCCGCCGACTCGTCTTCAGAAATATATCATTGGGATTAAGACAAAATTACTGAAAAAAAAAAAAAAAAAACATTCGACTGAATTTAAAATAACTCAAACAAAATGAGGGGAAAAAAATAATATTTTTTCCTAGTTTGGCGTAGAATTAGCGACGTATTTCCCGAAAACATATTTCCCGGGTGGGGCGTTGTATATTAATAACAACAGACTCTAGGATGTCGCGGTGGAGTCCGTGCTCTCTGCAAGACAGCGAAGAATAGGCAAGCAACTGATTTCAGTAAGTGCTCGCCTATAGCGAACACATGATCCTATGAGCACCTGGATGTTACAGGCACATGTCTACATACTTGGCCCGGGACATGCTATTCTCCTACTGCTGGAGAGTGTTGCCCACATAGTCAGTCTCACACCGACATTTATATTGATAAACGACTAAGTTCTGGTGATGGACAGCCAAGACTTTCTAATAAAAAAAATATTCCAGACCAGTACAGCATTTAATTACCCACTGATCGAGCGTATACCTGACTAGCGGGCCCAATCCACGGTAGTCTAATATATACAGGAAACCTTGATGGACCAAACAACTTAACTCCATTAAACATTGCAATTTTACGTTCAATGGTAGTTGTAAAACACATTCAGTGAAACCATTTGCCAGAAACAGCTGTTTACATTTCCTAAGCTCGGCATCAAACGTGCACTCTGGTTATACAGTGTAAGAGTTGTCGGGACCGGAGAAGTCTCTTATATCTGGGTTTCTCTTATATCCGGGTTTGGTCTATTTTGTTTAGGTAAGTATGGCTCTAATTTGGGACCATATGAATCTCTCTTATATCCGGGTTTCTCTTATATCCGGGTCCCTTATATCCGGGTTACACTGTAACATCAAAGCGTGATGAATTAGAGTAGTGACAAGAATGATTTTCCTGATTTTAGGAGTAAATGAGTCCCAACTGGGGCATAGCTCCGAAAAGGTGGGTTTCCTATACACACTTGTGAGAAAACTTGGCGGATTTCTCTCAACCAAGGTAATGGAATAAAGATGATTTTAATTTAGGTCTGTTCTTAAAAATAGTATAACGATTTTTTATCACTTTTAATAAAGATCTTTTCTACGTGACAATAATAATATGTAAATATTAACATCTAGTTATACGCTGATATATTTTGATCTAAATCAAAAAATGCCAGACTCTCTCCATAGATTGGCACGCATACTATTTCCTTTACAGAAAAGTCGAAAGTTCTCGAATTAATAAGGAAATTTAAAAAATATATGAAGTTGCTAAAAGCTCAGTTAACTAAAAATCTCATATCCGTCACGTAATTTGCATTACATTATATTAGGTAAATCATTCTAGTTCATTATTACTTGTTGTTAGTCTCTTATTGCGTCTTATATAGGAATTAAATGTTATCATTTGTACGTACGGACTTATGGAGAAAAACCGTTTTTATTACAACTTTCGGTTCAATCAACAACGGTTTTCGCCATATAGTATGGACATTGAAAAATATCGTCGCGGTTAAGAGTACTGACGTATTTTATTCTTTTATTCACAAATACATGCAAATACATTCCAGTTCAAATTGGTTGGAAACGAAAAGTTATTTGTAAGTAGTGATTGCTTGTGACATATGTCACCAATATTTACTTTCCAGCTTGGGCTTTTTGCTTTATTTTTTATGTATAGATTTCGCTACATAGGATTTTAAGATTGCTTTCCGCATTGTTTTTTTGGTGTTATAAATTCTATGATCAGCCCAACGTCATGTATTCTAATAAAAATAAAATAGATATCATTAAGGCAAGCACTTTAAAAAAAAAGCGTTTGCTTGCAACACGCTCTGGATTAGGAAGACGTTATGTAATAATTTCGCTCGGAATAATTCTTCAAATTAATACGACTCTCAAAAATTGCAGTAAATTTAATAAAATATTAAACATTAAAAAAACGTTTAAAATTCCAATTACATAATTGACACTGGTGTTTCTGATTTGTATTTAGAGATTCTTGATAAAATACAAAGAAGAATATGTAATGTTATTGGACCTAACCTGGCATCTCGTCTTCAGACACTTTCCCACTTTAGTAACATCGCTTCCCTTTGCATTTTCTGTAAATATTTTTATAGTAATTTTTCTATGCGAACTTCCCTCTATGGTACCAAGAGTATATGAATTTAAGGTCAGTACTAGATGGGGGCCAAGGTCTCATGGTTTTACAGTTGTAAAGATAGGCTAGAAGTAACCGTAAGTTCTAAGGTAACAGGTTTTTCGCTGGTTTGTGGATCTCTATTCCGGTTTCCTGCTTGCCAGGCAACATTGATCTTCAAAAAGTTAAATGCAATGCCAATGGTTATGAATTGTTTTGTAAATGCGTGTTCTCTTATTGTTTTCTCTCCTTAATAATGTTTTTCTCCCACTCAGCAATCCCTTACATCTTAGTGGCTTTATTTCCTTGCTTGGAGTGAAATGATAAAAAGGTATTTTTATTTTCTTCTTAACAATAGCCTTTCAATCGAACATTTGGTATTTTTGAAACATTTCCCAAATGAATTATGTTATGTCTCTTCTGAAAAGTTGTCATTCGCTGTATTTCAACATTAATCCAAAATCGTCCAACTTCAAGCATTTTTTAAAGTCATACATCGTTTTAAAAATTACAAATGTCCTCTTGGTTTTACTGTGGTAGCCCACTGTGATGTTGAGATTTATTTCTAATTTTAAACATCTATATTTACGATAATAAAAGTCCCAGTTTTATTGTCATATAAGACTATATTTTTATCTCTCATTTGGAAATCTCAAAGATTTTCAGCCGTTTCTTAAGAAGTTTTTCCTGGAAATATTGAAACTATTTTATATTAAAGAAAAATAGTCTGTCTCGGATACTAGTGGCTTCGTCCCCTTCAAAGTACTCCTCCTTTTGTGGCGTCAATACTTATCTCAGCAACATCTCCATTATTCAAAACAGTGAGCAAACTCCGCTTTCGGGGATCGCCAGCAGCTGTTTCCATTCGTTCTCCTTAACCGCGTCTACAGCGGTCAAAGAACTTCCCGGGAGCTAAATATGGACTGTAGATGAGTAGAGAGACGTATGTGAAGCGGTCCTTTATCCAAAATTGTAACCTGTGCACAATATAGAAATGCAAAACTCAAAAAGTATACAATCTAATTCGATGGTTTCTCACTGACAACTGTGTCAATAATAGACGGTAAAATGTTTATATTCACAGAATATCACCGTTTGATTGGTTGCCGATTAAAGCAAAACCACCCATACGCTTCTTGGTTTTGTTACGATATTATTTAAGGTTATGTTTAACCAGTAGAACGTAAAAGTACTAAAACCTACAGTAATTCGATAATAATTGAATATTTAAAGTCAATAGTGCTATTAAATACATACGCTAGAATAATTTATCACCCTTAAAATAATTGTTTATTCCTTTCTGAATGCCTGCTAATGGGTATGTGATTTCAGGTCTTTCTTAGACCATTCGATCATTTTATGAGAATACCAGGAATTGTACTTTCTTCCATCGTAGGTTGGATGTTTATACAACTTCCTATAACCTGTTTCTTTTGCGTATCTATATCCTAAGTTTCAATCGCACCCACGGACATCATTTGGAGCCCTATTCTACACAATGCTGTTTCAGATTACCTTCTGGGATATCCTTCTAGGCCTTGTGACGTTCGGAGGTGACACTGAGTATAAAACTTACTTTTGTATTCCTTAGAGTGAATCAAGTACATACTGGGCTTAACACAGATCTACTCTTCTTGGTTCAAACCTTCCTGGTGGACCTTAAATTCGATTTATGAATCTATTATTTTCTGCCATGAATAAAATAATACATTTGTTCCTTTTAATATTTTTATCATTTGGTATCATAGTGTAGAATCTTGTTTCTTCACCTTAGAAGCAAAAATAAATGAATTGAAAAGCTGGCTAATAAAAAAAAATATATTACTTATTCTCATCTTAAAAAATAAAATCTCGGCTAGATTTTACCAAAGTGTCTCGGGTATCAATACTTTATTTATTTTTTAAATTTTCGTTTTTTCTGTTTCTTCCTTTATTTATTTATTTTTTTCGCTTATTTTGTTGGATACGTTAAGCAAGACTGCCTTACTTCCTTTCCTCCATTGCAAAAGAGTTATCCATATTGACGTAGGAAAATGTGCGAACTGTTCACTCATCAATCAACCCAATGTTTTGTTCAGCGTATTTGCATCTTCTCTGCATACACTCGACTAAACTTTATTCTTTCGGATTTGCATTTTCGGTCTTCTCACAATCCATCTTTTCCACAAGCGCTTTTTTCCCTCCATTTCTATCGCCTGGATATATGAGAGTATAAATAATAAGCAAAAATCGTGTTGCGGTATCGAACCAAAGAAGTGTCGTACATACAATCTATTGACAAGCATTGTTGACAAGATGCAAATGATTCTCTGCTAATATTGACGAATCTAACATCAATCATCCTT
This sequence comes from Acanthosepion lycidas, assembly GCA_963932145.1. NCBI lineage: Eukaryota > Metazoa > Mollusca > Cephalopoda > Sepiida > Sepiidae > Acanthosepion > Acanthosepion lycidas. The sequence goes on from OZ010582.1 coordinate 43,799,090, forward strand.
TCAATTTGATCTTCGCAGCATTATTTATCTGTGCCCAAAGAAAAAGGACAAATCGAAGATTCGGTAACATGCATTCTACTTTGGATCTGAAAGGAGTTAATCACATATTATTATTATTATTATTATTATTATTATTATTATTATTATTATTATTATTATTATTAAGGTGTATGTCGGTAAACGGAATGACGCTAAGGTGTGTATTCTATCAAAAGAAGGAATTAAAAGATACAAAAAGACGTTTGTGAGGCCATTGTTGGTGAGAATAAGGGAGTTTTAATATTTCTAGTATGACAAATATCAAAGCAAGTTCGATACTTGAATAAGTGAAAAAGCCTGGCTCTCGAACAAAGAAATGGAATGAAAACGACACTGGAAATTGAACAAGAAATATAAGTGCAGGATATATAGATGTAAACGAAATTGAATACTTATTCGAATTCAACGCCCAAATCTGTAATAGATAGCTTTTATTCGCTCTCCTTCTGAAAGAGAAGAGATCACTCTATTTAACACACACACACACACAAATATATATATATATATATATATATATATATATATATATATATATATATATATATATATATATATATATATATATATTGTACAGGTAATTGTATAATCCGGGCGTATCCTAGTAATAATAATTATTAAAACTGATCCACAGAAAGCTCGATGATTTTATTTTAACAGAGCATGTGCATTTTCTACAGCAAAAAAAAAAAAAAATTATGTCAAACTGTCCCTTAATGTGGCTGACGAAATCTTTGGTTTCTTGCTGTATATATATATATATATATATATATATATATATATATATATATATATATATATATATATATATATGCGTAATACAAATGAAGAATAAAAATAAATCCGAAGCAACTCGAATTTCACCCTCGAAAATGAAGGATCGTCAAGGCAGGTTCAAAGGCACGTTGAAATTCAAATACGGCAACATCGTTTATATATATTTGGAAAATATTATATTATGTTTGGAAAATAAAAGACAAACAGAACACCCAAACGAAAAAAATATTAACCTCAGAAACAATTGAAGACAGAACCAGGAGGAAAAGTAGACGATCCTGATGTTTACGAACTCGTGACGAGAAATAGAATCCTTATGTTAATATTCTTGAAACGAAATATCAACTCTGTGTTCCAGTAATTTATAGAATATGTAGAGTGTGGCATCCAATCCCTCACGAGAAACCTTGGATCTGAGCGGTGTTGTGGTTGTTGTGAAGACGCTCTCCCCCAACGTCACTTGTTATTTTCTTTCTGTCTAGCTCACTTCTCCCCGGCGGCAAGCTTTCGTTTGTCATCTACTCACTTCAGCCCTCGGTGTAAATCATGTCTTCAGTGTGAGCGATCGTTGTCGATCGTATACCCAAAGATCTATGCCTCGACTACTGATGACGGTGCCGCATCTGTTATGGATGTACACGCCCACAACAATTGCCTGTGAAGATGCTCTTCCCCAATGTCGCTTGTTATTTTATTTCCGTTGAGTACATTTCTCCTCGGCGGCAAGCCTACGTTTCTCTTCACCTCGCTCCAGCCCTCGATATAAATTGCGTCTCCAGTGTTAGCGATCGTTGGCCGAAAGATTTACGCCGAAGCTACTGATGACGCTGCCGTATCTGTTATGGCTATACAGGTCCACCACGCGAGTGACAATCACGATTGCAACGAATACTTGTGAAGACGCTCTTCCTCAATGTCGCTTGTTGTTTTCTTTCCGTCAAGTAGGCTTTTTTCCGGCGACAAGCCTTCGTTTCTCCTTTCAAGCCCTCGGTGGAAATCGCATGTCCAGCGTGAGCTATCATTGCCAACGTCTTCCCACCTCTCGATGTCCAAATAGAATAAGAATCCTTCGTAAAATGTCGTAACTATCGGAATGCAGGTAGAAACGATTACCCTAAGTTGGTGTCAGTACAATCGACTTCTCTATGGCATATTGGCCTACTTTTCCTCCTGGTGCTGTTTTCAATTGCTTCTCTCTCCCCCACCCCGTCACTCTTTCTTTTTTTAATATACACCCCAGTCGGTCTTTCAAGACTTCCATCACCTCCGATGGTCGCTGAAGAGACTGTTTCAATACTGAGCTACCCTATCCCACGTTGTGATTTTTAGATCATAAGACAGCCAAAATCAAACCGTCACAGGTATTTTCGTGTAGGGCTTGTGACGCACAGAGAAAAGAAATAACACTCGAATAAATTGAACAAAATTAAATATTGATTTTATAACAGTCTCCGTACAATAATAGGTTTATATCAGAGTTCGCATGTAATTAGTTATCAGCCCAGGCCACATCTAAATCGCATGTGATACTATCGGCGACCTGGCACTAATCTAATTTACTGTTTTGGTAAAGTTCGGCTCAAGGCTGAAGTCGGGGCTTCTCTTCAGCAGGCAATTACGTGGCCTCTCTTCTGTCTCGTCCCCGGCTCTTCTCTCTGAACTGTCTCTCTGACGAATGCGCTTCGCTCATTCTTATTTATGGACATTGCCAAAAACTGACATGGGGGTATGGCGAGGTACGGAAAATTCGGTGAATCCCCACCAGCGTACGTCATACCAACATTTTCAGTGACCGTGAGTAGGCTATCCACCATCTTCTGTCTCGAATCAACTTCATATCCGTTGTTTAGCGAAATTTTCATTTTCGCTTTGCAGCAAGTCTAGGTCACTTTTCCATTGTTCAAAACGCTCAACATAAAATCGAAGCCGTTTATATGTGAATTAAATCTTCAATTTTTCCCAGGGGTTCTTGTAGTATTAACTCTTCTTGTTTCCATGTCTCTCAGCACGTAACAATTTCTTATGTTTTAACAGCAGCTTCTTGCGTTTTACCACAGCAAAGACAAATAGTATCAAATGCTGTTTTCAATTGTTTCTCCGCACCATTACTCTTTGTTTCCCTTACCATATTATCTTCGGCTGGGTTTTCCGTTTATCTTTTTATGGAAAAGTCAGTGAGTGATTTAAGAATAAAGCTATGCACTTTTCCTTTATTTTACGAGTAAAAATTTCCTAAAAAGTTTACCTAATGTGTCTCTTATGTTAGATTTCAAACAAAGATTGAACCCTCTACTATGTTGTAATAGATCTTCCGATATAAGCTAGCTAGCTGTTACGCTACGTCGAAGATGGAGGTGTCAAGCGACTGGAGCAATCTTTTCAAGGGCGTCAGTACTAGGTGAACGAAACGGTTTCGACCGGAATTTGAACTTGGGGCGGCGAATCCATTTTCGCACTGATAACGTTTATATTAGCGGCACATTTCACGGCAGACGAGAGGTTTGGTGATGAAGAGAATGCAGTATTCTTACTAACAACTGATTTGGGATTTAGTTTGCTGAGAAGTATATTACATTGTCATGAAAGCCGTTAATTTTATTTTGAAATGTCGATGGTCATTTTGAGTAGATATCAAAGACAAACATAATTTTAGTCGAGATTATAAGTCTGCTCTTCATTTACTAAAATCTAAAATTAATTTCCTTTATGATTAACGGGAGAAAGAAGTATAGAATTAAGTGTGAGGTTCGTTAGACTTCATTGGTCCAAGGACTTATTCTGAGTAATATCAACAAACCATTTGAATTACCAGTTCTCTTATATCCGATGAAGTATTAGCATGTCTATCTTACATGCTTAATTAATAAGACCAGCATGTTAATCTTTGTTTGTTGGGGTCTTTTTGTCACAACAGAAGCTATAACTTCCGAAACTTTAAAAATAAACAAATCAAATGAAAATTGTAGCTCCAATAATGCTTATAGACATGATAATTATTCATCTAAAAAATACCGATATAGCAGTAATATACAATTTCCGTTTTGCAATTGTAATGACGAATATATCATTCTATCTACTAATCATACCTGGCAGGTAAGAATAAGTTTTGAGAACATTTAATACCTTAATGTTTGTACGACAGTGGTAGCGTACACAGTTGGTGAAACGCGAAAGCTTGAAAACTCGCATACAACTGGAATACACCGGGAAAGCATTTTGAAGCTTGGTTCTTCTAGTTCCACCACAGGTTCCATATTCCCCTTTATCGTGATTACGTATGCGTAGCTTAGATGTTGCATAAGACCAAAAGTATGTCAGCACCCAGTGAGGATTGAATATTATATCCACTAACACAAGTTTCTCTACAAAGGTAACCTATCCTTTCTAATTTCCTGGATAATAATTATAGGTGTAAGTATCATGTTTCAATTAGCAATATATATATATATATATATATATATATATATATATATATAAATTTCCTGGATAATAGTTATAGGTGTAAGTATCCTTTTTCAATTAGCAATATATCTATCTATATATATATATATATATATATATATATATATATATATGAGTGTGTGTGTAGTACAGGTAATCAATCCGTTGGTATATAATCCGGGTGGATCCTAGTAATAATAATTATTATAATTGATCCAGAGAGCTCCATGTTTTTATTTTAACAGAGCAGATGTATTTCTGAAAAATATATAAATAAGCGGTCCTAAGACAAGTACTTAGTGGCTGAGGAAAGCCGTTAAGTGACGGTTTGAAATAGTCTATTCCGACGTTGAGATAATCTTTGGTTTCTTGCTATAAAAAGGATACCTTCTGGAAATTTTATTAAAGGTTAGGGTACACAGCGCACTATTTTAAGGTTATATATATATATATATATATATATATATATATATATATATATATATATATATATTATAAAAAGTAAACAATTTTGAGAACTATAATGCTTTTTATGGACGAATCAACTTGTATTCCACAAGGGAGACATGGAAAAATTGTTTATCGTTATAATATACATTTACGTTTTGATTTTTGCTTACATTTTTCTAATGTTTGGGACGTTCATATAATGTAACGGATAGCAGCTAATGATGAAAGACTAGGAGAACTGAGGTGAAATTGTAGTCACTTACGCGTAAATACTGTTGGTAAAAGCTGTGGGTTAAATCGTAGCGCTTGTACCTGGAAAAGTAATGTTATTCTTCAGATATTGTTGATTCTGTATTCTCAAAAAAGAATTATTCTTACAATCGAAGATATGTTTCGGATTTATATAACATTTGACTTTATTTAAATCCGAATGATATTTTGAAATCTGGGAATAATTCTTGTGGTGGTAAGCCTTAAACATGCAAATCAGTCTCTAGTTTTATCTTGCACTTTACAGTAACTCATGTGAATTGACTCTGAATTCAGTAATTGTGTTATAATTTATTGAAGGGAAAATCTAAGATTATTCATAGTGGAGTTATTTCTCCTTTTCTTCTCATAAACATAAGTAGTAATTTAATTTATACATTTTTTTAGCTTTAAAAAGACAAGGATTGCCTAACTAAACACATTTACGCCTATTCTTAGGAAGAGGATGTTTGGAATATTTTCCAATTGAAAAATTATAAAGATCATCCTGCAAAAATTTCCTGATAGAAAATGTCAACTGTGCCATGTGTCCTTAAGGATACATGGCACAGTGGATAAAGTCGTTAGATAGATCCAGTGACAGGACCCAAAGAGTGTGAGTTCAATACCCGGTTAAGGAAGTGGAGAACTTAGAGAGGGGAATTAACGGGAGATAACTGATAACCGACATCCATTAGACACGACACGTGGAGCTAGGAGTCTATCCCAGAGAACGAAAGAAAGGGTTCAGTTCGAGATTCCAACCACCTGAAGGACGGAACGTAGAACGGCCGAAACTTTGTAATAAATATGGCAACAAAGAAGAGGACAATTGTCCGAATAATGTAAATAGTGTACATAATACCTCATCTCAGAATTATAGACATATACAGAAAATGTCAAGTTTTTAAGAAAAAGGTTCTTCAGTGTTAATGTTTTATTTTTCTCCCGTAAATATAGAGACACATTTTGTTTGTTGCTTTGTTTTTTTTTTTGTTTTGCTTTTTTGTTTTTTTGGGGTTTTTTTTTTTCCTTACAATATGAAAGACTTGTATAGATACTTTATTAATTATGTCATAAATATTAAGAAATATACTGTCGTCACATTGTACAATTAACGGATATTATTCATGAAAGAATTATCTAAATTTTAATCATTTTACTTCACAATCTAATTTATGAGTGTTTGTGTATGTGAGTGGCTGTGTGTATGACAACATTTATAACGCTTCGATATTTCTTCTATTCTGACAAAAAAGTACAATACATAATTTATTTACCATTCACTTGAGTCTCAAATAGACCAGGTGGATGGAATGTTATATAGTTTAAATAATTTACTATAAGAAAACGCTTTGTTTGAGAATAGTGACAGTCAGAATGAAGGGCTCGAGGGACATTTATTGAATATTTAATAAATAGGGTAATTGGAATAAGAATTTTCAGAATGGATTTTTCTTCTAAAAAGATTAATCATCCTGGCCAGTCTATTTGAAAATTACACAAGAGCGATTATATTGATATAATTTAATTTTCACTATTAAATAACTTGAAATCTATTTCTGTCAGTACTGGTCCGATTAGGTTTAAACTCAGACCACATAAATATTTGTTGGAGAAATCTCCCGAAACGGAACTGCTGTGGAAATTACTGGATGTTTTATTGGCTTGCATAAATCTTACAGCTCCTTTTGCCTCCATTTGGTGTTGGGATCTCCTGATTTCTTTTAATGTATCATAGGCCACAGAAGTAGTGTGTGTGTGTGTGTGTGTGAGAGAGAGAGAGAGAGAGTGTGTGTGTGTGTGTGTACGTGTGTGTACGTGTGTGTGAAAGGGAGTGAGTGTGTATGAGAGGCAGTGAGTGTGTATAAGTGAAAGAGAGTGTATGAGAGGGTGTGTGCGTGTGAGAGAGACTGCGTGTGAGCGAGAACGCGTGTGTTTGTTAGAGAGAGTGTGTGTCAGGTAGAGGGAGTATGTGAGAGAGAGTGGGTATCTATTTGAGTGAGGTGTGTGAGAGAATGTTTATTTGACAGATAGAGTAGGAGTGTGGGAGAGAGAGTGATTATACGAGAGTGTGATAGAGAGAGACAGAGAGAGGGAGAGTGTGTGTGTACGCGTGTGTCTGTGAGAGACAGTGCGTGTGTATGAGAGAAGGTAAGTGTATGAGAGGGAGTGTGTGTGTGAGAGTTTGAGAGAGAGTGCGTGTGTGAGAGAGCGAGTGTGTTTTTTAGAGAGATTGTGTTTTAGGAAGAGGAATTATGTGAGAGATGAGTGGGTGTCTATGAGAGTGAGGTGTGTGAGAGAGTTTTTTATGTGAGAGACAGAGAGTGGGATTGTGGGAGAGAGAATGATTATACGAGAGTGTATGTGTGTATTAGAGAGAGAGAGAGCTTGTGTGTTTGAGAGCGAAACAGATAGAAAGTGAGTATGCATGAGAGAGAGAGATGGGGGGGATAAAGTGTGTGCATTTTTGTGTAGCGCTGCAGTAACGAGCCTGTTCTTGTATCTTTTCTACGTCGGAAGAATCTTGACAGTAGTTGTAGGTGTTATAAAAACCATTCAGCCGTAAGACGCAACGCTGTTTACTATAGAAGTGAAAATGCCCATGTTTAAAAGAGCATCGAAACAAGAGCTCAAACGAACTCGGCCTTAATCTAAAAAAAAAAAAAAAGATAGCCAAGCCAAAATTATATAGAATAAGTAGAGAGAGAAGAAGGAGGGGAGGTCACTTAAAGGCAAATTCGGACACAGAATAGAAAGGATTCTCGGTTCACTGACCAAAAGAGGAAAGCAACAAAATAAAAAAATAAAAAAAAACAATGTTATATACACGAAATCAGGACAACTTTAAAAAAAGATGTATTGTATACCTTAGAAAATATTTGCACGTAACGTACAGCCTCTCGCCACAGAAAAATATAATCAGCGAACCGAGTTCAATTTCAGGTCTAGTCTGCCGTGTTTAATTTCGCTCTTAAGCCATTATCTGTGGGTTTAAATAACAAAAGTAAAACGTAGTATCTAGCTCGTGGAAACAGCCAGTCTAATCGAAGCACGTCCCCGAATTCAAAACCAGGAATAAGGCAACGGAAAAGCACTCAGCTATCTTTACCAAAGAGTCATAGTAATGCATCGATAATAAACAGAATGTGTGGAGAGTCATAATAACTAAAGTTCTGAACGAAAATAACATTAAAAATAAAACAAGAAGTTATTAAAGCATAACGTATTGTGAATTGCATGCTGCGGTTAAAATGTTGCCAAAAAAGAACAAATCTAAAAATAATGTGTAGAATTGAAAGGTTTCGCTTCTGTTTTTCTTTTTAATCCGACAGAACTAAATACAAGTTTAGCCATTTTCTAGTACCTTCTATTTTGGTCAACAGTTATTTCCCGCCAGACATGTTCCTCTGGCGCCATGATTCTTTTTTCTTAGTTTTTTTTTCCGGCTGACATTTACTGAACAATGTACCGACTAGAACAAGTCAAATTTAGGAACTAGGTGAGAAAGAAACAAAAGAAGTTAACGGTGAATATTTAAGAAAAAATGCATTTTTGGTGAAAGTATTTATAGATATTCACTTATATCTAAGCCAGAATATAGATGTCAATCAGAGTGACACGAAAATTTTTATATCTTGAGTTTACGTTTATTTATTTATTACCAGTGTGTTCATTGTATCAGTTCTGTGTAAAAATGAAAAACGCAAAATGAATACAAACTCCTAGGAAACAATGAAATTTCTCTATCAGCTTTATCATTAATTTTCATTACGATTTAATTGATTTTTTATACTATTGTTCATCCAATATAAGAATCAAGAGCCGTTCAGGATACAGAGATTTACTGGATGCGTTTGTTGTAACGGCGTAAGTGGAGAAAGAATGAAGAGGATATTATGAGGATATGTAGGATAGGCAACGGTTGATCCTAGACTTCAAAATGATAAGATTATAGTGATTGCGGAAACATCCCCTCGGGAGACTCTATGGAAGAACCTGTCAGAGTGAATTTTCCAACTTACCAAAGCAATACGGAAATGAGGATGATTTGACGCTGTGTACGTAATATGGTCGGTCTTTGCTGTGAAGGTCTGAACTGTTGGATATAAGGGATATAGCTTGCCCAAACAGTTTTCATAGAAATAGGGAGAGGGTAGCAAGAGGCTATCAACATTTCGTCAGGGGGAATCATCCTCTCGGGAGAATGACCCACAAAGAGACTCTGAGGAAGAAACTGTCTGAATGGTCAAAGAAATGAGGAAATGGGGATGATTTGACGCTGTGTATGTAATGTGGTCGGTGTTTGCTGTGAAGGTCTGAACTGTTGGATATAAGGGATATTGCTTAATTGAACAGTTGCCATCGAAATAGGGAGAGGGTAGCAAGAGGCTATCAACGTTTCGTCAGTGGAGAAGAGGTTGCATGATGGAAAAATAATTTTATTTGTTGAAATTGGTGTCTATAATTTAGGGAAAAGAAGACGAATTTTCGAGAAACAACAGTCCAGAGGCACAGACATCAGATTTTGACGCATGTTGACAGTTAACCAAATGTTGAAAGCCAATCTGTCAGGTATGTGCCATGCGTGATACTCGCTTAGGCGATCATGTATCTTTCGATACGTAACTGACAAGGCAGATTTTTTTCCCCGCAGTAGGTTGCTGTTTTTTTCTGCGGTAGACCACTTGTTATCCAAGGCTATAGAACCCAGTCTCTACTGCTATTTACTCATAGCTGGTGGTGAGAAGAAAAGGATTCATAATGATATAATGGAATATGCATACACCTGTATTCCCCCTCACCGGAATATGACTGGCTGGTGTCGGTCATAAATACAGAGGGACGTCTAGGTGAGTCAAAGTGCCTTAGTCTGAGAGCTAAGTCTATAATGACGCCCATTGGACTACGCCATTGATCTACACTTCTTTCCTGCGACTACGACGCGTACCAGTCGATTATTGCTACCATATTCTATTAGGTTGGTGCAAAAATAATGACGTAATAATGTCGTTTTTTGACGTATTTTTTAACGTCAAAAAACAACATTATTACGTCATTATTTTTGCACCAAGCTAATACTTGGTTATAGTAGCCAAAACCACTTAGCTACTACGTTCAAATAAATCCCTTTCCGGGACATATCACATAACTTTCCCAAGGGTATTAGCAAGTAGAGATTTTCCATGCATAGCTTAGATGTGGCACAAGGCCGAAAGTATGGGGCATCCAGTGAGGATCGAACTCACTACTCAGTCGTAACTGTTTTAGCGAGACAGGCTTGCTAACCATTACACCAAGCCGAGGTGCCCAAATGATTTTCTAAACATAACTTAGATGTGGCACAAGGCCGAAAGTATGGGGGACCCAGTGAGGATCGAACTCACTGCTCAGTTGTAATTGTTCTAGCGAGACAAGCTTGCTAACCATTTCACCGCCTCGAGGTATTAGCAAGTAAGTGAATGTAATGGATTCAACTGGAATTCGAACTCGTTTCTCCTATTCCTCAATCCAAGCCACTATCCACTACCCCACCTGTTGTAAGAACTATTCCTAATTAGACTAAAAGCAGCGGCAATAATATATTGCACATGTAAATGAAGGGTGAAGGAAAGTGAAGGACTTTCAGTAAGTCGATATTTCATATTTTTGTTTTTATATAACTGCGTAAGAAGAGAGAAATACATTACTACAGATGCAACATGAAAATATATTGATTAGGAACTGTGTGCTTGTGTGTTAAAGTTCATTCTCTAAGGCAGTGTTTCTCAACCATTTTTGACTTCAGGGCGCCATTGTTGAATAACTAAAACTCTGAGTCATGAAATTTGGTAATAGGAAAATAAAAAAAGAAGTCTCTTGAAATAAACATTTATTTTTAAGACATTATATATTTAAGTATGCTTGTGTGAAACCAGTACTTTGTTAATTGTTGAAGCCCTTTCCGAGATAAACATGTATTCATATTATCATCAGTGAATTTGATCTACTTTTGCATTTAATGTTGCTAAGTGTAGAAACTCTTGATTCATAGTGGAATGATATGGAAAATTGTAATAAAATATTCACCCGTTTAGTTGCTATGAAAGGATATTCTTATTCAATGGAAATCTGAAATAGATCAATGGATACCTCTTTATACTTGATATGTAAGCCACGATCAACAGATATAGTAAACAGTTCCTCTCCTGTTAAGGAAAAAACAACGTCATCTTTTGAAACGCCAATTGACTCAGACATTGAAGCTATGTGCTTAGTGTCTCTAGTTTTTAAAAAATAAAGATTTTTATCAATTTAAAAATAATTCATAAATTACTCTTCCGTTAACTTGAGGTGCTCCTGGGTACCTTTCAGAGCAAATTAGCGCATCCGTGTGTACCGGTTGAGAAACGCTGCTGTAAGGCCATGTTCGAAAGCTCTAAATCATGTTGGGCAGAAAAAGAGAGAGAGAAGGGGGTGATGACAGAAAGGGTCCCGTTTTTAGACAACGCCACCTAACGAGTTTTTTGGCGTGACTGACCAAGCTATGTAGAGGTTACACACAATTTTGAGGGAATTTATGTCTCGAAGCTTACAATGAGTAAAAAATTATCTTTTTTTAATAATTTTTATTGAACGCCCTCTCCATATTTAGCTTTCGATCCCATTCCAATCATCCAGCAAAAGTTATTCAAACCGCCTTTTATTCTGTATGACTTTTCCAATTCCCTTAAGAATCCGCAAAGTAATATGAGCTGAAGCACTATTTTTCTCTAATTATTATTAAATGAATTATTTTAAGCCATTATTATTAATTAATATATAAGTTAATCTTTTGAAAGTGAATCTAAGTCAAAATCAACCATGACGGTTGACCAATGCTTCATCCAAATAAAGAAACAGAATAAAAATATTTCTCATATTAATATTGCCGGTGTAAAAACAAAAATTGACGTTCTGTTAAAGATCGTGGTATGAAATGGATCTTTAATGGTTACATCTAGTTTTCCGCAAAGCCGACATTTTCTCGTAGCTTAGCAAGCAGAGAAGCTGGAAATTTACCAGGTTTCTCTGGAACAAATGTTCCGTGTTCGAATCTCACCAGCCGATCATACTTCTGAGCCGCATCGTGTAGTTGCCGCTGTAGAATTGATATCCTTGGAAAATCTATGACTTAAATGCAAATAATAACAATTATAGATGTATGCGGTTTCATTTGTGTCAAAATATTGTGATACAACTATTTGAATATTAATCATCTAAAATACCAAAATACTAAATACTAAAATTCTAGTTTTCATTCGAATAAAATAGTCTAAATTATGTAACAAAATATATTACTCGTGCAGAGAATAAAACCAAAATGCTGAAGTTTACATTGTTTGAACTGTTAACATATTTGTTCTAATTCCACGTGTCATGCCTCTTCTGGATATCTCGGTCCCAGTTATTTCTCTTTTGTAACTAAACTCTCCAAGTTTTTGTTCACCTCTCTTGTGGCCAGGTATTGAACTCACAATTCTTTGCGTCATGTCACTGGATTACTTCAACCAACCCTTTTATCCACTGGCCCATATGAATTTTTGTGACTAATAAAACAATTGTTTCAGTGAACATAATTTTACCAGAGCTTATATTACGATGTATGGTTATTATTACTTTTCTCTAGCACTCTGTATTACTTGTCCACATATTGTATTCTTATCTATGCTTGGTCAACTAGGGAGATTTTTGAAGCATAGCATATGCACTGAAAACGGAGAGTTTACTTACTAAAGGGAAATAACTGAAATTGAGATATCCGGAAGAGGCATGACACGTGGATCTAGAAACATCTACCCTAGTGGACGAAATAAAGAGTTCGAATCGAAATTACACTTACCTGAAGAAGGCAGAAACGTCATGAATGCGACAACAAAGATTAAAACAACATTCCGAACAAGGTAAATAATGTAAATAGTTTCAATATCTAATTTCAGAAATATAGACAGAAAATGTAGATGATGTCAATTTTTTTTCATAGACGGTTCATTGAAAGCAGCAGTATCCTATAATATCCTCCTTACCTTGCACATGCCAGGTAGTGCTTATCATCACACAGTTGCGTCTCGGTCTTCAAGCTGAGTGCCACTTATTCGCGACTCCGTCGGAAGACAGAGGGGCAACTGAGGAAAATAACACTGAGATGTACCCAGCCCCTGGGAACAGTTAACCGAGGCTTCACTCTCTCATTGCACTTGAGTGTAGGATCGGTGATCCTCGCCGAGACAAGCGCAACCGACGGTTGCGGGGGCTCGGGAAATTTTTGTCCTTGGCCTGACTGTACGCGGTCGGGTTCTACACATTAAACCCGACTTTATGTCACCTCCCTTCTGTGTGAGGAGACGAGAGTAAAAACATACAATAATATCGTTAGATATCTTCTATCAAGTACTTTCATTGATTGATTCATTCATTCGTTTTCTACAGCTTGTCAACACTTTTCTGGTTATTTAATGCCAGAAAATTAGATTGTTAGAATTCTTTTTTTAGATAATAATGATTTAGTGATACAAATATTGCTCATTAAACCATAAATGAAGAACAAGGGGCGTTTTAATACATTTCTTTCAAAGGTATTTGAGCGTAATTGAATATAACGAACCCAATTCCGAGCCATTTTCAATAACACCATTCGCACATCCATGTTTACGGTACCTGGTATTTCAAAGCTATTTCCCATCTAGGTACTGACCAGGCTAAACTTCAATGATTATACGGGAATGATATGACTGTAGGCTTCAACTACTTTGATATAACAGTACATTTTCTTGTATTATTTTAATTCCATATATTAAATATTAGCATACTGCGTACGTTCCTAAATTTCTTACGGGCTTCGAAGTATTGTAAACAGATAAGATTATTGTGTATCATGTGTTCGGTGAAAATAAACAATTAAGACGATAGGCAAAGCTTTGAATTACTGCTGACGGTTGGCCTTGGAATTTTCATTGGTGAGGCAGATAATGGAGGATAACCGATGTGATTTCGTATAATACCGGAGGTTTATTTATATTTCATATACGTTGTCTGTTAATGATCGTGAAATGATTAGTACGGAAGTTGCGATAAAGAACAGCAGAAATTAAATGAGAGAGATCTTTAGGAAAAATTAATAATTAACTGCTTTTATTTTAGGCATTTTTATTTACATTATATGTATTTTTGGCTGTTTACCTTAAATTCGTCATGAATTATTTTCACAATGCTCACTGTATTATATGAATATCTGAAAATAGCAGCCGTATACGGCTGGAAACATTGAGATAAAATCAATACTGGTAATGGTAATATTAAGCGTTTATCAGCAATCATTGACCCAGCAGCTAGTGATACTCTCTGTTGAAATTTATAAACGTTTTATATTAAAACAGGTCTATTAATTGTTATTGCTCCTTCTTGTATTAATGAGGTTTTCAGTTATAAGCTTTCTTCTATGTAGATTAGAAAAGTCAATATTTTGATTATGTCATTATTTTCTCTTCGATTAACATATGTTTTGCGATGTCAAAGAACACTTGTTGCTACTTTTATTACGTCAACGAATACCTGAATTTCGTAATTCTCGTTGTAGTAGAGACTTTGTAATCGCAGATAGAGCTATAGCAACGCCGTTGAACAATGCTGGTGTCAGACGCCTTCGAATATCACTCTCACTAATAGTACTTTCTCGATAATACTCACTCGAATGTAACCACCATAGATATCCGAATAGAGAATAGTGTAGATAAGAGAATAGAGAGTAGCAGCTCGTATAGTAATAGAGGATAGAGGAGAAATAGCGATCGTTAGTCGTCAGCTACTTCCTACATGTATGGTTTTCCTCTATATTACCGTGGTCTACTTAATTCACTAATGGGATCGCCTGTCTTTGCTCACTGGCGGTCTATGTTCAAACTCAAGTGTCGGCAGCGACACTTTATTCCACTATAACAATGTGACATTCATTTTAGGTGTTGCCGCTGTTGAAATTCATAAAATAATGTGGTTATTTGCTATGGTTTTTTGTTCGTGATCCAAGAGCGCCAGACAACGAGCTTCACAAAAGGGTCGCAAATTAAGAAGTAAAGAGGCAAGTTTATGACGATATATGGGGAAGATAATGGCTAACACTACATTTGAATAGGTTAATATTGTAGTGATTGCAAAAATGTGGAAGCATCCCCTTGGGGGACGGTTACACAAAGTAGCCCTCTAGGAAAGGAGCTGTTCCAGCAGAACTTCTCAATAATGAAATTCGAAGGTAATGAATGTAGTTAGGTGATGAGTAGCATGACGTGGAGATTCGTAGGCATGAAGGCTAGAACTGGTGAAACTAAAAAATGTATTTCGACTAAATACTATCCATGGAAATAACGATATAATTGTTGCAATGTTTCGTCTGTGGGAAAGGGGTTGTCGGATGGAAAATAATTCATCGCCCAAAAGACCGTATAAATACTATTGGACTCTATTATTTTCCTATATGATAGCAGCGCTCCAATTTTGGCGTGGTCTGGCTTTGATAGAGGGTAGGTAGTGCTGATACATCCCGAGTAATTCATGTTACCCACCCCTCTCGCAGTGGGTCTTTAAGTCCACACATATGAGCGAGCTTATTTCATCCGACTAATTAACGTTCGTCGGAAACAAAGAACGAAATAATGAATTTTACCATTTTACAATTCTACAGAATTTTTTTTTTTTTTATACCGAAATTAATTTGTATATCATATTCTCTCAAAAATGTATATGTATCTCTATATATATTTTTGCGTGCGTAACACTTTGAGTGAGCTCTGATTACGCAGTATGGTCTTAAGTAATGTGCATAGATACTCTGATCTCAGGCCGAAGTTCCGAGTTTTTGTATTCCATTGTTGTTTTAGCGGGGGTGGGGGGTAAAGAGCTTCACCTTTTTGAATATCAATATTAATATAATTTCGTAGTAAGTCTCGTGTATTTTCACTAACTATCGTAGCTTACACTTGCCGCCGCCAACAACAACGACGACAACAACAACTTCTTCTTGCTGTGTTCTTTCAGGACGCGGGCAATCATTGCTCTGCCTGACAGCAAAGCCTCTGAACTGAAGATTGGATGTTTTGACGAGCGTGGAGCCAAAGTAAACACTATGAAAGTATAAACACACATATTTATGATGAAGGTGCCAGCAATACATTTTCTTTATAAAAAAAATTAACAATACATATTTATAGTAAAATTAACAAAAATATAATTTATCGTAAAATTAACAACACTACATTTTATAGTAGAATAACTAACAAGACATGTTAGAAAAAAATGACCAACAATACATTTTATCTTTCGTTGATGCTATAATTTTTTTTTTCAAAATATTTACATTTCGACATTAAATGACCCATAGAGGTTAAACAAAATCAACGAACCAACGCATGAAAATTAAATTTCGGCGCTGATATAACTTTAAAAAACAAATCAAATCAAATATTTGCACAATTTCCCGTTGTTTGTCGGCCTTAAGAAAATTATTCTGTTGCTTTTTTTCTGCTATATCTTCTAATCCCTGTTCTATCATCCATGGGGGGTCACGTGTTCAGAATGCTTCCCACTCGACTCCCGCGTATCATCCTGTTTAAAGACAAGAGGCTACGTATCATCCTGTTTGGAGTGGTAAGAGGCTACGTGGATGCCGAAAACGAGACTTCAAGGATCTGTTGAAAACAGTAGTGACACAGGCCAGCATCGACCCTGAGATCTGGAAACCGTTGCTGCAAATCAATTTTACTGCCATAAGACCATTCGAAGGTGACAGAGACTTTCGAGACCAACCGTCAACATGAAGAGTGTCTGCAACGTGCTGTCAGGAGGATCCGATTCACCCAGCCGCGTCCACCATCCACATTCGTCTGCGACTCATGTTCATACCATTTTAGGTGCAGGCCTGGGCTTCGCAACCACCCCCGCCGCCGCCGCCAATGACGATCCACATGAGAGCGGGTACCGACGACGTGATCCATTTACACAAGTTTGTTAGGTACGTCATGTGCAACTTTTCTCTGTCGCCCTTCTCTTCGATATATTTCTCTTACTGAATTCATTCTGACCATAAATATAGCATTCCTTATTCGAGTGTCTTTAATCAAACCGTTTTGTTCTCGTCTTATTTCTCGGTAACTTACTCTTCCGAAAAATAACAAAGGGTCCTCTAAAATCGTCTAACATTTTCTCTGTAGGTTTCAATATAAACATTTCTACCAGCCAATTCACTTGACTCTTACAGCAACAGTCTTACGGCCGCATCTAATTGAAACACCGTCTACCGTACGATAACCGACGTCTAGCAAGGCCGAGCCGTGTTAGTACCTATAAGAGTAACCGCTTGTGCGGGTGGTGTAATAAGTAATAGCTTGGAAGGGATAATCGGAGTTCCAATTCCCGTTGGATTCGTTATATTCACTTACGCGCAAATTCACTTGGGAAGAGTTTTGATTCTCCTTTTCTCCCCATCTATGGGTTAATTATTAAGATTCGTATCATTAAAAGATTATTATCTCAAAAAATAATCCTTACATTCGAAAAAATTATTTTATGGTTATCAATATTCTGCAAAGTATTGATACGCCGTAGAAAATGAATCATCCAATCAATTATTGGAACACTTCATTATGCGAGGTTCTGATACGCGTATTCCTACTATTTTTCATAGTTTATAAGATAGCATGATAGTGCTTAAGCGTTTTTGAATATTAAAACTTCTTTTATAGGGGTTTCAGAAAGAACATTAGTGAATCATGAAATCGGTGTAGAAATAGCGATGCAGCAACATTTCTCGCTCAATCATTAGGGTTCGTTCTGGTAAGTTTCTTTGCCAAAACCGTCGACCTCCAGAGGCGTCAACAAAATAGAAAAAATATGATCAAAGGACGTTTGTAATATTTTTTTTTCTTTTATCTGTATATCTTGTTTCCAGTAAAGACTTCAATGAGACAAAAATGATAAGATCAAAAGTTATTAAAAAAAACAACTTTGGCTTGAAGATAAAATAAATATGAATTACAGATGAAAAAGGTTATTACATTTACATTTAGATTTGTATTCTGTCGCTTTTATCGTTGAGAAATGTGTACTAATTGTTAGTTCTTTGAGGCTAGGAGTAAAGTCGGAGCGCTAAATATATAAACACACACATACACACACACGTACACATAAGATGCAGATGACGTCACCCTTAACAGAATTAAATTCTAATTCCAGCAGACTAAAAACGCTGGCATTTAGTCAAATACATCTTGCTTAACATAGTGATAACTGACAGTTCTTGACAATAACTGTTTCAGTCAAAAATACGTAAATGCAAGAAAATAAATAACTTTGTAGAGTTTATTAACAATTTTAATTCACAATTAAAGCAGCTGAGTCGGAAATTTTAAAGCCTATACAAAAAATGAAGAAACACCCCTTTATATATATATATATATATATATATATATATATATATATATATATATATATAATAAAGAGCCTTAAACACTAATATTCCATGGTCATAATTTATTCCATTGGAATCGTAAATACGATCCAATTCATCAGACCTACAAATTCAAAAGGAAGCAGAAAAAACTCCTGTAATAATAAAATAAAATTTACTGATAGTGTATGTATGAGAGTGTGGGACGAATGTTAGAGTAAATGAAAGCTATAGGGAGGGGTAACAGACGAGAGAAGAACAGGAAGGTCTAAAGATGAAGGTGGGGGATTAAAATTTAACAGAGAGAAGTTTTAAAGAGGGGAGTCAAAGACGGTTTAAGTGAGAGAAATATGAATGTGCTCGGATGTCTAATACATTAAAGATGGAACCGGAAAGGATACATTTTGTGGTGACATACACACACAATAGACGATCATATTTATACATTTTGCAGATGTATGTGTATATTTACCACTAATATTATCTATCTATCTATCTATCTATCTATCTATCTATATATATATATATATATATATATATATATATATATATATATATATATATAATGATGCAACCACATTAGATACACGAATTCATTCACTAGCTCAGTCACTTACTCCCGATGAAAGATTATTACCTGTAGAACAAGATTTCCGCCTAGAAAAACACGATTTTAGAACCCATGCCATATTCACTATAATTAAGAGAATAGAAAAAGATTTTAGAGTTCCATGAAAATAAATGGATACAACGTTTAAAAACGCACTATCCGGACGGGATTAGTCACAAATTTAACAATATGGATAGTATTAATATATAACACCACAAATCAGGACCTACCCACATTTCTCACTCACTCAAGACAGACATGCTTACGGAGGTGTTGAGGCCTCACGCGTATACACACACCCACACGAATATACACACTTACATATATAATACTCACTCGCTCCCTAATGAGCTAAATGATAACACACACCCATAGTAATATACACGGTTACAGACATCATACTCACTCCCTCCCTAAGAAATAAATAACACACACATACTTAACAGAGACACATCCTCTTTCCAGAACCCAATAAAACTGTCAAAATGATCAAGGTAATTGAGAGCAGCATGAATCCACCCAGCTCTTATCTTAAATAACAACTTAAAAGAAACTATTTGACCAACGCAAGGCCTGACCAAAATTTATGTTAAGAAATAACAAAAAATAAACAAAAACAAATGAAAACTACAGACAAAAGTTCATTCTCTCCATCAAGACATTCAATTCCGTTGTTCACTGCTACCAGCAAGCAGATTTTTTTTCTCCTTATGATGGCCATGTTGGTTGAAATTAGTCTAAATGAAATAATAATAAAAACGAAAGAATATTAATACACAACCGAGTGTGTCTGAAAATTTTAATTCTGTAATATTTTTATTGTTATATATATATATATACATATATATATATATATATATATATATATATATATATATATATATATATATATATCATACGCAATTTTATACTGTCCGTTTTTAAAGTCATAACGAGTAATATTTGTATAAGATCGCAAACAGGATTTCTTTCTAGATAATTTTGTTGCATTGAGCCATGCTATTTAACTGACGACCCTCATTTTGATTATGACTTTCCTACACAATCATCCCGCCTTGCCTATGTAATCACTTCAGCATAAATAACGTCAGTTATAAGGATAATCATAAACGCGAACCTGCTTTTGTTTTGTTTACAGGTTTAAGACAAATATGAAAGTATGTATTTCTGTTCTCAATAAACATATTATAAACGTCTAGTATCAGGTAAAAATATTTTGTTGTTATTTAGTCGACTGACTTTCTTTTAGATTCTTTGCATCGTTTCTATTTGAGATTTTCTTTGGTTTTTCTCCTATTTTTGTTTAATTCGACATTCTGTGCTTCCTCTCCAATCTATTCGTACCAAATGTTTAGGAAGCGTTTAAAAAAAAAAAAAAATAAGTTCCTTCTTTAAATCAAGATTTTCTCATTTTTTTGTGACATTTATATTTCCAAAATTTCTTCTGCTTTATAATTTTGTACACAAAGACATTTTGTGGCTTGTTTATTTAATTATTTGCAAAGTAGATTGACTATAATCATCTTACTTGTCAATGTCGTCCGGTTTTTGATTTTTCTGACATTTTTTTTAGTGCATATCAAGTCAGTTGATGCCACCTCACTTCAGCAATTCCAGTGAAACTTTGAATACGTGAGATTTTGTTTCCAAGTATTTTACAAGATATTTTTTAATATTTGAAAAATCTACATCTGGGAAAACTAATTTTTTTTCTCTCTCACACTCACTCTATCTCTCTCTCTCTCTCTCTACCTCCCTCTCTCTCTCTCTCTCTCTCTCGGAATATATATATATATATATATATGTATATATATATATATATATATGGTGGACTCTGCTATCGTGAACAATAAGTGAAGATCAGTACTGGATGGTGTCTTTTGTTTTACACTCATGCATGCTAGAAGGAGCTACTGTGGAAAGAATCAGGTAAGGGAAAGACCATATTTCATGTGTGCTTTTTAAATGTGATACTAGCCCAGCTTTGCCGGGGGTGACAAAGCTACATTAACAGATGTAATTTGTTAAAACAGGATTTTGATGGTGTCTCTGCTTCAGAGCTTGACGTAGCTAATCACGGTGCTTCAGTCTACTATCTTCAAAACCATTTAACTTAATGAAACGTCTATTACGCCACTCCTTTCGGTTTGATGCTTGGGTTCCCCAGGTTTTCAGAGCGAATTTGAGACGTTTCAAGTTGTCTTTCAATTTGTCTTTGTAGCGTAAGAGTGGACGTCCAACTGAACGCTTGGATTTTTGCAGTTTTCCATACAACACCTTTTTTGGAAGCCTGTAATCATCTATTCTTGCAACATATACGTACCGCCCTTGCTTCATTCTTTTTTCGCTTAGCCAATAACATTTCATAACCTCCTCGTACAGAGGCTACGCATATAAGGGCGATTATTTATACGTATTTTTTATTGACTTATCAACCGCAATGTTTACTCATGACCAATGCATTGCTCTTCTTTTTTAATAAACAGTATAGAAAAACTGTCATACAGATGACACCCAGGTGAATAAAATGACCGATATCAAAGACACTAAACTGATTAATCAGTCCTAAAAAAGTTGTATATTTTATTCCTAATCAGTTGAGGTTTTTTTTAGGTGACAGTGTTAACGTCGGTTGTCAAAACCAAACACTTTCTCCTCCCTGAAATTGTATTGAAATCCTTTTGTGTTTCTAATATAATATTTAAATGTCATAAAATGTAATACTCCGTTAAATGTTATCTGCAGCAATTAAGAAACACTAACCTGATTGCAGACAGTAAAATCAAGTATTGCAGTCAGTCCGTTATGTGCTATGCATGATACACGCTTAGTCGATCATGCATCTTTCGATACATGACGGACGAAGCAGATTTCTTTTTCTATTCTTTTTTTTTTTTTTTTTGTCGCAGTAGGTTGCCATTTCTTTCTGCGGTAGACCAGTTGCCATCCAAGGCAATAGATTCCGGGCTGTCCTACTATTTACCCTAGCTGGACGGAGAAAAAGAGGATTCATACCTTCCCCGAAGGTATTAGCACGTACGTGAATGTAATTGATTCGACTGGAATTCGAAATCGGCTTCCCGCTTTTAAATCCGAGCCGCTATCCATTACTCTACTGTAGTGTAGCAGTCAGAAGATTAACGCATTCTTACGTTTGTGACAATTTTCACTAAGTCGGGATACATTGATGCTCAACTCATATTTCAAAAACGCTAGTGTCTATCTTTTTAAAAGTGGCACCAGGACATGCGCATTTAAGACTTTAAGTATTGAAGAATTCTTGCTTAATCCATGCTTACAATTAAATGCTGTGCGAATCGAAAAGGGATGAAACAGATTTGTGACAAATAAGCGATTTTAGTGCGTTAAATAAAAAAAATATTCATTGTTCTAATTTTTTTCTGAGTCAAATTTATTTGAAAATATTGTAATATGATAAAATCCTATCATTTTTTTTTCATTTAACCGAGTTTATTTGCCAAAGGTTTGCGAAAAATGTGAGTCTTTGAAAATTTACTGAGGTGGTGAGGGAACGTTTGATGCAAGAATAGAAGAGAAACTCTCACTCACACCACGTGAAAATCTTCTGTCACCCAAGACAACGAGAATTGATAACAAAATCGCAGATGGGGGAGAAAAGTAACAAAAAATGGAAATGACAAAGGGAAAGAGAGGGGGGAAAGCGAAGAGGGCAGTAAAAGAGGGAAAGAATCCTGGGAATTAAAACCAGTGATTGTCCCCTCAGATTGTGAATCATACATACATCTCTGGTACAGCATTTATTGTTGTGGTGGGTTTAACATACATACATACATACATACATATATATATATATATATATATATATATATATATATATATATATATATATATATATATATATAATTTAATTGATTCGTATTTTCTCTTGCCTACATAAAAATAGTATTTAGGACCACGTTTTCCATTGTTAATTATTTGCATTAATTATTTTAATCCTGCATCAGAATGCCCTATCGGCTGCATCAATGTACCCCATCAAAGGAGCAGGTTGATACATTTGACATGCCGCCATAAAAAATACTATTATGAAAATCCTCTACGCTATGCATTTCAAAGTCCATTCAACAATTTTCCAACATACTGGAGTATGTATATGCCAACTTTCAGTGGTACTGTTGTCGTTTAACGTCAATTACGAAAATATTACATCAACGTGCCGCACTTTTCCCTACTTGTCGCTTATTAACTGGCATCACATTAGACCTAAATATTGAATGTAGCAAGAGAGAGCGTGCGATCTTCATTTACTCATATATCTAATTGGATAATTTTCGTTGCAACTAATAGTATATTCTCTAACCTTTAATTCGTTAAGGAAAAATCTTATTCAGCCAACGTGAGGAAATGAATAATTTAAAAATATTTATTACTTCACCTATTTTTCTGTTTATGCTTTGAGTTAACAGAAAAAAATGGAGATGTTTAGATGTTCCATGAGCCCGAGGGCATAAGCTTTACTACGGCGAAATCAACAAGAACACTTGCAGTTGCGAGTAAATCTTTATCTTGTAGACTATTCCCTCGGGTAGTGAGTGTGATTCTCACTGGGTGTTCCATCATTGTGCATTTGTGTCAATTTCAGTTTTCGTCTGGTAAAAGCTGACTCTTTTAGTAGCAGTTCTTTGCATACAAACTTCGAAGAGCCAAACTATTATAATAATGTTCGTGCTTATTAAATACCGACGAAAAAGCACAGAAATACTCCATGAGTAAAACAATAAGTGTTCTTCTGATAAATGAACGGTTTAACAGTTGATTAAAAATGATAAGCCAAAAAGATACCTCTCCCATACGAGAGATTACAATTCTAGAATGTTTAATCTGCTTCTTTCTGTGCCAAAATAGTTCGTGATAAAGTTGCATTATACATTTTAGACGCATCAAGAGTGATCTTCGGTGTTGCACTGTCCTCATCGCTTATTTCGACTCAAACAACAACCCGTCAGTCAGGCCGCTTCTTTAAAAGCGTCGTGCTGCGCACCTCGACATTACAAACAAAAAATATCATATCGACCGACATAGCCAGGAGTCTGACCGTTCATATCGAAATACGTTCGTCAGCATCAGCCAACGAAAAAAAAATTTAAAAAAATGTCTTTTTACGCTCCCCTCATGGTGTCTTTGTATTTCCTTCGGTTTTGATTCGAGTTACTTCCCTTGGATTGCCAACTCGTTAATCTGGCCTCTTTCTTTCTCACATAGTTTAATCCAAATGATTCATACGTTTTAAATTATCATTCTCATAATATTACTAATCTTTTAACTATACCTACACGCGTACCCAACCCAAATCTATCATCTACCTATAGTAACACGTATGCTTCGTCAAAATTTAGTCTAACTTACCAGTTATGGAATCGTTTCTAAAAAATATTCGCTATTCTTACTTTTAGATAAAACTTTAGGTTTACATTTACCTTATACGCTTAAGCAAACGAAATTCCACAAAAAAACATACATGCATGTCCGCCCACCCATCTACATATAAATTCACTTAAACGTACATGCACGAGCAAATATACATAAAATTATCTATCTTCCATTTACATTGACTTACTTTTACAAAACCAGCCATTGCAAAATTTTACATTAAGAATCATTGGTTCCCCATTTGAAAAAATTTCCCTGGTGAATAATCTACATCTTATTATAATTATTTAAATTAGAAACATGCCGTTAATTTAGCATTAGATATAAAATATAGTGTCCAAAAGTAAATAAGTTATTTCAGAAGTTGATGATTTAAAAAAAAAAGAAAAAAAAAATTATACAGTATGCAATAAATTCAGCAGTTAGGTAGTCTGATAAAAAAATCTCGTCTCTAATAAAATTCTTAAATAACATGACGTAATCAAATAAAAACAGTAAAAACACATCATGTAATCATGTGACAAACGGCGTACATATCATTAACTGCTAATAGTAATTTTTCTAGCGAGCATTTGGAAATGCAGTCAGTCGGATATTTACATAATTTTTCATACTTATGTCTTTCTTACTTTTTTGGGAGATCGGAAGTCCTCAGACGAGATTAAACAAGAAAACCCAGGTTGATTTGAAATAAGAATAGGATGTGCCCTTCTCAACATCATTTTACGATCGAACAGAACGAGCGATATCAAAATATCCTATATGTAATTGAAATTTGTACGGTATAACATTCCTGTATATCTCAAGCAAGGTAGCATCGTTCATTATCTCTCTTTAAGATGCCACAGTTATCACAGGTAACTGTTGTCGGAAAGGTGTGGACCTGAATTCAAATAAATGCGAAGTAATTTGTGCATGAATAATAGGATTATAATTTCTTTTATAGTTGAATCTTGACGTTGATTCCACTGGCTTGCTGCTTTCTTGATGCCAGAGTTTTACCTGAGTAACGGTGCAGACATTGAGTTAATTGCTAAATCTGCTTCTAGGAAAGTTGGTTCACTGTGCCATACTAATTTTCTCTTAAGAATCCATGTCGCACAATTACAAGTCTACCATTCACCTGTGCATTAAATATCGTTGCCATATCTAATGCGCCTGTACATATCCCGAGATTCTCGAAAAGATCCAACGAAGCGTATGCAATGTTATCAGTCTTGACCTGGCATCTTGATTTCAGTCACTTTTCCAACGCTGTCACGTGATTTCCTTCTGTGTTCTCTGAAAATATTTTTTATGGCAATTTTTCTCCTCCTTTGTAACTTAACTACATGAATGGAAGTGTACTACTAGATTGGCAGGTAGGTCTCATAGTTTTACTATTGAAATAGCTATATAAAGCCATATTCTACTAGTTTTTTTCTCACATGGAATTTTTTCTGGTTTCTTACTTCCCTTTAACCTAGAATCTTCAAAATTTTAAATGAAATGTCCATCGTCATTATCTGTCTTCCTGAATCATCTTCTTTTATTCTCGTCACTAACGTTTTCTCATTCTATTTCTCTCTCATTAACCCCTTGCAGCTTAGTGACAATATCAGCTTGCATGGAGTGGTAGTGAAATGATGAAAAACCTTTGACCTCCACCATATTCAGAGAAAAGTAAAACACATCGCACAAGGTATTTTCCTCTATTAATAAAATGTCATTTCCCAAACGGTCGCATGATTTTTAAAAAGTATACGACAAAGAAAATTAGGCTCTATACATATTCTGACTGCTCTGTGTCTACACAGCCCCACAGCATGCAAAGATCCACGGACAATGTACTGTCTCATTGCATCTTTCAAACTGATAAAAAATATACGAAATCTGTGCCATAGTAGCCTTTCAGATGTCTCATACTTGACAGAAAGCCTCCGTTCACTGCGCGCATCTAAAAGCCTTTTTTACATAAAGCCTTGTTTGCAGTTAGGAATAATTATCTCCCTTGAAAACTGCTTATAGGTACCCATCACATGGGAAGTGAGAAAAACACAACCCGCTTCGGTTCGCGCCTACTAAAACCTAAACGTTTGGCTATAAGATATTGACCTGTATAAATTCAAATAGATATTCCCGCTACTCTTAGAGTTGTCATATTTAACACATCAAAATAAATATAGGAAGCTGACTTAGCGGATTATATGCTTTTGAACAGGATATACGCAGTTGTTACAAGAAAATCCTTGTTATTCCTTCTATATAGCATTGGCATTTACGTTTGGCTCGACTGTGTATACTTGACACATAACATTGGAATTGGTATTATTACAAATGTCAATAAATTCCATAGAGGATTCTGGTTAAAATAATAACAAAAATCATAAATCCGTGTAACTCATCAAATATTCAGCAGAAACCCAGTCTAGACTTATGCAGATGACTCAAGAGGGGAATGGCTTTCGTTGTTTCATGATGTAAAAAAAAAGTATTATCAATAAAGTTCCAGTCTCCGCTGAAGCGATGTCTTTTCACAAGTCTGCATAAATGTTATTTCTTCTGCGCCTTGTGTCATCGCTACGAGGGGCAGGATGAGAAGTTCTCAGATCCATCCTCTTCCTAAATAAAAAATATCGATTTTTTTGTTCTTAGCTTAATTGAGAACTTTTCAAAATCATTATCAGATACATGTAAACATGTTATATCCTTAGCATGTCACGATGGCTGCCGAAGATGAAAGATAGTAATAAGGCATTTTCAACCAACTGTCAACAAAGACATGTAGCAAAATCTTTTATCAACTGACTCAATAGAGTCCCATGTGACAACTTGAAAATGGCAATATATGGTAAGGATCTTTTTTTTTTTCAAAATTCTATCTCTATTCAGGAAGTAAGCAATCATTTCTCCCTACAGATACCTTTTCTTTTATTATCAATGAATTGTTATGGCATTTTAGGAATGTAACTGTAGTGATTTCCCGTTGCCACCGTTTTGAATGCAGATTACAGGAAGTCCTCGATTTACGTCGGAGATCTGTTCGTACGGCGCGTCTTAACCGGATTTTTAACGTAAGACCCAAAAGTCAGCCTTACACATGGGAGCCATAATGAAGGGGAAAAGTTCCCAAAAAATACGAGAGATAACGAATGTAGCACAATCCAGTATGGCTGACAACAGTTAATGAATCAATGTTGTCTTCCTCATATAGTGCGGCGTGACGACGTATTATATTATGGGTGATGGAGCCGTAACCAAGAAACATTATATATCGAGTCCGACGTAACTCGAGGGACTTCTGTGGTCTTAGGCTTGCTGTCGCTTAAGGCTCGAGAGCCTAATCTTCTATTCAACATTATTTGGTTGAGGACGTGTAAATGGATTCATGTCCTTTTTCAAAGTCATTTGTGCGAAATTGAACGCAGCACTATAGAGCAGAATTTGAAGTCGGTTCACCTGTTCCACTTTCAGCACCGATAACTGTCACTGCAAAATAATTTTACATACCACACAGAAACGAATGTAGGGTTGAAAATCTTTATTTTCAAGGTACATCGACAGAAGTGAAGAAGTTAGCAATATACCAAAACCATTATCTCTAAACACAGATCAAATCTCACTGGCGAAAATATGCATTTATCTCTTCTACTAAAGTATATCTTGATTTACTAGGCCTAGCTTACATCTGGCTAAAAGCCATACGTATTGGACGCTCAGTGATGATCGAACTCACTGCTGGCACTACAGAATCACGAACAAAGAGGGCTATCAATTAACAGAAACAAGATCACTTGAGGATTATCAACAGCAGCAACAACTAAAATGGATAGCACATGTAAATCGAAGAGAAAATAATCACATAATCAAAATTTGGATATTCCACACTACTTCAAATAAAATTTTAGGAAGGAAACGGCCATTAATACTGGAAAGAGCGATAACAGCTACTGAACTTGAAAACCTGTTTTACTGAAACAGTTATACGACAAATACTTTATAAATTCATTCGGAAAGTAGTACTGGGTGATCGGTCGAGGAATGCCAAATGTTTCCATTTAGAAAAACGGCTAATATTACTATTATCATTGCTAAGTAGTTACGGTCAACAATCTTAACCTCGTTAGCCATTACACCATTCAAGATGCCTCAGTCATCTATCATCAGAAAAAAAAGAATTGATGTATTAAATCATTATAAATCTTACGAGCCCTAAATAAATGAAGAATTTATTTGTCCTTCGGGATGACATTGTGGATTATGCCTTTCATCGGCAAAATATGATAACAAGTTTTGCTCACATTAACATGAAGTTTGCACATTCAGCATTCCGTATAATTTAATACTTTGGAGATGAGTTGGCAAGTTTGTTTCAATTGAAGCCGTCTTTTTTCGTAAATCGCATTTTTTGAATCATAAACAAAAAAATGGAAATTCAAATTTAACATTTCCTAAATAACTGTCAACGGCCGGAAGACGTAATTCTACTTTTAGTGGTTATATGCTTATTTTTAATATATATTTATATATATATATATATATATATATATATATATATATATATATATATATATATATATATATATATATATATATATATTGCATCCTCCTTTTCCAATGACTATTCCTAATAAACTCGTACAAATTCTACGAATCAAAGTGCGATAATTTATAAGTATCTTTTACTATCAACCTTTTTGTTTACTTATGACCAACATATATATATATATATATATATATATATATATAGAAAGAGAGATATATATATATATAGAGAGAGAGAGAGAATGAGAGAGATAGAGATAAGTAAAAGTTATTTAGTTATTGATTTAGCTGAATTATGTTACGCTCAGCAACGGGACTTCAGAGTTTCGTAGTCGGACATGTCCGTCCACTCTTCAGGATGTATAATTAATGTATTGCTTTTATTTTTATAATTTACTGCTTATATATATATATATATATATATATATATATATATATATATGTGTGTGTGTGTGTGTGTGTGCGTGTCTGAGCGTGTGAGTCTGTGTTTGTGCCTGTGTTTCTGTGTGTGTTATATGCGTAAAATAATAATCAAATATAAGTTTGTTCAACAACAAAATATAGTATAAACCTCTTTTACATATCACCACATTCCAAGAGACTCTCACTCTATATATATCCATCTCACTTTCCTCTCTCCCACTCTGTCCATCTCTCTCTCTCTCTCTCTCTATCTATATATATATATATATATATATATATATATATATATATATATATATATATAAACATTCAGCTCATTTATTTTCACGATGCATTTTGTATTTCAATGCATAAATCCTTCCAAGTTGATTAAACACCTGTTCGTTCGGAGCAATATTAAGTGGAATGTGTCTTTTATTATTTTTTATTATTATCTGGTTATGTATATATATATATATATATATATATATATATATATATATATATATAAGTTTGGTGCAAAATAATGTCGTTTTCTCACATAGTAACATATGTGAGAAAACGACATTATTTTTGCACCAACCTAATATATATATATATATATATATATATATATATATGAGGTTTATTAATTTTTTTTTTAATTTTAATATCGATCTGCGTTCTACAATATAATGCTCTATATTTCACTTGTTAAGCATAAAAAAATTGCTACAGGGATAGAAATGATACAACACTTCTTTCCCTGTTTTACTGCAGAGGAACATATTTGAACAGTAAACCTGACGTTTCTTTTGTTTTCTTGCAGTTGATTTTTATACTGAATTTTCTAAAAAAAACAAACATGTCGATAAGTAGTCCTCTGCTAAATATGCTTGACGCTTTGTTATTCTCTGTAAAACCAATACCATAATTATAAAATATGTAGAAGGTTATTTTTCTACTTGTAGCCTATTGATATCTAAACTATTTTTGGTGGTAGAGTATGAGTTTTAACTTGCCACTGCAACGGTCAGTATTTTTGAAGGAAGTAACGTGAAGTGAATGGACATAATACCAAATCTCATAACTGACGGGATCGAAAGCACGAATCACTACAATAAATGCGCCACAAACACTAGATCTTTATTTCTTCTATCTTAACTTCTTTATAGAGCATGACCGTCAGGTATCTTGGAGTGTAGTATTTATGGTTTTTTTTGTACGCTGCAAAAATGCCAGACGCTAAAATTCTGCTGCTTATCAAATGTATTCAAACATCTTTATAAGTTTTACAATATTTATAGACGTTCATTTGGCAGAACAAAATGACTTTTCATAGAATGACGCTAAAAATTCAATATTTTTTGATTCCTGGAATAAAAGAATTAGGTAATATACATACATATGCATGCTAATATAGAATCATGTGACATTGTTTATCTATCTCCATATATATCACTAGCAGTAGAGTCCGGCGTTGCCCGGGGATGTAACAGTAAGAGATAGATCAAGTATCGGCCATCAAAAAGACTGAAAAATAAAATTGACAAAGATTATTGTTTAAGGTTGACAGACACGCATGTCTTAATTTTTTTGTTTGTTTTTATTGTTTTTTTGTTTTTTTGTTTTTTCTTACGAATTGGTCAAACTCAAACAAAAACATTGTTTTCAATCGTTATGAGTCTACCGATTGAATAGAATTTTATTATAAACAATTGTCTTGTAAATGGAATTTTTAAAGCATTCTGAATGTAAAAATAAAGAAAAAAGTGTGCAAGACAACCTGCCAAAAAAAAAAAAAAATGAAGTTTTGTTGAAATGGGTTAAAAAATGTAGGAAATCTGATCCCATATATAAACGAAGACACACACACAACCAACCAACCTGGGTTTTATAATAAGTATAACTCGATAAATCGATATTAATAAGTATAACTCGATATGAGTTGTCCCCCTTTCATTAATACCTCTTAATCGTGTTTTCAAATTGATTACGTGCAAAAACAATTGTTTTTCCAATTTTCGGCGCTGTCAGAACCACCGCAAGGTAATTTTACGTAGTCCTGTAAAGAAGTTTTATTGAAATCGGTTGAAAAATGTAGGAAATCCGATCCAATATATAAACGTACAGACAGACAGACACACACACACACACACACACACACACACAATCTGTGTTTTATAACATTATCTCACACATCGATACAAACAAACAGAGATGGAAATATATTAGTATTAACTATGCATTATTCAGTACAGTAAATTGAATGCAAGAGGAAAAG
>OZ010582.1:43830906-43940906 GCA_963932145.1 Acanthosepion lycidas
CGTAACAGATTGGTTTTTGGAATTAAAAAAATGTTAGAATTCTTTCGCCGCGTACTGGATAAAATACTTTTAATTAAAGGATAAAAACTATTATTAATACGTTTTACCTTTTCCACAAGAAATGTTAGGAATATTATTCAGTTTACCAAAACTCTTTTGGCAAGTTTTGTCATTGGAAACCGAATCCTCAAAACCGACCGAATATTCATCTTGAATTCCTTAGCCAGAATCCCTTGAGTGACGTCACATTTCGGACATTTTCACCTCTTTCTATCTTATTTGAAAAGATGCATCAAATGTCAGTGCTTTTTGTTGCGATAAGAAGAAACGGGTACGAATCAACCATCTCCACTTACAGGAAATGGACGTCGAAAATATTTGCGAAGAAACTCTATGTGGCTTTTAGCCGTCGTTGAAATCGGAAACTTCTTTTTCCGTAGACTTTTCTTGGCTGCGACTATCGATCCTCGCTATTACTCTAGCAAAAATACACATTTTTAGATAAGTACGTTTATTTCCCAAAGATTATTTACTGTGTAATGTTTAGTTACCTTTCTCACTCTCGGCTGTCCATTCAAGGCTTTCACTTCGATAGAGTTTTCTTTGCTAAGACAAAATAAAGTGCATTTTACTACGTTTTATTCGCTTTTCGACTAGGTTTAAATCCTTGCATTAAAAAAGAAAACTTCCGTGCACGTGGAGAAGTAGCAGTTTATTTTTTGAACATCGATAATTAGGGCTAATGCTCTTCTCTAGAATGAAGTCTGTGTTTTGTCAATGTATAATATATATATATATATATATATATGTGTGTGTGTGTGTCTGTGTGTGTATGTGTGTGTGCAAATATATAGAAAATAGGAAAGAACTCGTTAGGTAAATAATCCAAAGTTCTTAAGTATTTTTGTTATTATTTTTGTTATTTTTATTATCATTATTTTTATTATTCTTATTGAAGTTTTCGGTTCTTGTTTTGAAACATGAGAACTCTTACGTAGCGTGTTGGAATCATATTTTTAAATAAATAATTATATATATATATATATATATATATATATATATATATATATATATATATATACTCTACTATCGAGCACTATTTTTTTAAAATAATAACAAAAATACTAAAGAACTTTGGAATATTTACCTAACCAGTTCTTTCCTATTTTCTTTATATTTTCACACACACACACTCACACACACACATATGTATATATATATATATATATATATATGTATGTGTGTGTGTGTTTGTGTGTGTGTGTGTGTGTGTGTGTGTGTACGTATGTATTACAAGTATGTATTATATATATGTATGTACGTATGTATTACAAGTATAGATCTGTAAGGTGTAGCCTAATGGATGATGAAGCGGAAAGTGAAACCGGCGTGCGAAGTTCAGTTTCTGATCAAATCTATTTAATTCACTTTGTGCCACTGTCATTAGCAGAACAACGATAAATCAGGAATTTACGCAAATGATTATTTTAGTTGAATCTGTTATCAGGCACGGAAAGTGAAATCGACGATCCGCGCTCAATTTCC
Organism: Acanthosepion lycidas; assembly: GCA_963932145.1. Classification (NCBI taxonomy): domain Eukaryota; kingdom Metazoa; phylum Mollusca; class Cephalopoda; order Sepiida; family Sepiidae; genus Acanthosepion; species Acanthosepion lycidas. Next base: position 43,832,452 of record OZ010582.1, read on the forward strand.
GCTTCGACTGTTGTGTTTACTTTCGCACAAATGTCCTTGGATAAGACATGAATCTAATCTATATTCTTCCAACTATAGATTGGGACAAACCTGTCTTTCTGGCATGTGGTGGTAGCTAGACTCGAGGGACAACACTGAATTCAAAAGAAGGCCTAAAGAGGAATGATGTCGTGGTTATCATATCCTAGAGAACTGCATTCCTCCTACAACGTCAGTAAATATACTGACCATACGTCCCTAATGGATTATGGAACATGATCACGGTCGTACCACACAGGAAAAAAAGTCTGTTTTATTTAATGCGATCAATCATGTTGCATCAGATAAAACTTCTATAAAAGCTTAATCTGCTTTATCATTCCATTGATATAAGGCTTTTCTCCTTTCTGGATGTGAGAGCTATGTTATGGCCGGTTGAATCTCCGGCCTTCTGTGGTTGATTTTCTACGTTATTTCTCTATTTTATCCCTTTTTGTTTAATGTTTTATTCCAAGGGAGCAAAAACAACTGTGTAGACATTATAATGTTTTCTCTCAATTGTGACACAGACCTGAGGACACCAAGTGAACTCATCGGCCAAAATGTTACGTTGTAACCACTTGGCCACAAACTCATATATGTATAAAAGCATTCAATAAGTTACGATACGAAGTACTATTTGAATTACTTTGAAAACTTGATTTATTTTATAAAGATATTAGTATAATCCAGATTATACATTGAGAGAAAAAAAGCACTTAAAATCATAATACAACTCGCTGGAATTTCTGAGTTTCCTGTAAAGGCTTCGGAAATTCAGATTCTACGAGTGTAATCGAAGATCTAGACAATCAAGACACTGTATGCAAGACTACAAGTTGTTGGTACCAGTAATTTATGATTGAATGAAAATATTGTATCTCACACTTTCGGGCAATGAATTAGGTCATTGGAGAAACTAAAGAGAAAAGGTTACTTGTATAGATGAAGCAAAATATTTGTTAGACAATGAAGATTTCCGTAATAAAAAGCCTTAAAGATTCTGTATATATAAGTAAAGATAATATATGGTTACTCATTTCCAAGACTACCTCTATAGTAGAGAAGCTAAAAAGACGTCCTAGATAGGTTTACTCCATTTCTGGTTGTTCACCGCCAAAGTTGTTTGCACAGGAACTGTGCTGAGTGAGCCTTAGTTACAATTTCTGGAAGAGATCGTGTAATCCATCAGGATTAAAACTTCGAACAAATCAGTAGACTAATACACATGGCTACAATTATCGACGGCGTCTGAATAGATTCGTCAACGCAATGTAGCTCACAAGGCCTTGTTCAACCAGTGGTATGATTTCCAGGTACTTGCTTAGACACTCGGCCACAATCATCGACGTCGTCCGAACAGATTCGTCTACGAAATATAACCCACAAAAACTTGTTCAACCAGTGGTATGATTTCCAAGCACTTAGATACTCGGCCACAATCATCGACGGTGTCCGAACAGATTCTTCTACGCAATATAACTCACTTGAAATTGTTCAACCAGTGGTATGATTTCCAGACACTTGCTTAGACACTTGGCCACAATAATCGACGGCATCCGAATAGTTTCGTCTACACATTATCAATCACGAGACTTTTGTTTACCACTGGTATGGTTTTCAGGCTTTTTTCAAACAGTGCCTCGCCGTGGGAACGTCACCCCACGTCTCTCTGACAAATCTCCCATGATTAGATTCCTGTGGTCAGAAAGCGAACGTTGTAACCACTTGGCCACAAACTCATATATGTATAAAAGCATTCAATAAGTTACGATACGAAGTACTATTTGAATTACTTTGAAAACTTGATTTATTTTATAAAGATATTAGTATAATCCAGATTATACATTGAGAGAAAACCGCCTGCGTAGAGATAGAAAATAAATTGAGCAACTAAACAAAAATAGAACAGTACACAAGACAACGATGCGTCATCTCAGCGGATTAATGTCGCCTTTACGACGAGGCCATTGTGAGAGAACTAAATTTCCTACCAGTATTTATCATCTGTACGCACAGCTTTGACAACATCAGATATGGAGATGACACCAAGTTTATGACAAACACAGATTGAAAACCACAAGCTCTTCTATACACAACTTGTGATGAATAAATTGTGTCTAAATTACGCGAAATTGAAAATGATACTGACATTTCATTTTAAGATATATTTACCAAAACTACACAATAATACTCCTTGTAACATCTTAGCATTTATATGAGTACCGAGGCAAATCTCATCAACGCCATTTTCCTACCAACGCTGACATACCAGTGCCATACATGGCCCCTAACAGAGACCCTTGAGAGGAAACTGATCACTTGTGAGATGAAAGACCAGGCGAGACAAAATCAGGAATGAGGTAATAAGAGGTATGGTAGGAGCAATACCAATCATACAGCACATCGAACAACAGAGTATCAAGTTGTTCTGACACCTCACTCATATGGCTATGAACCAACCATCCCTACGAGCAGCCTCAGTTATTCTGGCTGGTGAGCGAAAGGCTGACTAAGAAGACGCTGGAGCGACCCAGTGGCAGACAATCTCACGAGATGTCTCTTCTCCAGGTTACTCGCCTTGCTGCTGACAGACGAGCAGCACAAACGGAAAGAAAAAACTAAAAAAAATATCTTGAAATATTAAAGGGTATATTTATTCAATAATATCGCCATAGGCTTCAACCACGGCCTTCAGATGACTTTGGAATCTCTTGCAAAACATCTGGACAGTCATCTTGTTTAAGTTGGTGAATGAGGTCATAATTCTTGCCTTTAAGGGGTTTTGCTGGTCTCTCGCTCAAGTTTGCATCGCTCATAGAAATCAAGGGGGTTGCATTCTGGGGAGTTAGATGGCCAAATGTAAGAGGTGATGTAGTCTCAGAAATTATCTGACAGCCATGACTGGTTTCTCCTGTGTGTGTGGATTTTTTTTACATTGTAATTTTTCCGCGCGCGGGGTATAATAATGGTTTAGTGATACAAATCTTATTAATTCACTCATAGATGGATGGAAAATAGTGGTTTCATATTTCACTAGTGCATTTGCGCGTAATTGAATAGAAAGAGCCCAACGAGAATTGGAACTCGGCTCTTTGACTAACCCTTCCGAGTCATTATCAGTTACACCTCCCGGACATCCAAGTTTAACGCACCTGTCTTTGATCTAGGTACTGACCACGCTCAATGTTGCTTATGTTCGGTGATCGTTCGTGAACCGGTGTTTCAATATGATGTGGCCGTAAACAATGATACGTATATACGTTTTATAAAATTTAACACATCACAAGTAATATTGAATGCAAATGGGGCTGACAAAAACAGCGAGTCACCTACCAAACGTGTAAATGGATGTCGGAACAAAGAAAAGTGAGATTTATATATGCAGGGTGACCCCCCCCCCCAAAAAAAAAACAAAATCCCGGAATTTTTGAAGTACGTATTACCAGACATGAGCAAGTGGCAACACTGTGAGACAGTAACCTTCAGCAAGTAAACATTTCGCCATTTAGACGAAATTCACAGTATCCCAGCTGAGATGTTTCAGCAGTCAATGAGGAATCTCAACAGCAGATTTCAAGAATGCATTCGTACAGGAGGACGCCATCTACAGGACGTAAGTTTTAAGAAATGAAAATTCCATCATTGTTTCTTAAACGGCATGTTTTAAGGTTTCAATTACTATGCATAAAATATTTTTCTTCAATCACTCTTGGTTTTATTGGATTGTTAAAAAGTCCCCGTTTTTGGGGGTCACCCTGTATATAGTAAAAAGGATAAACATTTCTAAGGTTTTAAATAGGTCGGAAGTTTTTGAGAGTAATGTTTGGACACGGCACATAAAAAAAATTGTATGCATTTAGGCACTAAAATTACCATAAAGAACCTGTAAAATTCTATAACGGCAATTTTTGAAATCAGAAAAATGAAAAATTTGAATCTAAATTTATTCTCCACATTTCAAATAAAACAATAGTTTTTCTATTTGTGATATAATTTCTTCAGATTTTCTTAGCAATCACAATTTTATAAGCTTAGCAAGCAGGAAAAAAACATATGAGTAGCAATGGTGTTTAAACTTAACCAAGTATGATCCAATTCATATTACACTCAACCATAAAAATGCATTATATATATATATATATATATATATATATATATATATATATATATATATATATATATATATATATATATAATGTCTAAAAACTCTGGCAGTGGTATTTTAAGCTAGTTAAGCGGAAATCCTAAATAGGGTATTTGACCCTAACATATAATGGATTTGAACGATGTACTTATTGATTTTTGCCGTATTTGAAAATGCCTACTACCACGAATTATTGAATTATATTTAAGAATTTAGAAGGATTCACAAAAGTATCCAAATCAGCATATGTTTATCCGTCTCATTTATTTTTCAGAAATAAACACATGTATAGCAAAGAATTAAAATCTTCTACATATGAATCTGGTGCCTCCTACAATGAAAATAGGTGTAATTTGAACCAGTTCCGCTTGTCTTTTACCGCAAACAATTCTAAGAGGGATATCCAGTATATTCAGTATTTTAAAAAACGGAATATCCATTCCGTTAGACACCAGAAATCCTTTATGCTCTGATACTTGCGATCGTCTTGCTGTTAGCAGCCTAACTTTTACTTTCAAGCTCAACAGATGTCTGGATATGTGTGGTGGCGCTATCTACCATTACATTTACTTACTCTACCTCATGACTCATACACGTCAGTGTAGATATGTTTTAGAGAAATTTGAAAGGATACATTATCATTTTTATTTAGGTTTGTTTCGTCAGTGTATTAAGGTTGGCATCTCGGTCCCAGCATATCACTGTCAAAACGGTTAAATGTAGTTGTCTCTTCTACTCAAACAGCTTCTTCTATCTCACTTCCCGGCTGTGGAATTCTCTTCCTCTTACTTTATTCCCTGATACCTATAATCATCACATATGCAAGTGTAATGTCAATCGGCATCTGGAACCCTAAGCTTGTTTTCCGTCCTTCTCTGTATCCTTTCCGCAAACAAGCATCTTTACTCTTGTTCTCTACCCTCTGTAACCCCGTGCGTGCTAGTGGCATTAAAATTATTATTATTATTATTATTATATAAATTTAAATATTTAATACTTATTAATACATTTATCTTTATTTGAAATGAAACATATTTTCTATTTAATTAAGGCACAAAGCAGCGTTTTTTCGTATAAGCTAGTGGATTTTGCTAAAGGAATAATATGTTCTCCGTTCTTTCTGAGGAGAATCAGTAATGAAAGAGATAGAAAAATCCTGGCGAAAAAAGACCTTCGATCATTTTTTTTTAATTTATATGAAGGAGGTTCCTTATTGTTGTGGATTCCGGGATGAAATCCGCTATCAAACGCCAATAATCAATATAAGAAAATAATGTATTGACGTAATAATACAAACTGGTAATGCAGGTTAGTAGTTCCAGGAATACGGGTTAGTAGCAAAATATCTATACACTCTTATTGAAGTATCGCTGTATGACTTCTTACTGAGTCTACGCGCTCGCTCACGGTGACCCCTGCAACGCTGTTGCCTCACCCTCACTCTTTCGTTTACCTACAACCTTTTACTCTGTCACTCTGAACTCGACTCGACGGTCTTGCTCTGTCGGGTCTTCACGTAGCAGTAGTATATGTATATACTGGGTGAGTCCATTTGTTTAAAAAAGGGGAGAACTCCTCAACACTTATCATTCCTTCATTTCTCTTTTCATTGAATTATTGTCTCTGTGTATCGCAAAGATGCATCGATGAAAGTCAAACTCCCAATGAGTTGGAAGCGAGATGAAGATGGATATTCGGCGGCCATGAACATAAGTTCAGTACAAATTCTAGCTCATTCATTCTTTGCTTTGCAAACGATTAGATAAATCTGGCACATATGACACAAATGTAGATTATTAAATGTGGATAGAATGCAACAAAAAAGTAACATAATAATCCAGAGCAAAATTGGGCAGAACAACGATGTTAAAATGGCGTTTTTTTTTTGTTTTAGAGCACTCAGAATTTGTAGCCTTTAATATATATATGAAGATGAATACATTGAAAATATCTGTAGCCCCCTCCAAAAGCGAGATTATTTCAGATTTACCACGAAACAAAAGACTCGTCAAATATTTTTTTAAAAAAATGAACCACTCAAGCAAAATCGACAAACCAAACAACCAACTCTATCACAACCACATCTGAAAATGATTTATCTAAGTTTAACATAAATTATGTTACAAATACATCGAATACACTAAGAAACAAAATAAATGCAAGACAAGACAATAAGTAGCTAAAATCTCAAGAAGGAATATATACGAGAAAACTATAAATGGATGACAACATCAAGTAAATAGAGTAGGTTAAATATCTGGGAAGTTTTTTTCTTAATAGAGGATGTAACATGTGACACCGTGTTATAGTGGAACACACCTATTCTATAATTAATAGACCCTCCCACCTATAAGTAGGAGTAGTAAGAGTAACGAGGGAGTCGCGTCGTGTGTCTGTCTGAGTTCAGTCTGAAGTCTGACAACCGGCTGACCGGTTGAACACTGCCTTCGGGCGGGGAGGAACCCGAGGGAGGCCACGCCGAAGGGCGAAGCATCTTTCGGGGAGGTAAACGGACACTGAACCCATTTATACGGGTTCAAAGGGCATATTTTTGGCCGAGCCCACGGGCTCGGATATCCCACATTAAACCGGCCTTGTGAGACATGATGCCCTCGTGGGGGGTGACTAAATACCCGCTCAGTGAGTCGGTCTGAGTTCAGTCTGAAGTCGAACGATCGGCTGACCGGCTGATCGGTTAAACTCAATGCCTTCGGGCGGGGAGGAACACGAACGAGGCTACGCCGAAGGGCGGAGTCTCTTTCAGGGAGGTAAACCGACCTTGTACCCGTTTATACGGGTTCAAATAGCATATTTTTGGCCGAGCCCACGGGCTCCGAGATCCCACGTTAAACCGGCCTTGTGCCACATGATGCCCTCGTGGGGGGGTGACTGAATATCGCTCAGTGGGTCAGTCAGTCGATGCCGGACGACCGATGGTCGGATACTAAAATATCAGCGACCGCAACTAGATTTCTCTGCGTCATTACCCATTATATCAAGTTCCTAACGTTTTGTACGTCGAACCTATTTTAGGACCGACTAAGTACAAATACAGGCCTCCACTGTGAAACCATTATATAACACACCGAAATTCGAAGATGCATTAGACAAACGAAAGCGACATTCCAAAATCTATTAAGAGCTGAAAACAAAGGTTTCGTTAGAATCAAAGAAAAGATTTCTGAATTGCAATGTGATACCCCCCTCTTATATTGCAGGGAATCGTAGACAGTCTCCCCACGGATGAGGAGAAAACTGCAAGCAGCAGAAATATGTTCTACAGAAGGATACTGAGAATTTCATGGGTGTCGTGAATAATCGACGAGGAAGTATTTAATAAAATGGCCACAGAAAGAATGCTTATGCACAGAATCAGGAACATATAACCGAAATTCCTGGGAAAGTGGTATTAGAAAACGTAACACTTACAGAGCATATTGAGGGCAGGAGAAACAAGGGAAGGTAGCCAACCACCCACCCACCTGACGAGCTTGTGCGAATGTTTGGCGGAATGGCGAGCGGGAGCCTTAGCAAAAGTAGAAAAACTGCTATGAGCCACAAGGCATAGAATGTAGCGGATAGTCATAATCGTCCGTGTCCTGTAGCGATACGTTACATAGAAATAGATGATTCATTCAGTTATGTGCCATGAGTGATACACGCTCAGGTGATCATGTATCTTTCGATACATAACTGACGAGACAGATTTTTTTTCCTCGCAGTAGATTGCTATTTCTTTTTGCGGTAGACCAGTTGCCACCCAAGGCTATAGAACCCGGTCTATCCTGCTATTTACCCATAGCCAGAGGGAGAAAATAGGAATCATACCTTCCCAAGGTTATTAGCACGTAAGTGAATTTGACTGAAAATCGATCTCAGCTCTCCGATTCCTCAGTCCGAGCCGCTAACCATTATTCCACCATGCCTCCTCAGTGGATGATTACAATGTAATTTTGTTGCAAATACGTTAAATTAGATTATTTTCAAAAAGTGATAAAATTTGAAATTTTCCATATTTATATCGCCAGCAAAATTCTAATAACATTTAAAGAACTCAGAAAATATCGATCATTTTGGTATTTATTACAAAAAATAAATCTAGTATCAAAGTAAAAAAATTACTTCTAAAATTATTTGTTTATCTAAATAGAGAAATAATGCATCTTCAAAGTAAACGACTTATAAAAAGTTCTTTTTATATTTATGGTGTTGGAAAGTTTTCAGTGCTAAACTTTGCTTGGAGCTAAAGAAATATTCGAAAGGTCATGTATTGACTTAATTCTACCTTGTCTCTGTACGCCGTGTAAATTATTTGTTGAAACGTGATGATTGTAATTCCTAGATTGAATATAGAACTTTCTAAGCACTAATTCCTCGTTATGTTTAATATGTCGAGCGCAATATCTGCAAATAATCACTGAGTCTAATGGCAAAAATGCAAACATACAAGAAAAGGACTGAAAAAGAAAGGAATGGATAAGAAATGTTTTCATAAAACATACGAGTCATCTTTCTGTATTTCAAACAAATCTAATTAGTCGAAAAATATTGTATAGCATTAGATGAGTCGAAAATGTATTGCACTGGATGACTGATAATTATTATATAGCATTGGATGAGGGGAAATATTATACAGTATTGGATGAGTAGAATATATTATATAGCGCTGGATGGATGGGAAGATATTATATAGCTTTCTATTAGTGGAAAATATTATATGGCCTTGGACGAGTGGAAATATTATATAGCATTGTATCAGTGGATAATATTATATAGCCTTGGAATATATAATGAGTGGAAAATATTATACAGTACTGGATGAGTGGAATATATTATATAGCACTGAATGAGTTGGAAAATACTAAGTAGCACAAAATGAGTAGGAAAATATTATATAGCATTGGATAAGTGGGAAAATATCATATAGCATGAGACCAGTGGAAAATATTATATAGCACTGGACGAGTGGGAAAATATTATATAGAATTGCTGGATTTCAAATTACTATATCCTGGGTTGGCTGCTTTTCATCAAATTTCTATACAAGAATCCTAAGTTCAATAAAAAGAGAAGAAAAATATACAATTTGCCTTGGGTAGAGCTTCAAAAATGAAAATAAGAAAAGAAAAACACTTTTTAGCATTCAATAATGGAAATTTTACGACTGCGAAATTAAGCTAATTACTAGATGGTCAAAAGTTTAAAACTATATTTACACGAATCATTAATTAGTAAACATTTGACAAAAATGTAGTCATTTGTGTTGAAGCATTAGCACCGTCAACATCTCCGATTACTATCTCATGCGCAACATTAGTTAAAACATGGCAAATGCTAAAAAGCTGACAGAGTTTGAACGTGCCAAAGCTGTTGAGTAGCTAAAACAACGTCTCTCTCAACGTGTCATCAGTGGAGAGATTTGACGTAGTAAAACTACTGTTGCAAATTTCTTTAAAAGCCCTTAGGGATACGTGAAATTCAAGTGGTCGATCCAAGAAAATTCGGTTGACGTTGAGCCGGAGGATTTAACCAATTGTCCGGCAAGACACCAGCCGATAACCGAAACATCATAAGGCTCTTACGGGCGTAGAATGCAGCCCAAGAACTATAAGACGTGGGCATGCCTTTAAAAATCGTAAACACTTTCAAAGTTCACGCCACTTTCGACACCACTAAACAGCTTGATTAAACTTGGATGAGAAGTGACGAACTTGGGACATTGAAAAATGATACAAGGGTTTTTTTTACCTGATGAGAAAAAATTAAACTAGAGGGTCCAGATTGATTTTAACGTTACTAACAAGATAAGGATATACCACCGGAGACATCTTCTACATGACACAGTGGAGAAGATTCCATCATCATTATCTCGGGGGTAGTATCTCTTTCAACGAAATAATAGAGCTTCAGATTATACAAGGGCATTAAACAAAGGTTGGATACATTAGCATGTTGGAGAGAACAACTTTGTTATCTGAAAGCCCTCGCTTGTGTGGAAAGCAGTGTATTATTCAGCAGGGCAACGATGCAATCCGTAATACCCGCAAATCATTTTTCATGGTGAATAACGAGATTCTTTTGGACCATCCAGCCTGTTCGCTCGACCTGAACCTCATTAAAAATATTTGGCGTCTATGGCAAGGGAATTCTATAGAAATGGACATCTATTCATGTTGTGTAAAAAGAAGACCGACCATCTCTACGCTAAAATGTTAAACATAGACTCTTCCATTCACTATGAGAGGAGCGTCAGTTCATAGGACAAGGAGTCGCAAAATGTGCTGTACGCATTGCAGGCCATACCTAACAGAAGCCATATACAGTGTAGGAAATACCGTACGTCTCATTAATGGAATGCACAGGCGTCATTGTGCATATCTTAAACGATGTCATTTGATATGGTCGATGCAGAAGGTTGGCTGAAATATTATTCCAATTGGTAAAGATGGCTTCACAAAGTTCTTGGCCCGTTTGGAATGGTTATAATGCTCGTAGTCTCGAAAATGACCTCCAATCTGTGGTTGACTGGGGCATAATATGGCTGGTAAAGTTTAATGCCTCAAAAGCAGAACTGCTCTTTCATTGTCGAAACTGTTAAATGTAGACGTCTCTTCTACCCCAATAGCTTCATGTCTTGTACTTTCCGTGTGTGGAACTCCCTTCCTCTTACTTAATTCCATGATAGCCTTTGATCTCCAAATATTCAAATGCAATGTTAATAATACAGTTATGACAGAAATTAGATTTAAAATATTCACTATAACATTCGATCTCTGTTTAATTGGCTTTAAAGTATAGTTAATGTTCAAATATAGACATGTTGCAAGATTTTTCACCGTATCAACTCATGTTTCTAGGTACAGTGTAACCCGGATATAAGAGAGTTGTCGGGACCGGAGAAGAAGTCTCTTATATCAAGGTTTCTCTTTTATCCGGGTTTGGTCTATTTTGTTTAGGTAAGTATGGCACTAATTTGGGACCAGATAAAAGCTCTCTTATATCCGAGTTTCTCTTATATCCGGGTCTCTTATATCCGGGTTACACTGTATGTTATTGAAGTTATAACAAGAACAATAAGACGATAAATAAATGTCTTCGAAACAAAATCCGCAGAACCTACAACTTTATTGACTAACTAGCATCAGGGCCCGGCGTTGCCCGTGCTTGATTCAAAAATCGTACGATTCATACAGCAATCACTATCACTTGACTTAAAATATTTTTTCCCTTCCTTGCCTTTAAAGGAGTGCCCTTTGCCGAGCTGATGTTGCTACATGCCTTACTTCTTGCTTATCTCACACTGAGAATAATTTTTAAGCTCTATACTAAACATTAAATCTGTTACGAAAAAAGAACTAAACAAAATGAAAACAAAACAATCAGCTTTAAAAAAGGACTCGTAACTTGAAAAAACCGAATGAAAAAAGATCGTTAACAATAAATACTTTTTCACACCCAACCCAGTTCTGCGGAATCAGAATCAAGATTGAGTTTAAGCAAGCGAATGAGCCAATTGGAGTAAAGTGCCATGCAGATTTAAATTTTTCATACTTGTGACGAATGCAGATATCGATTTTTTTTTTTGCATGCTAGCATGCTAGCTAACATACGTGTCAGTCAGCTGTTGGCTTTCACCATGCAAAGTTGGTCTTGGCTTCCCGCTAACTTGGAGCATGTGCATGTAAATTTTGGTTCAAATCCGTCGAAAATTGCGACCGTGCATTCGTTACACACACATCCTCCCTTTTATAGATAGAGATCTTGATAAAACAACAATGTGTAAAACCTACGAAGTGTATACCTCAGTTTACTTATTCACTGAAATATTTTCACGTTTCTTTTCAAGGTGAAGCTCAATAGAGAATGGTTGACATCAAAGTCGATATAAACATGTTCAAAGATATCATATATTTTTCATTGAGATATGTCACGCATGTTTGTCAAGGAGATTTGACGCAACGTTTTTTCTGTGTGTCTACTTTGTTATTCACAGGTCATCTTTTACATTCTGATCCCCGCTCCCGCCAGCTTTGAAACTGAGTGAAAATGTTTCACTGAATCAAGATCTGTGAATTGGTGAAATTGAAGTCATATTTGTTTTATAAAACAAAGATCTCAAGCATTGTAAATCGGTTTTTCCAGAATTTCTTTTCGAAATAATAGCTATTAATCACAAATAATTATCCAAGAACTATGAGGCCGGGTGTTGGCCGGAAGTGATGCGTTGTCAACCAGAAAAAGGAAATGAATAGAAAGATTATTACTTGGGAGAAATCATAATATTGACGCCCCGAGGAAAGTGGCTACTCAAAACCCCCAGCAAGTTGTTACTTATTTGTTTTTTGACGATTTATTTTTCATTTTATATTTTCTGTTGAATAAATCACAATATTTCATAAAGCTTTCGTAATGCCCGGAAATGCTCAATCTGGCACGAATATTTGTTTGAATGTTTTCACACAATTAATTACTTTGTCGATCAAGTTATTTCGTATTTTGATGCATTCTTTTTACGATATTTGAATCGCTGTACATTCTGGGAAGCCTACAGGTGTTGTTTTTTTTTGGGGGGGGAGGGTTACTGAACAAGGTTCAAAATGTGCATATCCAAATCGATACACAAGGCAACTCAGAATGTAAACTGATCGAAAAATCACAATAACAATTAAACGAAATAAAAATAATTTATCCAAACTATATAATGAATATTTTTTTTATTGTACTAATAAAAAAAAAAAGATTAAGGATTTTCACGCGCTGAATACTAATGGAGGGTGAAGCATGTGGAGTAATGGTTACCTGCTCGGATTGAGAAATCGGAGAGCCGAGTACGAATTTCTGTCGATTCCGTTAAATTCACTTACGTGCTGGTACCCTTGGGAGAGGTAGGAATCCTCTTCTTCTCCCGCCAGCTATGGGTAAATACCAGGACAGACTGGGTTCTATAACCTTGGATAGCAAATAGTCTACCGCAGAAAGAAATGGCAAACTTTTGCGGGAAAAAATCTACCTTGTCAGTTATGCATTAAAAGATACATGATCACGCATGGCACATAACTGACTGATATATTTTGAATCCCACATCAAATGATACAGAATAGACGTTGCATTCAATATGACACCAGCGAATACAGACGAAAGGTATCTTCTTGGATCCCAAGTGCAAATCCTCAACACGCAGATTGTCATTTGTAGACTCGATATGTAAATGCACGATATGTATCCGTTCATTCAGAATGGAGCAAACACAGCATCATCTTTAGATTGTTATAGAGTCTATCATCTTAATTTAAAGTATTTTCATTTAAAACATTTTGAATTAATGCAGTTAATGATATAACAAAAGCAGTCTGTATTTATTCGAACGAAGTTAGCCGAGAACATTAGGATACATTAGCAAAGCAACTGTTAAGTTTGATGAAAATTGGTTGAAAGATGAACAAAAATAAGAAACCACTAAAAAAAATCGCCAATTTTCGTTATTTACGCAGGTTTTCACTACATGGGTGGATTCAGTTATCAAGTTAAATGATTGTTAAACAATCAACTTATTTAATTAACTTGTATTAGATTGCATGAAAATTGAGGGAGTTTTTAGTTTAAAATTGTACTGAAAGCGATTTTTCGATTTTTGGGGTTTTTCGCTAAACGCAGTGATTTAGAAATAAAAATAAGGTATCGTTGAGCTCGTCATGATATAAGTAACTACATATCCACCTTGAAGGAAATCGGAGTAAAAAGTTGAATTTATCGATTTTTGATCGATTTTATTTATTTTTTTGTTTTAAATATCGATTTTTAACGCTAAGAACCTATCTGTTACACAGTAAAATATATGACAAGCTTGGACAAAATCTGTTGGATGGATCTCGAGTGAAAAGGTATGATACAGAAAGACATACAGACACACAGACATCCCCTGTTATATATATATATATATATATATATATATATATATATATATATATATATATATATATATATATATATATATATATATACAGACATCCCCTGTTTTATATATATATATATATATATATATATATATATATATATATATATATATATATAAAACAGGGGGTGTCTGTGTGTTTGTATTTGTGCGTGCGCACCTGTATGTGTATTATTTTTGTCCTCAAGATCGTTCTTGTTGGTCAAATTTCTAAATTACTGCTAAAATATGTTTCTTTCTTTCCGGTTATTTCCTAACACAACTCGGTTCCTGTATATATGCCATGAGATGGTTATGTGAAATTCTGGACAGCTTCCATGTTTTGGGAGTCCGATTGGGATGTCCTGTCGTGTCGAAAATTGATGAGGGGTGACCTTTTTCTTCGTGGTGTTTTTAAAGCTGACAAGGCTGAACATCTGTTGGACATCCCAGAATGAGTAACCCAATAGAACCTCATCATCCGTAAATATACACTTTCCGATCCGCTGCACCGTAATTTTAATGTATGCTCACAATCTCTTTAGATTGAACAGTTTGCTTTTGTATGTAAACGGATGTAAATGTCAACGTCTTCATTCACTGTAACATGTTTCAACAGCATGTTAACTGACTTGCCTAACGCCGTTTACAATTGGGGAGACATTCGCGGTGTCGTTGACGTATTTGACATGACGAGTGGGTCAACTTTATTGTTCATAATACATGACTATTATTTATGATTTATATAGTATATTTAAAACTTTGTCAATGTTAGTTTTATTCATGGTAAACCCGAAACTAAGAAAGTATATCAGTAAGCAAAAATTTACTTTGTGTTGTAATTTTATGGTAATTATTCAAATTTAATAGAATTAAAAATATTTTAAAGAAATACGAAGAACTATTAAATGTTCATCGGATATATATCAATAATACTTCGTTTACTTCAAAAATGTAACATCTCTAAACTACAATACTTAGGATAATACAATAAATACACACACACACACACATATATATATATATATATACAAATATATATAGCATGCTTAATAAAAAGATATCTGACTAACCTACTTACATTTTATTCATATATATATATATATATATATATATATATATATATATATATATAGAGAGAGAGAGAGAGAGAGAGAGAGATAGATAGATAGATAGATAGATAGATAGATAGATAAACATAGTGAGCCAGACAAACCTACCCAAGTTTCGTGACGATCCGCTTTGGTGAAACTTGGGTAGGTTTGTCTGGCTCATTAGGTGTATCTCGGTCTGCTCTACGGTTGTATTGAGCTCTTTTGTTAGTTAGTTGTTTACTCGTGTCGGGGTTTTTTCTTTGGGCTTTAAACCTGTATCTGTGCGATTTTTTCGTCAGACTTTCATGTTTCTAGCTCTTTTTTTTAAACCTTTTTTTTTTTTCGAGTTTGATTTGATTATTGGCAAATCAAAAATTCGCAAGTTTTTCGAAACGAGTATAGTTACCTATATATATATATATATATATATATATATCAACATTTAAAACTATATTTTTATGGTGTATCAATAAAAATTCTCAATTATTCCAAGGTATTTTTAATATAAAAATATTAAAACGTTAACACCATAAGTTCGATCACGGCTTGAAGCAATCAGATATCTAGCCACACTAATGAGCTGTGATACATTTTATTAAAAAAAAGATTTTGTTTTAAATAATAAATATTTTTTAATAAGAATATATTTTTTGATAAAATATAGACAGTCTGGTGAGGCAAGTACACACATAAACACACACACACCCATATATATATATAATGAAAAAAGACAATAGGAAAGCTGTGTAGTTCTAGCCGACGCGTTTTGTCCAATGTGGACTTTTTCAAGGCAAAAAGCATGTTTGAAACAAAGCATCTATAAATAACAAACAAAATGTTGTTAGTAACTAGAAAAATTTAGAAACACTATTGTATATTTTCATGGTCAACTGAAATTTTACGTCAATTACTTAAAATCAAAATTCTGGTTGAATTTATTTTTGATTTTATAAATACTACACGCATAGAAAAAGAAAATAATTCACTCATAAGCAAAATCCTCGAGAGTTCCACCATTGAATATTATCCAAATATCAATCTCCACCCCGGTTTTTTTCCAATATCACTCTTTCCTAACAGGATCGCTACTCTCCAAAGTCAAAATACACAAAACATATATCAAGAAATCAAAAGAAAACTGTTGAATCCATGAACACAAGAATACAAACAATATTTCTACATTTGAAAATATTCTCTTCAAAAATAAAGTAATTGATGAAATTTCTTTATTAAAAAATTGCAAATACATAAAAAATATATTATTGCGCCAATTGTTTACTCGTTTGTCACGCATTTCAAACAACTGAACTTTAATATCGAAGCAATTCATATACTTTTAAAAATTATTATTTTTTAACATTTATTTCTACTAATTATGAGGCATAATGAAAAATCCGAATGAATAATTTAAAATATAAATGCATAAATCAAGATTGACTGTTATGCCGGTGCAGGATCCTCTGCGCGGCAGCCAAAATAACTGGAAGTAGATTTCAGTGTAAGAATTAACGCATTTAGATAGATAGATAGATAGATAGATAGATAGATAGATAGATAGGCGATAACAAAAGTAAAATAAAACAAAGCAGAATTTATTGTTGATGGGCATAATCTTAAGACATGCAGATGACACTATGTTGATGACAGACTCAGAAGAAAAAAACGAAAGTAATATTTGACAGGTTAGGAAAGGAACGCTCGAAGAAAGGAGTATTAACAGCAATAAAACAGAACATATGGTAGCATTAGGAAGAAAGTGGAGGCGCTAGATTTAGCAGAAATTCAACTATCTCTTTAGTATAATAACAGCCAACAGAAAGCTGACACATATATCTGAAGACGCACTGGATTAGCGAAAGATGACTTCAAGAAACTAAAGTGACAAGAAAATTTCAGTAGAAACAGAATGGAATATGGAACTGCTATGGAATGTCCATTTTCCTATAAGGGAGAGAATTCTGCATAATTCCTTTACAGATGAAAAAATCAAGAAGCGACAGATGTGTAATTATACAGACAGACATCAACGAGAATGCAATGGACTGAATATATGATAAAAAGGAAGTTCTAGAAGTTAGTAACCGAAAAGTTACTTACAGTTAAAATCAGAAATTGAGAGATGAAATTCCTGAGAATAAAGATGTTTGGAAAATTCCACCAATCTCAGGACATAGTGAAACAAAGAGGAACAGAAGAAAGATTGCCTAACCTGTCCAGTAAAGCAGGAGCAAAGAATGATGATAAAGAGTTAAATGTTATTTAGAGCTACAATGGACAGTCCTGGATAATCATTGGAGCTGACGACCTAAAGGAACATGACGTATAAAATAGAAGACTCTTATAGTCTCATTCGTCTCATATGCCGCTTCCATTCTTGAATTTGATAATAGGCGCCCAGCACAACTCGGCTGTACTTTTACCTTTTATGGCTTCTCTGCGTACACATTTCTCCATTCATGAAACAAAAGGTTCATTTTTACGTAACTTAGTTAATTCTTTCTTTTTCTCTTTTTTCTTTTTTTTATTCTTTCTTTCTTTTTTTATTTTTCCTTCTTTTATTCTTTCTTTTCTCCAATTTCATTTCCTTTTTGGTTCTTTCTTTCTTTCCCGCATTTTCTTTCTTTTTTCTTTCTTTCTTTCTTTCTTTCTTTCTTTCTTTCTTTCTTTCTTTCCTCCATTCTATCTTTCTTTATTTTTCTTTATTTCGTTTAATCTTTTTTTCATTTTTCTTTCGTTCTTTCTTTCTTTCTTTCTTTCTTTCTTTCTTTCTTTCTTTCCATTCTATCTTTCTTCATTTTTCTTTATTTCGTTTAATCTTTTTTTCATTTTTCTTTCGTTCTTTCTTTTTTTCTTTCTTTCTTTCTTCCTTTCTTTCTTTCTTTCCATTCTATCTTTCTTCATTTTTCTTTATTTCGTTTAATCTTTTTTTCATTTTTCTTTCGTTCTTTCTTTCGTTCTTTCTTTCTTTCTTTCTTTCTTTCTTTCTTTCTTTCTTTCTTTCCATTCTATCTTTCTTTATTTTTCTTTATTTCGTTTAATCTTTTTTTCATTTTTCTTTCGTTCTTTCTTTCTTTCTTTCTTTCTTTCTTTCTTTCTTTCTTTCTTTCCACCATTCTATCTTTGTTTATTTTTCTTTATTTCGTTTAATCTTTTTTTCATTTTTCTTTCGTTCTTTCTTTCTTTCTTTCTTTCTTTCTTTCTTTCTTTCCACCATTCTATCTTTGTTTATTTTTCTTTATTTTGTTTAATCTTTTTTTCATTTTTCTTTCTTTCTTTCTTTCTTTCTTTCTTTCTTTCTTTCTTTCTTTCTTTCCACCATTCTATCTTTGTTTATTTTTCTTTATTTCGTTTAATCTTTTTTTCATTTTTCTTTCTTTCTTTCTTTCTTTCTTTCTTTCTTTCTTTCTTTCTTTCCACCATTCTATCTTTCTTTATTTTTCTTTATTTCGTTTAATCTTTTTTTCATTTTTCTTTCTTTCTTTCTTTCTTTCTTTCCACCATTCTATCTTTGTTTATTTTTCTTTATTTCGTTTAATCTTTCTTTCTTTCTTTCTTTCTTTCTTTCTTTCTTTCTTTCTTTCTTTCCACCATTCTATCTTTCTTTATTTTTCTTTATTTCGTTTAATCTTTTTTTCATTTTTCTTTCGTCCTTTCTTTCTTTCTTTCTTTCTTTCTTTCTTTCTTTCTTTCCACCATTCTATCTTTGTTTATTTTTCTTTATTTCGTTTAATCTTTTTTTCATTTTTCTTTCTTTCTTTCTTTCTTTCTTTCTTTCTTTCTTTCTTTCCACCATTCTATCTTTCTTTATTTTTCTTTATTTCGTTTAATCTTTTTTTCATTTTTCTTTCTTTCTTTCTTTCTTTCTTTCTTTCTTTCTTTCTTTCTTTCTTTCTTTCCACCATTCTATCTTTCTTTATTTTTCTTTATTTCGTTTAATCTTTTTTTCATTTTTCTTTCTTTCTTTCTTTCTTTCTTTCTTTCCACCATTCTATCTTTGTTTATTTTTCTTTATTTCGTTTAATCTTTTTTTCATTTTTCTTTCTTTCTTTCTTTCTTTCTTTCTTTCTTTCTTTCTTTCTTTCCACCATTCTATCTTTCTTTATTTTTCTTTATTTCGTTTAATCTTTTTTTCATTTTTCTTTCGTTCTTTCTTTCTTTCTTTCTTTCTTTCTTTCTTTCTTTCTTTCTTTCTTTCTTTCTTTCTTTCCACCATTCTATCTTTGTTTATTTTTCTTTATTTCGTTTAATCTTTTTTTCATTTTTCTTTCGTTCTTTCTTTCTTTCTTTCTTTCTTTCTTTCTTTCTTTCTTTCTTTCTTTCCACCATTCTATCTTTGTTTATTTTTCTTTATTTCGTTTAATCTTTTTTTCATTTTTCTTTCTTTCTTTCTTTCTTTCTTTCTTTCTTTCTTTCTTTCTTTCCACCATTCTATCTTTGTTTATTTTTCTTTATTTCGTTTAATCTTTTTTTCATTTTTCTTTCGTTCTTTCTTTCTTTCTTTCTTTCTTTCTTACTTTCTTTCTTTCTTTCTTTCTTTCTTTCTTTCCACCATTCTATCTTTGTTTATTTTTCTTTATTTCGTTTAATCTTTTTTTCATTTTTCTTTCGTTCTTTCTTTCTTTCTTTCTTTCTTTCCACCATTCTATCTTTGTTTATTTTTCTTTATTTCGTTTAATCTTTTTTTCATTTTTCTTTCGTTCTTTCTTTCTTTCTTTCTTTCTTTCTTTCTTTCTTTCCACCATTCTATCTTTGTTTATTTTTCTTTATTTCGTTTAATCTTTTTTTCATTTTTCTTTCGTTCTTTCTTTCTTTCTTTCTTTCTTTCTTTCCACCATTCTATCTTTGTTTATTTTTCTTTATTTCGTTTAATCTTTTTTTCATTTTTCTTTCGTTCTTTCTTTCTCTCTTTCTTTCTTTCTTTCTTTCTTTCTTTCCATTCTATCTTTCTTTATTTTTCTTTATTTCGTTTAATCTTTTTTTCATTTTTCTTTCGTTCTTTCTTTCTTTCTTTCTTTCTTTCTTTCTTTCTTTCTTTCTTTCCACCATTCTATCTTTGTTTATTTTTCTTTATTTCGTTTAATCTTTTTTTCATTTTTCTTTCGTTCTTTCTTTCTTTCTTTCTTTCTTTCTTTCTTTCTTTCCACCATTCTATCTTTCTTTATTTTTCTTTATTTCGTTTAATCTTTTTTTCATTTTTCTTCCTTTCTTTTTTCTTTCAGCATTTTACTTCTATCTTTTATTATTTCTTTATTTTCCTTTCTTTCTCACGATTTATTTCTTTCTCCTTTCTTTCTTTTTTATAATGATTCTTAATATGTAAAATAACATTTTAATATTAAGAAGCCTTATTTAGCAACTGGGATGATTGCGTTTAAAATATCAAAATCTGGAAGGCTTACTGAGAATCGTGCTTGTATTTATTTCACTTCTATTTGCATTTCTTTGTGCTCTCTCTTGATTCAATTGCTTTGTCTGCTCCTAGAAAAGTCGTTTTCCTGTATTGTGCTAGACAATTTTTCCCGCCAAAATCTAACAACATCTTTATAACCCTACCATTCGTCCATACATTGAATATTAATGTCACATCAGGTCTGCTGCTTCTGCTATGTATCTAGAAGTTCTTGAAAAAATCCCAAGAATCTGCAATGTTGTCATTCCTTACCTGGCATCTTGGCTTCGGTCAGTTTTCTGCCTCTGTAACATAAGTTCTTTTCGTATTTTGCATTCCAATACTATGATGCCACAAATACTATTCTCAATGTAGAATGTTACTGTTAAAATGGTAAAACTGAATAAGGTGTCCGTTATGAATGAAAGAAGGGGAAGTGAAGATTATATGGATAAAGAAGATTGAAAAAATGATCACTAATGAGATTGTAGAGTTCAGGGAAGGAGCAGCGCGGATGTTTGTTCCACAAAGTAGCAGCTCTTAGGGAAAAAAAAGCTTCTATTGACCGGAACTTTCTTTTTTTACATTTAGGACATAGGGACAATGAGGGCGATTTGATTACATGGAAGTGGCCTGGAGTGTCAGATCTATAAAGGAAGAATTGCTAGAATTGGTAGATTTTTACTATGAAAATACCGATAAAATAACAACAGGCATGCAACTCTAGTCCCATTAGGCATAAATTTAATATTCCAACCCTTTTCTTTTTATTATTACAGTTTCGACCTCATGAAATTCAGAAATCTCCAAATATAAGAGCAGGATAAAATAAATACGGAAATTTCGAAATTTTGAAAACTATATTCATTCATTTAATGCGTATTTGAGGACCCTTTTGCATGTATGCTACGTGTTATTATACAGCGCGGTATAGAGGCAATCAGTCCGTGGCTATACTGATGTGTTATGAAATCTCAGGTTGTTTTGATAGCTAACTTGAGTTAGTTTGAAATTTTTGATCTGATATCACTCACATCACTCTTAATAATATTATGGGTTTGCAGCCAGGAGAATTTGTTGGCTAGTCAAGAACAGCAACACCATGATCTGCAAATCGGTTACTAATAGTGACCAATCCTACAAGAAAATAAATTCAGCGTATCCATAAAACCTGTAAGCAAAAGAAAGAATTAAGTCCTCTGAAATCTGGTAGATAGCTGCGTTGATTTTGAACTTGATAAAAAACAGGAGACAAAAAACTAGCAGGTGATATGTTATCCCAAATTATCACTGATTATGGAATATTCACACTGAACTGCAAGTGACTTTGATCCTTTGCCTTTCCCTGGTGCTCCCAAACTCTACAACCTTGATTTCCATATGAAATACATTTACTTTTATCAGAAAAAAAAACGACTTTAGACCACGTAGCTATGTTCCAATTCTCTTTCTGCTTAACCTTAGTAAAATTTTTATTTGGCTGTCTCTAATCCAGGAGTGGGTTGATAAAAGACATTTTGAGTAGTGATGAACAGCCTCCAGTCTCTTTCCACCCTTAGAAACGTACGCCAAATTCTTCGATCAGCTTTACTTTCCACTTTCCACAAGTATGTCGTCATCGCTCTTATGTTGGCTGCCTTTCTTACCACACTTTTTGTTTCTAGTCAACTTCCATGAACAAGCTTTGATGCATCACTATGAAAAGCCAGTCGTTTCAGCAATGACCTTTTTTGGCTGACACTTCTTGCGAAGTGTTTTAGTGACTGTCTTCTGGGCAGCCATCAAGACAGCAGTCTTGCACAAGAGTGTAGTTTTGTGCCCTGAAGCAGAAATTCATGGTACTTATGCTGCCGTAATAGCGATTTAACCAATACGAAATGGAAGGTTTTAATGTTTGGGAGATACTTTTTTACTAAATTTTAACTGTAGGCTGTAATTATGAATATTAAGAAAATGTTTCATGTTTAAAAGCAATCGTCACGTCATATGCGTTGTTTTCCCTAACTATTTATATATACAGGTGAGTGATGCATTGTGGGTAATCTGTTATAATATTCTAAAGGTTATTTTCGTGGGCGGTAAGAGTTATGTTTAAAATTATAAATTATTCTATTTTATTGAGTGGAAGTGATTGCAGGTTTGGGACTATTTATACTGTTGTTTGTTAACTTTTTAATAAATGCAATATTTTAGTTTACAGGTAAAGCAGTCTAGAATATATACAATTTCACTTACTGATATGATTGACAAAAATATTGAAACGACATTTTTTTTTTTTTTAGTTTTTTGAGCTGCCCTTGTATTACAAGTAGGTTTCTTATATTTTTAATAGCGAAATTTACATTGATGTAAACGGTTCGCGTTCTAGCGAACATAAACAGTGTCCCTCAATATGAATTCAGAGGTCGAAGGTAATAGCTGGCGTCTCGTATTCAAGTGTACCCGTGTACTTGATCAGTTATCTAATCCCTATTGCAATTTTGTATTTGTTCAACGCTGCAGAGTGTTTATACTGCAACATCAACAAATGACAAATCGACCATGGTGAAATTCGTGGTCAGAAAGCAAACCTTTTAATCGCTAGGTCACGTGACCATAGCGGTCGAAATAAACAGTATTTAATACCGTTCCTATTTATTCCATAATAATCTGTTGTTTTCTCTGCGTTCTAACAATAATCTTTCTGGTAACAATCTTTGTCTAAAAAAAGACTCACTTTTAAAGTCTAAAAGCTGTGTTTTCTAGTTAGATGAAATATGTCTAACGCCAAGAATAATTGGACCAAATTAGTTAAAAGTTACTTTTCATGACACTGAAATACAATTAATATTCAACATCATCAATTTGTGTTTTTCTAATAAAATACAAAATTATTTGACAGACTGAATGGCAAAAGAAAATTGCTTTTATTCTTGGAGAATTAACTAGTCATTTTGTCTCTTCAAGTGTGAAAATAGTCACAAATATATCATTTAAAGAAACGAATCAACACTTGTAAGTGACAATAATTAATCTAATTTGGCACCAAAAAGTTGATAATTGTATTTAATTGATTCTTCATAGAGTCTGAGAACTGATTCAATGATGAACATCAGAAAAAAATGAATCAATAAAAAGAAGACAAACGTCAAAATAAGAATATATATATATACACATGGACACACACACACATATATATATATATATATATATATATGTGTGTTTGTGGGTGTTAAGATGTAGGCGTGCGATGAAAGGTGACAAAAACCAGCAAGCGGAGAATTTCTAAGAAAAATGAAAGAACCAATGCCAACGAACTTATTTGATTGACAGCAAATTATGAAAATGAAAGATATAGAAAAAAATATTGCAACTGAGAAGATTATTGATTTTACTTGAATATCAATTGTTAAACCCAAGATCAGTACACGGGTATTTGTTTCTGATATGTATGCTTGTATATATAATTATTTAATATTATATATATTTATGGGTGCGTGCGTGTGTCTATTGTTTGTCAACTGTATGTGCATAGATATATGCATGCATGCATCTACATATGTGGACATAATTGTTGTGGATTCCGTGAATGGAATCCTGCACAAATACATAAACAATGCCAGTAATTGAGATAGAAAAATAAGTGTATTAAACGTAAGAATACAGACTTGAAATGAAGATTAGTAGTCCAGGAATGCGGGTTAGTAGGAAAGTATATGTACAATCTCTGTAAGTAAAGCCATGATCTCTCTCCCTCTCTCTCTCTCTCTCTCTCTCTCTCTCTCTCTCTCTCTCTCTCTCTCTCTCTCAGAGAACACCCTAAACGTATCTAAGGTATTTAATATCCCACCCACGAGAAATATATGTGGCGCAAGGCCTAGTTTAAAGTGGGTTTCTCCGAGCCCGTAGGCTCGGACAAAAATATAACCTTTGAACCCGCCTAGACGGATTCAGGGCCTGTCCACCTCCCGGGACGAAACCTTGCCCTTCGGCAAAGCTTCGACCGGGTTCCTCTCTGCCAAAGCAGAGAGTTCGACAGACGTCGAGACTGTATCTCGACGTAACTCAACAGCAGGTATTCTCCATGTCAGTATAAGTATACTTTGAATAGTCCATCTCATGTAAAAAGGGGAAAGCCCCACAACAATAATGAAGAAGGTAGGACAGCAATGTAGATTTACTTGAGTGACGTCAGGGCCACACCACGGAAACAACAACTGTGAAGTTATCATGGAGTAGTCATGTTGATCGCAAGAGACATCAGGGTACCAAAAAATCTTGTATTGAAAGCGACGAGCGCACAAACTAAAGAAGCTTTATCAGGATGTCCTGAAAGAATCACTGAAACTCATAAACATCAGTACACACGACTGGGAGTTCCGTGCAAATGAACGCATCCCCTGACAGAAGTTTCTTGACGCAAGGTGGGTACTGAATGCGAGTGAATATGAGAAAAATAAAAATAAAGAAAAGCGAGAACACAATAAACGAACAGAAATTAAGAAGACATTGCATTTAAATTTTCAAAGATTAAAGCAAGAAACCGAAAGAGAGTTTCACAAGTGAGAATTGCGAGAGATAAAGCTTTAGCATAGAACTTTCGGTTGGATCAAAACATTTCAAGTTAGGACAGGCCAGTTTATATCAACCGATTGAGGAATATATTCAGCCGGTTGAGTTTGCAACATGTTGAATATGATCATAATCTTTCTTTGACAATGATGCTCTAACGAAACACAATTTATTTTGTTTGACGTTCCTTTTACGTCAAGGTCATATAATCTTCGGCGGTGGTTAACAATATATCCTATATTGAAAGTTTTAATTTTTTTTTTACGACCTGCAAAACATTTACTTCTAAACAAGCTGTTTCTGTGGATTTGACAGCTTTGCTTAATTATCAACCACAATGACAGGCACCGTTCTTTTTGTCAAATGCCTTACATTCTGGCAAATAAACCAAGAATTCACCCTCTATTCCCATCTAATTTGTTCTACTGCACAGGCACCATATTACTGAGAGGCAATGAATATTTAATGTGTTTTTACTCGCTTGTCGTTTCCACAGTCTTTTCTTCATTTTGATGGTCAGTAATTAGTACTGAAGTGCAACGGCATGGGGTAATAGCGGGTTTGTCTGATTAACCATGCGTGGTATACTTACTAAAAAGGATGTGGAGATAGTGGCTCGGGGCGAGAAATTGGCCAACCGTGTTCGAATCCAGTCGATATTCTTATATTCTCTTTCGCACAAATATCATTGAAAAAGGAATTAATACATCACTTCTCCTCCCAACAATGGATTAAATAGCAGGGTAGATTGAACTCTCTAGCCGTGTCTGGCAAACAGCAAAAGAGAAGTATGACACTGTATGTGTTACTTGTGGATCACATACTTCAACTGTCACTAAGGACTGATCAGGATAGTTGTCTAAATTCCATAAGTTGTTCCTTGGAGTTGATGAAACAAAAATGGCTAGATAAGACAGGCATGTTCGGAAAAGATTAGCCATGCTTAAGATGAGAAATCACACTGATTGGCAGTGTGTCTTCAATTTGTCACAGCTCTGATGATGTCGTTCCATTAGTATTTTTCTTTTGTTTTATTTTCATTTCATTTTTCTCTTCCTTTTTTTTCCCTTTATTTTTGATTTTCTCCTTTTAATTTCTTCTGAATTTTCTTCATTTTTTCTATAATTTGTTATACTTTATTTTTTGTCACTGTCTTCAAAAGTTAAAATGAGGAGCGAAAGAACCGCTTCTTCTTGAAGGATTCTAAAAAAGGCCTTTTATGAATTCGTCGTAGTTTAAGTTGGACATTAAAAAAGTATAAAACACCTTATTTTTATAGCAGTACTTTTGCAAAAAGCTTTTCATGACCGGTAATTCTTTGTTACTTACAAATTCTGAAAAAAAAAGGCTATTAGTCTTTCAAAACAGGACGTGTAAAAAGTATAACAAAAGCATTAAGTAGACGAAAATAATTGTCGTAAAAAATAGGTTGAATGTTGTCTCAGATGTTTTAACAAAGGACGTGAAATTGCAAATATACGATTAGTGGAAAAATTTATAGTGTATTTTTTAGTGATTGTTAAGTGAAAGAAATGTTCTGAAAAAAATACGGTGTTGTGATGAAAGGAACAATTAAGTTCGACTAGTGAATGCGTCTAAGTTTAAGTTAGGAGAGAAAAGAGCAGCAATTTCCTGACACGCTAGTTTTGACCTTGTGTCGCATTTTTTTATGTTATTTTTGTAAATGTATCAATGGCAATAAATAAAACCATTGATGGTGTGTGCATATATGTAAAACCGTAAGCATCTGAACAGACGCAATACCTTTTTTTATTACTTAATATTGTAAAGAGCATTAGGAATTTTGTTTAGGTTGGTTGACTTTATGACATTTCAAGACTTGACGAGTTACTATTCTTTTCTGTTAGACTGTTGGGCGGACTCATATTCATGAATAAAATTTATATCATTAAATGATCGACGAGGTTTTTACAACTCTAAATAACAAACATTTTCTTACTAAACAGAAGATTCGTTATAATTTTCATAATATTTTTTGTGCTGATTGTGAATAGTTTTTAGAATTGATGCGTTTTTAGAAGCAAGCGACGATGAAGAATAGTTGGGATACTAAATGTGGTTATGCTGAATTTAGGAGAGAAAAGACCATCGCTTCCAGACATATCTCATATTGACCTAGTGTTGCCGATTTCTGTGATATTGTTGTAAACGTATAAATCGAAATAAATGCTATTTTTAATTCAAATAATTACGATCAGTAATTTTAACCTGGTACCACACTTAACTATTTAATGAAATAAAAATGCTTTTTATTGCCCATAATTACAATGCTGATTAAGATATTTGAAATTTGATTGTGAACCATATTAAACGAACCAGTTTTGAAACACTTCCAAAACGGTAATTTACGTTTAGACTTCATCTTGTTTAAACAAGATTTTAGAATGTTATAAAAAAAAAACTGTTTCTGTTTCGATAACATTTTAATTTTATGTAAGGAATTGCAGAAATCTAGCAGTTTTAAACGTAAAACATTAGTGAGCATATGTATTTGTGTTATAATACACAAAATGAGGTACAAGAGCAAAAAAATGGAGCAGCTCATCACCGGCCTGTGTTTTAACTTAATTAATCTAAGTCACTAATCATCTCTATCTATAAAAGGCAGGATGTGTGTGTGGGGGGGTGTAACGAATGCACGGCCGCAATTTTCGACAGATTTGCACCTTAATTTACATGCACATGCTCCAAGTTATCGGGAAAGCAATGACCGACTTTGCATTTCCCAACTCACATCGATAGTGGAAATAATCGATTTTTTCATGCTTCTCCGTCATGGAGTTTGCGGTCATTTTTAACTGGCCACAGTGAGAGCCTATAGCTGGCTGCCACGAATAGTCAAGAAGATTCTATTGGCCAGCGTAAAAGCCAACATCTGACTCACACGTATGTTAACTAGCATGCTAGCATGCAAAAAGAAATCGATAGCTGCATTCGTCACAAGTGGGAAAAATTTAAATCTGCATCGCACTTTACTCCAATTGGCTAATTCGCTTGATAAAATCAACGTTGATTCTGATTCCGCAGAACTGGGTTGTGTGTGAAAAAGTAGTTGTTAATATTCTTTTTTCATTCGGTTTTTCCAGTTACATGTCCTTTTTTTAAACTGATCGTTTTGTGTTCATTTTGTTTAGTTCTTTTTTCGTAACAGATTTAATGTTTAGTATAGAGCTTATAAAAAAATAGCAGTGTGAGATAGGCAAGAAGTAAGGCATGTAGCAACATCATCACGGAAAAGGGCACTACTTTAAAGGCAAGGAAGGGCAAAAATATTTTAAGTCAAGTGATGGCGATTGCTGTATGAGTCGTACGATTTTTGAATCAAGCACGGGCAACGCCGGGCCATGCTGCCAGTTAGATAATAATCATTTCATCAAAACAACACTATTCACACTAAAGTCATCATAATATCTACGAAGTCATAACTCGTCCCGATATTCACAATTTGGTGGGTGAGGAATAATAATATAAAATTTAATATATAACCCAGTGTATATTTACAATGCTTAAACAACTATTTACAGAAACGAAAGCAAACAGGGCGTGTCGTGTCAGGCAATTTTTATTATCAAAGTTAATCTTAGATTTTATAGATCTACGACTTGTCCCTGCACTGAATATTAGGTCAGGTTGATTTTTCACTTATTTAGAAAATCAACATTGCACTATGTTCCAAAGCTGGACATTGATTTCTTACGTAGCGACGACAAAAGTAGATTTATAGCTTTTACCATTTTTCGAGCATGTAATTCTAAATATCGTCAGAAAAATGTACAAAAATACTTAATTTCCGCTGGTTTTTGCTTACAAACTTACTTCGAAATTTTAATCTTTCAAGAAAAATTCAAATAAAGTTGATATTTTATGTATTATGTACATTGCATGGAAAATATATGCAAACCAGAAGTCTAATTATAAATTACCACAAGCAAAATACGCAAATGCATATTTTGATTGTAGTCATTACTGTATTTGATAAGTGAAAATTCTGAAAAAAATTAAACGTCTACAAAATAGATTAATCAATCAATAAAATCTTACAGGTTTTGTTAAGTCATAATAAAATATATAGGTAAATGTATATATAAGCCCATACTGCTGGGCACAAATTATGTTGAAAAATGTTTAAAATTTGCATATTTAAAAAAAAACGCCCTAAAACTAGTACACTGTATTATATCATAATATAGTCAAATTATTCAGTATAATTTCCTGTTGAACGAAATGAAGGTCTTTGCTGAAACAAAGATTTAGTAATAATGTGCTTATGCCTTGATTCTTTTGCATATAAAATTTGTGAAGCTTCAGTATTTAATTTAACTGCTCTTCCCACACCTGTAAATGTGTAAGTGAAGGTTCACATAACTCCATTTTGGAAGATGTTAATCAAATTTGACCAGTGTGTCGCTTCACAGATGATGAATATAATTCTTTATTCTCTTCTTTGGTGGCTCGCTAGTTCTCAAACAAAAAAAATATATTTTTACGGGGAAATTTGTCCTGCCACGCTTATATTTTTTATGATGCAATTTGAATGAAATTGTTTTAACCTAGGGAAGGTTACTGAATAGAATAAGCACACGAAGTTGGTAATGAACGATAATACTTAGGTCAAGAACAACCCATATAATATTTTCCAGCGGCGCGTAGAAGATGTAGTCGACTGCTAAAAGTGAGTCAAGTGAATTCTACCATGAATATTTAACTGCGGGATATCTACCAACCGCCACACGTGGTTAGATGTGACACAAGGCTGAATTTAATGTGCGGTATCCGAGCCCGTAGGCCCAGACAAAAAAATCCCCGTAAACCGCGTAATTAAACGGGGTGGGGTAGCTGTTTTCCGAAACAAAACTCTTCGGATCCAAAGGAACAGTCAAGAGCTTCATCATTCTTATCTATAGTTCGATAGACTCTTTCAACAATAATCTTTAACACCTCAGCAATTGACCTGGAGAAGCGAAAGCAATATTTGTTATCTGAAAGAAGTCCCTAAGAGGTGCGATTCTAACTCTCTTTCCTCTCTCTCCATATATATATATATATATATATATATATATATATATATATATGTATATATGTATATATATGTATATATATATATATATATATATATATATATATATATATATATATATATATATATATGTATCCTTGTGCAGGTATGCAGAAAATAGAAAAGAACACGTTGGGTGCATAATCCGGGGTTCCTTAGTATTTTTGTTTTTATTTTTAAGAAGACAGTGCTCCATACAGAAGTAGAGCTTATATTATAATAATATTTTTTGTTTAAAAATATTAGGAATCATATTTTTAAACAAAAAATATTATTATTATATATATATATATATATATATATATATATATATATATATATATATATATATATATATATATATTAGGTTGGTGCAAAAATAATATCGTTTTTTGACGTATTTTTTAAACGTCAAAAACGATATTATTTTTGCACCAACCTAATATATATATATATATATATATATATATATATATATATATATATATAGAGAGAGAGAGAGAGAGAGAGAGAGACAGACAGACAGACAGACATAGAGAGGGAAATAGGGTATATAAAAATACCTTTACAAACTTTGGGGTGGTCTCCTCACACCGAAACTAAGACAAAAGTCCAAATAAACATATGTCCACAAATTCATTGTTTTTGACTGTTTACGGTAGATGCTATGTGTTGCTTTGCAGACTAGTTTACATTTGTCATTCGTGATTACTCTGTTTTCAACGCTTAATGTGTTTAGTTTTGAGTTATCTGAGTTTAACAGTGTGTGGCAGTATATTCATATCGTGAACGAGGAGATATGATTTTTAGATACGGTCGCACGAATGGTAATAGATGCGTGGCTGTATCAGAATGCGTTTCCCGACAGAAGGCAGCCAAGTCATATAACCTTTGCTGCTGTTTATCGTCGTGCTGTCGAGACAGAATCCCTGGGACCATAAAATATGGATCGAGAAAGACCGATTTCCGCTCCTACGTCTGACGACAAAGATTTTATTTTCATTGATACGTTTACAACAATATCACAGAAAATTACAACACAAGTTCAATATGAGATATGTAAAAAAGCACTGGTCCTTTCTCTCCTAAATTCGACATAGCCGTATTCATTATCCCAACCATTCTTTATCGTCGCTTATTTCTAAAAACGCATCAATTCTAAAAAACAATTCATAATCAGCACAAAAATATAGTGAAAATTATAACGAATCTTCTGTTTAGTAAATGTTTATTTAGTGTTGTAAGAACCTCGTCAACCAATTATAAATTTTATTAATGAATATGAGTCCGACCAACAGTTTAACAGAAAAGAAATAGTAAAATTCTCAATGATCTTTACAATAGTAACAAAAAACAGATATTGCGTCTGTTCAAATGCTTACCCTTTTGCATATATGCACACTTCTATTGATACATTTACAAGAATAACAGTAAAAAAGGCAAACTTATTGCAACTGTGACAATCTGCATTTCATTGTTACGGTGATTTTTAAAAACACGAGCGAACGCGCTGTTGTTGGGATGTGCTGAATTTATTAATTATGCTTGAAAGAATCAGAAGGAATTTGTGTAGGTTGCGTGACTTTCTGTATCCACAACAAATAAATAAACGAAATTTAAAATGCGATTAAGAACAAGACATATTCAATTTGAAACTAATAAAACATTTATATACAATTCAAAACAATATACAAGCAGGATAATTGGTATATGTTATGTTGGCAAAATGTGTATGATGTTTTAGGTTCCAGAATGTCTCTCTTTGTAATCGTTCGTTCATTTGCAGTCCGTTTTAGATTTGTGTTGGTATTAGAATTGTCAATAGTAAGTGTCTTTTTAGAAAGAGTTCTTAAGGAATGATCTAACTTTGACTGTAATGTTTTTAAGGTCGTTCGCACATTGATGTTTACTTAATAGGTAGTGAATATAATTCACTTTAGATAAGCAATGTTTGCGAATCGATGTCCACAGAGCTGCTTGAGTTTTAATTGTGAGTGAGTCAGCGTTGCTGTACCTTTGCGCGGTAAAATCGTGATTTCGAGCGACGTGGAGTATGTTGGCGTTTTTTCTGTGGGTGTTCGTCACTGACTGTTGGGTCAGTCGGCGTCTTCTTTTATAAGTTCTGAAAGTCCGAATCGGCTCACTTAAGTTTTGGCGCAAAATTCAGAATATAGTGTCGTTGACCAATGAGATTTCTTGGTTCGTCTAGCACGGTTTTAATTGGTTGAAGTTTTCCGTACGTTGGCGGAAGATATAGACTGTTCTGTTACTAGGGGTGATAGGTAGGAAAAAGGCAAGTCTACACTGTCATAGTTATTTTAAAATTTTAAGTTCATCCGTTGTGGTTATGTATTTTAAAAAAAAAACAAGCGTTTCAATATTAGGGAGCTGACTGGAAATTTTTTGAAATTGAAAATGGCATCAAATGTTATATGCACTTTAATATGTTTAATATATATATATATATATATATATATATATATATATATATATATATATATATATATATATATATATATATCAAGTATGTGGTGCAGTTCAATTAACATTACATGAATCATTCATACAAAAAACAGATATTGAAGTTAATGATATAAATGGCGAGAATACATCTTCGCAAACAAATTTAATAAATTACATTAACCCCGAACCTGTATATGAATGTTATGGTCCCTGTTTATAAATTCCAGTTGCATAAGGTAGTTTCTTATTTTTTTACAAGCTTTCATCTGTGCATACAGACATCATCAGGTATGGAAAGAGATTTATTTTTTACATCCCTGTAATTACATGACAACGAAAGTATAGATATAATGCGAAATATGTTTTTAGAAATGTGTTATTGTTAATTGTAAGAAATGTTTGGAGCATGCGGTCGCAACGCTGATGTTGAATTTTTAAATTTTTAAATATTTATATAAAGTTTATATATATATTTTATATATATATATATATATATATATATATATATATATATATATATATATATATTGTAAGAAATGTTTGGAGCATGCGGTCGCAACGCTGAGGTTGAATTTTAAAATTTTTAAATATTTATATAAATTATATATATATATATATATATATATATATATATATATATATATAATTAGTCTTCTGTAGTGAAGAGAGTCTGATTATAAAATCAACATTAGAAATCTTGGACTTTTATCTGGGTTACAACTCTGATCTCTAGGAATGCGTATCTATATTAGCTAGAAGGCTATCCATTTCTTTAAAACTTTGTAAACATAAGTCATTTTTTATGTGGACTTAAATAACTTCAAAGTTCACACAAATATTCCTTGCTCTGTTAATTATCATTTAAGACCACACTACTTGGTAGGCATTACTAGGGTAACGCTAATGAAGCTCAGACGTTCTGTGGGGAAATCAATACTTGTTTTTAAAAGTTGACCCGACTGCAAAAAACTAAATAATGGTGGTCAATCAAATAGAAGTCTGTGTTACAGTGAAAGAAAGTAATTCCTGATTCCTTGAATCTTAATAATAATAATAATAATAATAATAATAATAATAATAATAATAATAATAATCCTGGAAGGTCAATATCGAGTTTTCGTGATTTCCTGGATAGAATTGATGCTGACAATATGTGAAAGCGTTCGACTATAAATCTCCAATGTGTAAAGCGGCGAACTGACAAAAGACGAGAAGCTGAAAGCAGTCATCAAAGCATCGGCTCGAGATTAAAAATTTCCACCGAATAACAGGAGGAAAGAGAGGCGACCAGACAGCAAAGTAAGAGAAACGAAAACAAAAATAAAAAAAAAAGTTCTCATGATTGAAATGAGAGACAGTTCGATAGAAGTAATCTGCAAAGGAGAAGCATTCCCATTAAGTGAAGCGTACTTTATTGCGTGGAAATTTTCCAGACACTCAAAACGCAAACGGCGAATACTCTTGATCCAATTCCCTTGTGAATAATCGAGATAGCCATTACTAGTGCATCAGGGTTATCTCCCTTTTATAAGCAAATCTTTCATCTGAACAATTCTCTCTTCGTGAATTGCCCGCTTCTATAACAACGAGACTGATGAACTTTTGACTTATTTCCCTTGTTGCCTATAAACATAGTACTTGTGAAATTATTATTCACTGTTTGAAATTTGAACGAACAAAACAATAATCTGCAAATAAAAGAGAAGAATGAAGATGTACAACGTTTGTAACACTAGATTTTTTTTTACTTCATACTTCAATTTTATTCTACGGCCTTATATTTTGAAAATACGAAAGTCGATCTTTACATAGACAATTTTTTTATTAAGTGAATTCTATGCATTGAAATATAACAGTATAATAAAATTGATAGAGGCACGAGTTGAAGAAACGGAAAAACAAATTCGAGTTCGTTATATTCAATTACGTTCAGATACACTTGGGAAATGTGTTAATTCATTTCCCCACCAGGCATGGGTTAAATAACAGGATAGTCTGTATTTGATGCATTAAACTATAACTACATAGTATAACTGATAACAATACGGATAAACGAATCGGAAAGCCGGGTTCGACATCGTTACTTGCAAATAACCTTATTAATGGTGTGAATGCATCTATTTTCCCCCATCTATGGGTGTAATAGTAGGACTGGGTTGGAACCGTTCAAGAAGACATGGCCAATTATGGAGTAGATTAATAAACATCGTGGAATTTCATACATTGTCAAATTTTCATATTATCTTGTAAATTATATATTTGTTCGGAAAACAAAGTATTTGTTCATTATTAGAATGCAAACTTATTAAAATGTCTATGTACATACTCATGAGATTCCTATGGTATATTGAATGTTAATCCTAAAAATTCCATGTGCAGCATAGTGCCACAGATTCACCAAAAGAAGTATTACAGCTGTGATTAAGTAGTTTTTCTTTTTACTGTATAAAATGTCTCCACCCACATCTAACCGGTTCTAAATTCATTATAATACGATAGATTTTGGTTGTACTTCAAAGTAGATGCTTCTAAACTGTTCTAGAATATTCTCAGTAACTCTATTGCAACATTCGGTTCTAATTGGATCATTCTTCACTGATAACGATTCTAATAGGGCTAGACGTTAGGAAATGACTTGTGCTCAAAAAGAGCTAATTATTAAGCTATGAAACAATGGAGAAAGTTGCAGAAACATCTCCAGTGACAGGAACATATCTTTTTCAACAACTGTTTCATTTATTGCAATATTTAAGAGACTTAATACTGTTGAGAACAAAGGCAAACCCGGTGCTCCCAGGATAATATCTCTCAGATTACGAAGGAAGTTGATGCGACAGGTTCAAAATCACCCAGTGGACATCAGACAAGACCTTCAGAATGATCTGAGTTTGTCAGGAGTTAACGTAACTAAGCAAACAATTAGTAATGAACTACGCAGAGACGGGATTAAGCCGCGCTCTCCAAGAAAGATGCCACTCCTTCTGAAACGTCATAGAGATGGCACGTTGAAATTTGCAACAGAGCATAAAGATAAGGAAAATTCTTATTGGGAAAGAGTTCTTTGGACAGATGAGAGTAAAAGTGAGTTGTCGGTCGCAATTCCCTGAATCATGTATGGAGGAAAAACGGCGAAGTATACGCACCGAAGAGCAACATACCAACTGTCAAATTTGGTGGGGGTAGTATCATGGTTTGGGACTGCTTTTCGATGCGAGGTGTTGGCAAACTATCTGTTATAGACGGTAGAATGAATGCAGAAATCTATCAACAGATCCTAAAATTTATCGCTTTCTATAGAGAATCTTGGGCTTCCTGCTGATTGAATCTTCCAGCATGACAATGACCTAATCATATTGCTAAGAGTACGAAGAATTAGCTTGCTAATAACAACGTTAATATCTTACAATGGCCCAGTCAGTCGCTGCATTTGAATCCAATAGAGAATTTATGGCGGTTTTGGAAAAATAAGATCCGTGATAGAGGTCCAATAAACATCAAAAACCGGAAGACAATTACACAGGAAGAATGAGACAAAATACCTACTAAAGTATGCGAATCCTTAATTAAAGACTTCCGGAAGAGATTGGTTGCTGTTGAACTTAATAAAGGTTTACTACACAGGGCAGAAGGAGCTAAAGAAACAAAGGACTTTTTAAATTTATTAATCCGACAATTTTTTCTTACTTAAAATTCACTTTTAGTGGATACTCGTATTTGAATAGACTCTCCGTTTATTAAACTGTATTTTATTTTCGTCGGTATCATGTCATCACAATGTGGAATATATATGTTTAATATATATAAAGAAATATAAGATGTGCTATATTTATGGGATAAAGTGCTCAATATCAGAGATAGAGCGTGTGTAAATATAAAAGTGAACATAGAAGTCAACACTTGTTTCATGCTATATGCAATCGTCAGGCCTGACGATTGCATAAAGCATGAAACAGACTGTCGCCTCTAAGTGTTGACTTCTATGTTCACTTTTATTGTTTAATATATATATATATATATATATATATATATATATATATATATATATATATATATATATATATATATATATATAAATGGAATAAATCCTAAAGAGCCAGGAAGATCCGTTTAGTTTTCATGGCTCTTTAGCATTTATTCCATTTATCGCTGGTCTACTTAGTTTAGTCTACGTTTTAACTTTATTACTCGCTTGGTTTTTTTTTTCTTTGAACTAAAACCTTAAGGCACTGGACGATTTATTTCGATCTTTTCGGATGTTTCTAGTTCTTTTTTTTTTTTTACCAATTTTTTCCTCGGTTACCAATTTGTTTTGATAGGTTTACAAGTTGCGCTATCCGAGGTTTTTTGTTCCAACTGAGTATTACTAGTAGTTTAATTGTATATATGTGTCTGTGTGTGTGTTAGTGTGTGTATGTGTATCTATATATACACGCACATACATACATACATACATGCATATATACATATATATATATATATATATATATATATATATATATATATATATATATATTGCGATTCGTTAAATTAATCAGCAAATTAAAATGACTATTTAAATAACAACATATATACGCATATTTTATATGACGTCTTTTAATTCTCTCTTTGTGTGAAGTAATTGCCTCAAGGGGAACCTGTCACTTCTGCTTGTAATAATTGTCTGATAAATGAGATAACGCTAATTGTTAACATTCTCAATCGACTGAAGTTAGTCAGTTTGCACAAAGTACGCCATTGTATGAATTATATCGACTTAAAATATTTTTCGCAATGCATCTTTACTAGAAATACTTTTTTTAAATACAGAAAATACATACATATTTACTTAATTTGCATCCTTCGGCCCATACCTCCATTCAGCCCCATTGAATTATATACTTAAACCTATCAACATACCGTAACATTTTAGAGAAAAATAAGATTTTACACACACTATGTTCAGAAAATAAATCACTTTTGCTTGGAAAATTTAATAAAAGACTTAATCACGGTGTCTTGTCAGTCGTTTGCAGTGAAACATGTATAAAAGAGGGATTGCAAATACAGAATTATATATATATATATATATATATATATATATATATATATATATATATATATATATATATATATATATATATGTTGTTCATCATGGAAGATAGGAATTCTACCAGACTAGTCTGACATGTATGGAAATTAAACGAAAATATAACAAAGATCCGATTGTAAACTGAAAAAGATTTAAAAAGTTAAGCCTTACAACAATCAAGGTGATATCTGCAAACTTTGCCAGGGAGAGTAGTTAATGAAAATAACATTTCCAGACCAGAAAAAAATCTTCTGAATGAGAGATCAGAAATAGTGACATGATACATACACAATAAAAAGTTCGTTTTGAGTTCATAAGAACCAGGATGAAAGCCTGTACATTTCATATAACCTGGCTTCAATTTCAATATCCTTGCTTTTCTCATCCCCTTCTATTACACTTCGCATTGTACGTTTATTTATTTCTAAATAAATAAAGCGTTAGGAAATTATTTTACCCGAATCGCCTGAAGATACTGAAAGCTTGAAACTAACGTAGCGTTCTCTCCTAATACATACATATATATCATCAATCTTATTACCAATATTGTTATCATTGTGTTTGTATTTACCAAACCTAGCCACAAAGCAGGATGTGGCACAAGACCGGTTTTTACCTGGCTGTAGTTGTCTTTATATAAATATATATCTGTGTGTGTATGTGTGTGGATAATTATATATTTTTATATTGTTAAACACAATTTTGATAAAATACAGTGTAGGGTTTACAATACAATCGATGATGTCCAGGCATATTGCTTCCAGTCACTTTTCTCATAAACGTGACGTGGCTCTCCCCCGTCGGTTCTACTAATATTATCATGGTAACTGCTCGGGCGAGCGTTTTTTTTCCTATTACCCTGAGAATATGTATTTAAGAATGCTATTAGATTGGCAACTACCTCTCACTATTTTACTGTTGAACAAGATCGATTTAACCGTATTTCTACTCCAACTTATGGGGCTTACTTCCGCTTTATTGCTTCTCTGATAACTACAATCTTTAAAAAATTAATGCAACGCCTATCGCCATCTTCTATCTTTTTAAGTCTGTTAATTTTTTGCCTTTTTCTCTAATCCTCCCCTGTTTCAATCTTCTCAATCTCTTTCACTTTCCACCCCTCACACCCCCCTGTATTTTAGTGGCAGTGTCACCTTACTTGAGATGAAATGATTAAAAAAAGAACACATATCATCGTCTACTACAGCGGAGGTCGAAAGGTACTCCTTATTTAAAATTGTTTATAACTTTTTTAATTATTGGTCGATTTTCATAAAACGTTTGAATTTCGCAATATAATGGTATAAGTGCCGTGTTAAAGTTCAATATTTTGCACCTTTTCTCCCAGTCTGGATGTTGAAGGATGACCACACATGTGGTTATCTACCACTGATCCGGTACTCAACAGCTTGGAGTTATACTTTCTGTTGGTTTTAGCATCTACTCGACCACGAGGTCCACGAACACTACGCCATCATTTCTGCACTTGTACTTCTGGCTGTGTAACGGGATGCTAGATGGTCACGCTTATGCAATGTAAGGCATCATGTCATGTTTGGCTGCACTTGTCACTCTGAAATAGAAAGTTAATAGGTAATGTTCAATAGGGCTTTTCTTTCGACCCACCCTCTATAAATATATGTCTATCGTCTCTAAGAAAGAAAGACAAGCAATTTTTGTGTTACATTCAATGATTACTCCACCACCTGCAATCCTCTTATGGCGTAATATGTATATCTTGTAAATTGTCTCTCTACCTCTTTTGTAAAGAGAGAAATTATTGAATGTTACATAATCACCTTACTCAAACCTCACGACGGAAGTAAATATTTCATTTATTTTCAATTATTATAAATTCTACAATATATTTCCTCTTGTCTCGAACAAACGAAAATGGATATTTCATAAAATTAAATCTATTCTTCGTAGTCAAATTCAATTTGAACAAAAAGATTTTTTTACCAATACTTCGTTGCATAAATAATTTAGAAATCGATTTGTAAAGTTCAGGGATTAGACACTGAGTTTTAAAATCTTTAAAGTTTAAAATTAAAGTTTTGCAATCGCTGTGCAAGTTTGTGCATTGACCGAATTTCAGGAATGGTTTTCTTTTGATTCTGAAAACAAAACAACTCACGATTCATATTCATTTGTCGTCACAGAAAGCAAATTATTCAAATCACTCCTGGTTTCAGTTGTTAGAAATTTCAAAATGTAATTCACTTCAACCGAGGTAACCAATAGGAAGAAATATTGACAGTAACTGATAAAATCTTCGTTTCCACAAAGAATTCAATTTAAAAGATATTTAACTTAAACGAAGTTAAATTGAAAGCCAACACACACAGAGAAGAGAAACGGTAAAAGGAAATATGTATCAAATGCTGAACTTTGATTGAAAGAAGATAAAAGGGAAATAGTTGTTAAAATACGAAGTCTGTCTGAAAAGAAACAGGACTAAATGTGCTGTTTCAGATATGGGCGAAAGTTGGAAAAGCGGATTGGCATATAACCGTAATCTTAGCTTTCTACAACCATTGCATTTTTTCACATGCAAGAGTTGTTAGGACAAATCGTGGAAGCTTCAGCAAAAAAAAAAAAAAATCCCTTACTCATAACGCCCTGAGCATCCGGCAATTTCTAACCGAGAACATCACCCTACAGGAACAACGACCCTATTCACCTGATCTTGCTCCGTGTGACTTTCTTATTTTCCCCAAGATTGAGGGGATTATGAAGGAACGGTTTTGAAAGTGTGGAGGTTATCAAGTAGGCCGTAAGGACGGAGCTGTGGAACATTCAAGAAGAATCCCCCAGCAGTGTGTAGACGCGTGGCGATGAAGTATGGAAAATCCAATTAGATTTGAGGAGGGTTATTTTATAGGAGAATCGAGGTAGTTTGTTGTTTAGAATTCAACTAAATTGCTTGTGCCAACAATACCGTTACTTTTCAGGTAGACATCCGGCCACAAAAATGAATGCCTTGGCGCAGCAAGAGAAAAATATTTATCAATTATTGAAAAATGGTTGAAATCAGGGAGAAATATTATTACGATGTGTTGGAAAAAATCCATTCATTGAATTTCCTTTGTTTTCTCAAGGTTTCGTTTTTCAGTAGGGTGGGTCACATGTCAACTGTAAACCGATATATTTTAAATTGTTACATAAAGTAACATTTAAGTTTATTTAGAAATGTTTGGTCGGAGTTATCTCCTCCTAAATTCTGACACAACCACTTGGGGAAGTTATCCCTAAACTATATATACTTGAGAAAACTCTCTCTCTCTCTCTCTCTCTCTCTCTCTTTCACTTTCAGTGAACTACGACCATGTAAGCTATCGCAGAAGATAAGCGTTCCCTCTTGTGGGAAACGCCATGAATATTACAAATATACACACACACGCACGCATGCACGTAAGTAAGAACATTCACGCACGCATTTCTTGGAATACAAACTTTACAAATTATTTGTTTCACATACACATTATTGTTTTTGTAAATTGTATCCGTTTATTTGTTAATACACATATAATTGTTTATATATATATATATATATATATATATATATATATATATATATATATATATATCGGCGTTGGTTGTTTTTTTTTTACATTTCTTTTCGGGGGACTTATCTTGGGTCCGCCATGTTCGCAGTGGATTTTATTTCAGGAGACCTCGCATGTTACATTTCGCTACATTTCATTTCAGAAATTTTATTGTAGACGTCAACACATTCACAAAACAAAATATGACGCTTGATTCTGAGATAAATTTAAACGCTTAACAAAATCACATATGATTTTCGTTTGATCCTTTCTGCTTTTTATTCATTCTAATATGCGGTCCTTAAATATCGATTTTAAATACTGGAGAATTAAGCAAATTCATCAAAATATTATCAGAAGTTCAGAATCCTTCACTGAATAATATAGGCACATCTATTTATTTTATATTAATCCTTTCTTGTTCTGTAATCAATTTCTTGATTTTACGATAAAAATCATCAAGAAATACGCCGTAGTTCTTTCCTAGCCAAGTACTTTCGGTCTCCTCCCAGATCATCTTTAGGAGTAAATTACAAAGAAAATCTTATTGTAACACTGATCGGATTCTCGACATGATGTAAAGGAGACCCTGCCAAGATACAGAACGGGATACAGAAAACTACACAACAAAATAAAGATCAAATGCGGGCAGGCTAAAGAAGAGTGGCTAAAAAAAAAACGTGCAGGAGAGATTAAATACCACATATCAGGTCATCCCATAAGTTCCGTCCGAATTTTGAATAAAGAAAACAAGTGACCAAATGTTACATTTAATTACAGATTCAATCAACAATGTATTTTCCCTGGTTATCTATGACTTCAATCCATCTATTAACAAGCGTACTAATTCCATTAATGTAAAATTCTTTTGGCTTTGATTCGAAGAACTCACAAATGTCAGTTTTAACCTCTTCCTGTGTTACAAAAGCTGTTTCTTCCAAATGACTCTGTAAGCTACGAAACAAATTGTAGCCTGAAGGAGCAAGATCGGGAGAATAAGGTGGATGAGGAATTTTCTCTCAACCAAGTTCTTCGATCTGTTGTGACGTAATTCTTGCTGTGTGGAGTCGCGCATTGTCCTCATGAAACATCACCTCTTTTCGATTCACTAGAGCAGGTCCTTTTTTTCTCCAAGCTTGGTTCAAACGCTCTAATTGCTGACAGTATATTTGAGCATTAATTGTTACATTAGGTGGTATGAATTCAAAGTGGATTATTTCTTGGCGATCCCACCAGATTGAAAGAAGAACCTTTTGCCCATGAAGTTCCCTTCTCGGCTGTGGCTGGGGTCCTTCCCCTTTACCAAGCCACTGTCTACAACGCTTAACATTTCGATAAAAGATCCATTTTTCGACGCCAGTCACATGTCTATCAAAAAAGGTGAAACAAGTTGGCGAGGATGGAGAGAAGAGCAAATATCAACTCGGGATTTAGGTTGTTTTCAGATAATTCAATTTGTTGAGGATGACGATCAACATGTATGGCTTGAACTGAAAACCACTACCAATTCCTCAACTGATAAAGCAGAATTTTCGTCAAGGGCTGCTTCAAGAAGCTTTTCATCAAACTCAACTGGACGTCCGGTTCGATCTTCATCTTCAAGTGTGAAATCTCCACCTTTGAATTTTGCAAACCATCTTCTGCAAGTTCTTTCATTCACACATTCCTCTCCATAAACTGAGTGAATGTTTCTAGCCGCTTCGGCTGCCGAGTTTCCTTTCTTGAACTCATAAAGCATTATGTGCCTCAAATGATTCTTGGGTACTTCCATGTTAGCAAAGTTTTAATCAAACAAAATTTTATTTTATTTTTCTCTGAATTAAAATTTGACCAGTTTAAATCTAAACATAAAAATAATGTTCAACTCTATTAGAGATTATAAAATACTCTTTAAATTTCGTTCATTTTAACAAAAAGTTAAAATTCGGACAGAACTTATGGGTTGATCTGATGCAAAGGAGATATACATAAACAAATAAGGCGACTAACAGAACCGAAGGCTTGATCGTCAACAGGATGCATGAAATCCAATGATGGAACTCTTATATTAGAGAAGGTAAAAACTTGTTCAGCGCTGGGACGAATATATTGGAGAACTCCTTTACGACGAATAAAACAACCGGCAGCACACGGAATTAAGCGATATTCATGATCAGAATGTCATCAGAAAAAGCAATACAAATGCAGGACGTGCACCCGCGTTTTATAGACTACGCAAATGCATTCGACAAAGTACGACACAATGATCTGTTAGAGCTTCTCAGTAACCATAACTTATTCGAGAAAGACATTGGAATAATCAAAAACCTCTACTGGCAGCAAACCGCTTGCATAATTTTATTTATTAAGTGTTCATCAGATATACAAAAATAGAAAGGAACGTTAGGCAAGGATGTGGCTTCTCTTCGGATTTATTCAACATATAGAGCGAGGCAATTCTGAGGGAACTGGAAAATTCTATCAGGATTAATCTTTGGCGGCCACGATCTTAACAACATAAGATACACAAATGTCTCAGTGCTGATAGCAGACACAAAAAAAAATAGAAAACCACCTACAAAAGGTAGCGAATGAGAATGAGAAGGTACTAAGCATAAACTACAAGAAGAGAAAAAGCATGGCCATCGATAGAAAGATGTGCTCGAAATGCAATTTAGATGTCGGGGACACTAAAATCAAGCAGATGCGGAAAAATAAAATATCTGGTAAGTGCCACGCTGAAATCCGATGACGTATTCTGATGGCCAAAGACACATTCCAAAAGCTAGGTATAGTATTACGAGACAGGAGGATTTCGTTGGTAACAAAGAAAACAGCGCTGAATTGCTACATGATATCTGTACTTCTTTAGGCCAGCAAATGGTTGACGGTATGCTCAAGGATGAAGAATGGACTCAAGGCAACTGAGGTATGATTCTACAAAAGGGTGCTAATGATACCATGGACCGAACATGTAGCAAGGATGAGGTTTTGGAGAGGATGCAAACAAAGAGCTGCGTTATACTTAACATCAAAAAAAGAAGCAGCTGA
Source organism: Acanthosepion lycidas (assembly GCA_963932145.1). Lineage (NCBI taxonomy): Eukaryota > Metazoa > Mollusca > Cephalopoda > Sepiida > Sepiidae > Acanthosepion > Acanthosepion lycidas. Next base: position 43,876,747 of record OZ010582.1, read on the forward strand.
TATTTCTAGGATACGTAATTTGAAAGGAGGGCTTTAAAAATCTGATACTTTAAAGGCCGGATAGAGGGCAAGAGAGACAAGATAAAGCAACACGTGACACACTTAATGGGCTTAAGAAGTGGATACCAGAACAGAATCTGTAAGAAATAACAAAAAGACAAAAGTTATTGAGAGCTATAAGGGACAGGAAGAAATGGCATAGGAAAGAAGAAGAACTGCGATTGATGGAATGGTGATTTTTAAAAATACGTGTGAACGCGCTCTGTTATAGTTATTATAAAATTTTAAAATTATAACGAAGTATGTTGACAAGTAGCCGACCAGAACACACACACACACACATATATATATATATATATATATATATATATATATATATATATATATATATATATATATATATAGTAATCCGTATGGATATTTTCAAAAAGATATAAATACAGGGAGGGCTTTCTATCAAAAACAGGGCAGTAATATTAATAATAAAAATGAACCCTTAAAATACCATGGTGATATTTATCTCGTTAAGATCTAAAAATCCCGACCTCTACTCATCAGACCTCCGTATAAGATTATTATGATATTTGTGTACAGAGGTCTGATGAGTTAAATAATTATCACCATGTTTTCAAAGAGTTCGTCTTCTTTATCATATATATATATATATATATATATATATATATATATATATATATATATATATATATATATACATACAGAGAGAGAGAATTTATAATTAATGCATATTTTTTAAGCCCACTTATTTTTCTTACTTCAAGCGTAAGTGGATATTAGTATTTGAGTAGACACTCCGTTAGTTTTAATAAAATATGTCAGATTAAATATACAATCTATTAAGTCTATAGAAATTGTTTTGTTTATGTTCCGGATACGAAACTGATATGTATTTCCGAAAAAGCTGAACGAGTTTCACAACAAATAATGGTTCTATTTTGCGTTAAAATCAAAATACAAAGTTGGTTTAAAGTGATGCTCTTCGTATTAGAGCATTAAAAGTACGCCCGTTCAGATGGTAGTAACTCTTGCAAAAGAATCTTCAATCAATTCAAATCCTATCTTAGAGTCCTCTCGCGTACGCAGGACGGTAGACGAAATAAATACTATAAATGTACATTTATAAATTTTCAAATATGGGTATACACTAAAAAGAAGTATATATATATATATATATATATATATATATATATATATATATATATATATATATATATATATATATATATATATATTAAATGGAAGAGGTTATAGTAGTTCCAACGAGAGAAAAGTGTGTATATTAGAATGAAGAGAGAGACCGTATGCGTTTTTAGTTGTAATGTGGATTTATTTTATGCTATGATTTATATTCCATAATTATGCTACACAGCTTTCCGTTATCGCGACCTTCTGCAGGCAAAGCGTGGATATTTCCATATATTATTAAAAATAATTAATTTTTTTCTGATGTTTTTCGATGTTAAATATTCTCGATATGAGACATTCTTTTTTTGTGTGCGTTAGTGACCCAAACGTCTTCCTGAATTGGCAGGGGAAAAGTTCTGCGTGAAGGGTTATAAAACAATTAAAATCGGTCCGAGAAATGGTGAAGGAGTTATCGGTATTCTTATCTTTTAATGGCCCCTATGATATATATATATATATATATATATATATATATATATATATATATATATATATATATATATATGTGTGTGTGTGTGTGTGTGTGTGTGTGTATACATATATATATATATATATGTGTATGTATATATATATATATATATATATATGTGTGTGTGTTTGTGTGTATATATATATACATATGTGTATGTATATATATATATATATATATATATATATGTGTGTGTGTGTGTGTGTGTGTGTGTGTGCATATATATATATATATATATATATATATATATATATATAAACAAAATGAGGAGATCAGCCGATCACGCTACCTTGGTTTCAACTTTTTAGTATCTTTATTTGATTCGGGCTATATAAATTAATTAATTATATATATATATATATATATATATATATATATATATATATATATATATATATATATATATGTATGTATGTATGTATGTATATGTATTAATCGGTTTCAATGTAGTGATGTCTCTAAGACAGAAGGGGTTACTGGATGTGAAAGAATGAGGAACAGAAACATAAATAATGTGTAGGAAGAGAAAAGAATATCCACTTTGATAGTAGATGGCGATTGATATTGCATTTTAAATTTGTGAAGATTAAAGTTGGCTGGAAAGCATAGGCCCGGTGGTGAGTTATATATGCCTGTATGTGAGTGTGTGGTTAGAACCGAGGATAGATAGATAGATAGATAGATAGATAGATAGATAGATAGATAGATAGAAAAAAAGGATCCAGAATAGAATTAATACGACATCTATAATAAGGAAATCAATAATTCCAACTTTTAAAGACTTTGTCGATTCTCCCATGTAGAGTTGAGTGCTTTTTCCCGAAATAGCATTGCTTTTCTGTCTGTATTCATTTGCTCGTCGCAGCAACTGAGAGTATTTTAGCGAATGAAAATGCACAGCAAAACATGTATTGAAAGGACATCAAACTAACATGAAATACATGCTTTAAAAACGTCATATCACTATTTATTTATTTCAGGAATATCTCTCCTTATCAGTATCATCTTATTCATATATGTATTTATTCAAGTACTCTCTATAGTTAGATAATTAGATAGACAGAGATTTGTTCGTTCAATGTGTTTTTCCTCCGTTGTTGTTCTTCAAGTCCATACAACCTTGCAATACGAATGTTAATTTAAAGTCATGCATGTTCAATTCCCACTTAAGAAACTGATGCACTTGCCTACTTTTGGCTAAGTTCATTAATTTCTAGATATATAAATACATGTTTAAATATCAATGTCTCTCACTTTCATTGGCATTTTATAATGAATACTAACTTAAAAGCCACCCTATCGGGCGGCAAATAAACTAACTCTTGCTCAGTGCTCTTGATTGGGTCTTCGGCTTGTTCAAAAGGTTTAGAAGTCTCTAAGTCTTTGCATATTCTCTCCTGGCTGCCGTTTGATCTGGGTTTTCATTTGCATGAGGCTTTCTTTTCATCGCTGCAACCTTCGTTCTTTTGCTTGCAATCTTCTGTTGGCGAAGATTTTTTTTTTTTACTGCAACCATATCTGCAACAATAAACTATAGAAGAAATCAAAATTAATCGCTGCATTTAAGTACTGCATTAATATTTAAGCTTTCCTTTTAATAATTCAAATACAATTCTTCTGCCGCTAGTTAATTAAAAGACGATTTGATGTATGTAATTCTTTAACTTCAGTACAAAGACTTATTTTTATTTTACGTGTGACTTTCGATGGATTTCGCTATTAATTTCAATTATTTGCAAATTTATTTCCAAGTTAGGAAAATTGTTATTGTACAAAAGATTTCATCGCAAAAAATCAAGTAAAAAATTGCTCAAAACAATCGCAGTAATGAAAACTTGAGAATATAAAATTTCAGGATTGCGCGTCCTGAAAATCTCTTGAGCCGAACAAGCATAGAAATGAATACAATATGGGAACTAGTAACACGGAGTGTAGAAAAACAATGAATAACAATAAAAATTGCAATATGAGCTCTGGTAGAAAAAAATGTGAGTGAGACGTTAACCATATAAGTCCCAAAAATTCACATACTGATGTCTTTATGGACACATGACCCAGTGAATAAAAGCGCTGGTTGGATCCAGTGACTTGACCCAAAGAGCTGTGAGTTCAATACCTGCAAAAACTTGTAAAGTTGAGTTAGAGGGAGATGACTGAGTCATCCGAATATAGCATGGCAATAGCTAATTTACGCCGCAAATAAAGAGGTTCAGTTCGAAATTCCAATAACTTGAAGAAGTACAGAGCGTACAATAACCAAAACGTCGGGAATATGGCAACAAAGTTGAGGACAGCATTCCGAACAGTAGTTTAAATTTCATTTACTGTTTTTTTTTTTGTTTTGTGCTTGCTAAGCGGAGTATGAATTGACTTTCAGCTAGTCTCCTTATCATTACATGTTAATCTCTCTCATTCCTTGTCATTCTCTCTCTCTCTCTCTCTCTCTCTCTCTCTCTCTCTCTCTCTCTTTCTATATAGATATATATATATATATATATATATAAAGTAATATAGTCTTAAGGTGTGCTATATTTATGGAATAAAGTGCTCAATATCAGAGATAGAGCGTGTGTAAATATAAAAGTGAACATAGAAGTCAACACTTAGAGGCGACAGTCTGTTTCATGCTATATGCAATCGTCAGGCCACATATGCTGTTATTATTTTATTTATATATATATACGGGTTAGTGGTGCATTGTGGGTATTCTATTATGGCGGTTATTTTATAATGTATAATTTGACCCAAATAAATAAACAAACGACGTCCGGTAAAATAACCGCCATAATAGAATACCCACAATGCACCACTAACTCGTATATATATAAATAGCCGAGAAAAATAACAGCATATGTGGCCTGACGATTGCATATAGCATGAAACAGACTGTCGCCTCTAAGTGTTGACTTCTATGTTCACTTATATATATATATATATATATATATATATATATATATATATATATATATATAGTGTGTATTTACGCAGAATCTTTTTCGTGCATACCGGTTTCATTATATAATATAGACCAGTGTTGTGTATTTATTTTATGTCAATTCTTTTCATAACATCTGATAAGTTCAATAACATTATCATTGAACGAAGAAAGAAATTCACAATATTGATCCATATTTTTTAATACAATTTAAGCTTTCACCTTACATAACCCGTTTATCAAAGATATTAATTACAACATATTAAGCAATATACGGGCAAGACAGTGATGATAGTCTGTGATTGTTTACATAGATGATTTCTAAGCAACGATAAACACGTGCATATAAGACGATAGAAGCGAAAATCGCACCGCATCTCATGACGTCACACATGACCACGCGAGAGTGAATTGGAGAAGTGTGAAGTCTGTATATATAGATATATATAATATAATTTCTCGGACATTAAGGCCGGTAAATGTTATTTAATACTGTTTATTATAAACAGAGCATTTACTTAAATACTTGTATCTATAAAAAGAACGTTAAACATAAAAATGTCTTTAATAAATAAAAATTGTCGGACTTTGTCCATTTCTTAATATATATATATATATATATATATATATATATATATATATATATATATATATATATATATATGAGGAAAATATGGATAACATCCGAGAAGATGAATAAATAAGGAACAAGTCGAAAGCCTTTATGTATCTGATATGTTTTGCTATTTATTTAACATCATCAGAAATTTAGAAAGTTGTATGATTCACATAATTTTCAGCTGAGCTAAATAAATAAGGAAACGTGTTAAAAAGTGGGAAGGGGTATTTTATTTTACCTAAATTTTGCTATGAACATTTAAGATTGTCTCAAAGGATATCCATTTTGTGATATAGACCCCGTCAGTTTAACCTCAGCGAACATTCAATGTCCCTAGAGACATTCATGTCATTTCTAGCCAAATAAAGCAATTTATAGCAATTTCTGACGTTTTAAGATTTCTATAAAGAAAATATCAATTTAACTTCATAAGTGGTGCGGTGGGTAAGGTCAAATCCGACTACGGAGATCGCGAAAGGTTATTGGAAGGAAAAACATTTTGCAGCTTTCATTATCTGCATGGCATTCAAACGATTATATATATTCAGAGAAATATTAAGTTGGTGCAAAAATAATAACGTAATAATGTCTTTTTTTGACGTTAAAAAATACGTCAAAAAACGACATTATTACGTCATTATTTTTTCACCAACCTAATATGTAGGTCGTGTAACTAGGGAAAGAAAAGATGAAAAGATAAAGGATGTGTTGTACTAACTTATAAGATGAAAAGTTGACTTTTGGGGGTTTTTTTTCTTTGTAAAGCCCTGGAAAAATATTAATAAAAATACTAAAACTTTCAATATAAAACTTAAATTTCTCATCCGTTTTAAATGTAAAAATATCCAAAACTACAGAAAATATCTGTGATAAAGTGGGCGAAGAAATATTGCTTCAAATAGGGATGCAATCGAAAATGTTGCATTAGATTACTGCGGATGTCGTGTTGTACAACTGACATATTTCTGCATAATTTAAAGGTCAAAACTCAATTGCGTCTCTCACTTATTTTGAGTTGCTTGGAATTTTCTCTCTCAGCAAAACTAAATAATGTGATGCCTGTCATGTTTCTCAGAAATCTAAACTACATTGTGTCCAGTAAAAAAATTCAGAAAGAAATTTATTTAGCTATCATGATTTATGCACAAACTGAACAATCATCGTATATTTTTGAAATGTTTGCTTGAATTTTCAACACAAAGATTTGAGTGTGCTAACTGGGAGGGGGGGCAGTAGCTTTATTCAAGGTCATGAATCTTCAAGAAATTTATTCAAGTTTATTCAAGCTCAATTATTCCAGAAAGTTAAAACAGTGATAATAAATTTGCCTCTTTTTTTACTGGGTACCTTGCATGTAAAGTGGTTCACTGGAACTCGGCCAGCTGTCAAACAGACTACTCTACACGTGATCGAACCAACAAAAAAGACCATGTTTTCATTCCAAAAATTCTCCATGATTTCAAGAAAATGCAGTTTGATTGCAAGGGGCTTCAGTTCCCAGTGACGTTTATTTTCGCTATGGTTGCAAACAAGTCAAAATGTCACTGATTTTGACTTGACTCTTCCATTATTTTCCTATGACTATCACTATATTCTAAAGTTGAACCGCAAACAATCTGTCCGTACTGGAACTTTATGGAATAAGCATAAATGTTGTGAACCCAGAAGCCCTATACAATAAAAATGACGTCATTTATTTTGTTTCGTGTAACAATAAATTTTATCATTAATACCTACGTTTTTTGCGTATATAATATAATTTAATTTTTTTTTCAAATAAATATATTAAATAGCATTAATTTACCTATACTGTTTAAATCAGTTATACACAGGTAACGGTGGGTATACCTGCTAATATATACAAAGAATATTTTGATTTATACCTGGTGTCATTATGTACAGACTAAGGGGCTGTATATATCCTGAAGACATGTTCAGTCTTTTCTCATGTTTTGATGTCTTAGCTTCAGATGTATGCTACAGTAATGACCACTAAAAGATTTCAATGCAAAATTTGTTACCCTAAGAAAATGCATACGCGCTTTTTTGTTTCATTAGAATAGTTTGAGATATATTCGATTGTTGGCCATTTAAAAACTAGAAGATAATTTACTGCGAACTATAGAGGTTGGCAAGATGTGAGCATTGTAAAAGTAGCAGTGATAGATCGCGCAGTAGCTAAAGTATAGCTCATAGAAGAGGTGGTTCTTTTTACATCAGTAGGTAGTCCAGCAAAACTTTTACTAGCGGCAAGATTTCTATTGAAAGAAAGTTATTTGTTCGCAAAAACCGCACAAACACAACGGAAAATATATTACTTTAAGAACACTTTTCGTCGCATTAATAATTAAAATTCTCGTCCACTTTCTTTTTTTTTTTTTTTTTCGCTTGCAGTTCTATTTGAGAGTGACTTCCCAATGAAGATGTTATCTTTACAATGTGCATTACCATTTAATTAACCTATCAGATAAAAGTATAGAAACAAATCAGTTAAACTATATATATCACTCTAGACAAATAAAAGTCCCGAGATTTAACATTTGTGTTTTATTGTTCTAACTTTAACATTTTCTTTGCTGAAGTTATGTTATCAATTAAATGGCAGAACCGCCTTACTACTATTTTATCTTCTGTTTCCTTTAGTTTCGCAAATAAAATGAATTGGATTCAATTTTAATGGCCCCCAGCTGATCTGAAGGTGGTTTTCTATAAAGGAAACAAAAACATTTTTAATTCTTGGATATGTACTGCAATTATTTGTGTATAATACAAAACCATGTAAAATCTGCAGTCATTGCCTCGGGCTACAATATACTTGATGTAATCCTATTTCAACAATAATACGGCGTGGAACTTGTAGAAGCCAAATTTAAAGTCAAATTTAACATTTGATGAGCTTTTTATCTGGCTCATAATGACAATAAACAAGAATCACATTATGTTTTGGAACCGACAGCTTAGACATTATTCAATACAAACCCACGGAATTGTTAACACAGCGATGAAAGTATGTTTCATGGAAAATAATAGCTGTCACCAAATGTTGTTTTGTTTTTGTTTTCAATAAAACATTTCCGATTAGAAATTTCTGAAATGAAGAGCATTTTTGCTCATGAAAATGATTTGTTTGACACATTATCATGTTTAAAACAGAACTTGTGAGATCTCTAGTCGTCCTTGTGAAATAAACGTTCTTTTTCGTCCTGGATACATTTAGATAACCTCCAGGAGAGTGACTCGTTTCGCCTTCTCAGGCTAACATTCTCTGCTGACATGAAGTGGGAGGAGAAGGATTATACTGAATCTATAGCTAGATCAGCTGCTACGTTGGTTCAATGCGCCGTGCTAGACAATTTTTCTCTCTAGGATCTATCATACTTTATCTATGTCTACCATTCGCCCATGCTCAGAATATTGCTGCCATATATGGCACGGCGCCCCTACTCAATCAAAAAAAATATGGCAGCAATATTATCTGTGCTGATCTGGTGGCTCGGCTTCGGTCACTTTCCCACCGCAGTAAGGTTGCTGTCTCGAATTTTCCTATAAATACTTCATGGTAATTGTTTGGATGAGCTCTTCGCTATGATACATAAACGTTTTGAATTTATGCACCGTATTACTGTGGTATCGAGATCTCATTTAATTTACAGTTGAGTCGGTTAGATGTAACCGTAATGTCGATGCTTACAATTTCTTTTCTCGAATTTCTCGCTAGTGGAAATCCTTTCCGGCTCTATTCTTTCCAATCAACGTTAATCTGTAAAAGTTTAAATCAGTGCACTCGTTATCTACTGTCCTCCTGATTACCCTTTTCTCATTAATATTTCTGTTTCTAATTCTTCCACGCCCAGTAACCCTTTGTATTTTAGCGGGTTTTTTTTTCCACCTTGCACGGGGTAAAACCGATTAAAAAATATGACATCGATAAATAAATACCGATCTTAGTGAGTGGTGAGATGTTCAGTATTCTTTAACCGTTGGAATAGTTACTTGTTCGCAGCAAGTGGAACCTGTGGATTGTAGAATAGGAACAAGTAACTCAATTCGACAGTTGTATGTTAATGGATATTGAACGCCTCGCAGAGCATTCTTGATGCCATAGTGACAACTCATCTAGGAAAGTGCTGCATCAGAAACGCCTGTAAAGATGACAACCTTCACAAGATCACACTGTGATGGACGACGACGTCGTAGATGAGGAATAGTCCACTACATTGACACCTAATGAAACCGTTATAGTGTCTGTCTTTCACACGGGCAACAAATTAAATTGTAATGTGAATAAGCAAAAATGCAGTTTTGTTAGTGATTTAAGCTCTTTGTTACACATTAATTAATTTAGGTCACATACCTATTTTACTCATACCACCCCAAATATGGCGTAACACGTGACCGGAAAAAATAATCCGTAATTCTTGTATATAATAGGCAACCATAACTTTTAGGCTTAAAATCAAGATGGAGGGAGACGCGTATTATACACGAATATTTACATCAACCACCAAATGATATACTCTGGATTTGGGAATCAGAATGCGTTTCTGTTTTATTGTTAATGCCATGTATCTTCAGAGTGAAGGTGGTAATGGTTGTATGATTCCTTTCCTTTATTATCTGTGAAGTTCTATCACTTCTTAGGAATGATGGTGGAGATCTTTTCATGTTGTCTTCTATATAGTTTAATATTCAGTTTACCACCATTTAAACTCGTTGCCACAAACGATAACTGAACCCAGTTTAAACTATCAGTTAACTCATAGATGGGTAGAGTCTAGAAGGATTTATACTTTTTCCAAAATTTTTTTTTTTTGCGCGTAGTTAAATTGAACAGACTAGAAATTTGATTTCGAAACGCCGATTCAATTTCCTTCGACCATAACTTTCGGCCTACTGTTACAATTATGGCGACGCACATGACCGGGAAGCAATTTTTTTTTTTTTTTTTTTTTTTTTAATAATTTACCCCCAAGCAAGACGGGAATGCTACTAGCACGCAAGAGATTAAAGGGAGTGAAGCTGAGAGAAAAGACAGGATGTAGGGAGGAAAGGACAAAAATGAAATGCATTTAAAAAAGACAGATGTCGATTGACGTTGCATTTAAGTTTATGGAAATTACAGTTATCAGAGAAACAAAGAAACGGAAAGGAGTACCACAGGCTGGAAGTGCGAGAAAAGAAATTGTTGGTTGCATTTAGCTATTTTAACAGTAAATGGGGGGTACTTAGATGTCAATCCAGTAGCACGCTTAAACTATGAGTGGACTGTGATCCAGCTACTATTTTAGAGATATATGTCTGAATCCAAAACCGACTGGTTGCGGGGCCTTGATGGTCTACCCTTAAAGACCTAATTGCTATGGAACCGCAGCAACATCACTAGTATGTAATGAGGCTGTCGCCGTATACCCCACCTGGGTGAGAAGCACCCTTCTCAATATTCTTTTGTTCCAGGCACATACATATTTTTAAACTTATAAACTTGAGAAAAGTGCGTATTATAGACGAATAATGTAAATATTTTTAAATTTCCTCTTATAGAGAGTTAAATCGAGCATTTGTTTTTCGACGCGTTTGAATGAGGAATGGCTTCTCTTTCTTTTCTAACACTGTGGATCCTCCTCTCCAATATTTGCATGACTTCTTTTCTATAATCCTCATTTTTACACTATAGCATCGTCGTCTCTGTTTAACACTAATCATCCATCTCTTTAACTTATTTTTCATTGTCATCCTTTTCTATCAACTGGATCAATTATCACCGTTTTTCCTCCCTCTAGAACTACTATGCTCTCTCTCTCTTAATCTATCTATCTGTCTATTTACCTAGATAGATAGATAGATAGATAGATAGATAGATAGATAGATAGATAGATAGATAGATAGCGCAGATCATTACAAAAATTTCAGCGATTGCGCAGTTCAGTGTTTCCAACATTGTGTAAAAATTTTGTGTGTATTGATTGGAGAGTTTTTGAAATATTAGAAAAAAGTTATCTCGATAATAATTTGGCACGCAGTGTATATATATATATATATATTTCCTGCACCCTTCTTTCTTAACAGGATAGCTTCCTCATATTCAATTTTAACTTTCACCCAATTCTCTCTTCTTTACTATGAACCAGATGCCTCCCACGCCATCACCTTAATTCATCTATTTCTCACTTTGCTCCTCCTCCCACTTTTTCTTGATAACTTTCTCTATCTATCTATCTATCTATCTATCTATCTATCTATCTCTGTGTTTGTGTCTCCTCCTCTTGAGTCAGTCGACCCAGTACTTTCTGAGCGACTGCACGGTTATACTCTCATCCTCCGGACGGGAGGAACCTGAAGGAGGCTACGCCGAAGGGCGGAGTCTCCTTCGGGGAGGTAGACCGGCCCTGAACCTGTTTTACGGGTTCAATGGGCATATTTTTGACCGAGCCCACGGGCTCGGAATGCCCACGTTAAAAAGGCTTTGTGCCACATGACACCCTCGTGGTGGGGTGACTGAATATCGTCTCCTCCTCTTTCCCTCACTCTGATTCCACTGTCTTAATCAACTGGATATCTCCTCTCTGATCATACACTTAATTACATTGATTCATTTCTAACACTTCGATCCTATTCTTTCTCAGATAAGATTAAATTATTTCCCGCCACAGATTCATTCTTTATTATGTATTCAATTTCGTCCTTTTTTATCGTTAAAAATACAATTCAGTTTTATCGTCAAGGGAATTTTGTCCTTTGAATATTAATATTATTTATTCTGATTTCATCTTAATTATACACACTATTACTGTTATCAGTGACTAATCTTTCTTTCGGACTAACATCCTTATCTGTTTACTTTTTTGCTTAAATTTTCATAAAATTTCAATTGAAACCTTACTCGGAGATTTTATCTGTAAGTTTGCCTTCTTTACCTTTTTTTTTATTTTCACTATCTACTTTTTAAGAGTTTATAAGAACTTGCCTGTTTCATAGTCGCTTTTTCCACTCTTTTTCTTCTTCTTCTCTTTCTATGTATCTCTTGTTCACACACGTTTATATATATATATATATATATATATATATATATATGTGTGTGTGTGTGTGTGTTCGTGTGTGATATGTCAGGCACAGCATATTCCGTGATAATTCATTGTTTCTAGTAAAGGTGAAACATTTCTTTACATGGGTGCGAGGCTGGATGATTAGGATATTAGCATATCGAACATGAGACTCAGGTTCGAATCTCACCATGGTCGATTTCTCCAAAACGTGTCTTATTTTCTGTTTGAATTTCTGGGATGAGGAGTTATCATTATTTACATTATTTACATGCTGACTATGATTCTCATCACAACGTTTCATCCGTTCTGGCCTCTGGCCCTCATCCCACTGTTGTCGCTCCGGATAACCTTCAGGCAGTTTATTTCATGCTCTGGGGTAGATTCCTCACGTGCCACAGAACATGGCAAGGGACATCTCGTTTGACTGCACAACCCCGAGTTTCCTCTATTCTGCCCCGGCTGCTGTTGAAGACTTGTCCTCGTTTTTCTTTCTTTCTTTCTTTCTTTCTTTCTTTCTTTCCACCATTCTATCTTTCTTTATTTTTCTTTATTTCGTTTAATCTTTTTTTCATTTTTCTTTCGTTCTTTCTTTCTTTCTTTCTTTCTTTCTTTCTTTCTTTCTTTCCACCATTCTATCTTTCTTTATTTTTCTTTATTTCGTTTAATCTTTTTTCATTTTTCTTTCTTTCTTTCTTTCTTTCTTTCTTTCTTTCTTTCTTTCTTTCTTTCCACCATTCTATCTTTGTTTATTTTTCTTTATTTCGTTTAATCTTTTTTTCATTTTTCTTTCTTTCTTTCTTTCTTTCTTTCTTTCTTTCTTTCTTTCTTTCTTTCTTTCTTTCTTTCTTTCCACCATTCTATCTTTGTTTATTTTTCTTTATTTCGTTTAATCTTTTTTTCATTTTTCTTCCTTTCTTTCTTTCTTTCTTTCTTTCTTCCATTTTTTCTTTCTTTCTTTCTTTCTTTCTTTCTTTCTTTCTTTCTTTCTTTCTTTCTTTCTTTCTTCCATTCTATCTTTGTTTATTTTTCTTTATTTCGTTTAATCTTTTTTTCATTTTTCTTCCTTTCTTTCTTTCTTCCATTTTTTCTTTCTTTCTTTCTTTCTTTCTTTCTTTCCACCATTCTATCTTTGTTTATTTTTCTTTATTTCGTTTAATCTTTTTTTCATTTTTCTTTCTTTCTTTCTTTCTTTCTTTCTTTCTTTCTTTCTTTCTTTCTTTCTTTCTTCCATTCTATCTTTCTTTATTTTTCTTTATTTCGTTTAATCTTTTTTTCATTTTTCTTTCTTTCTTCCATTTTTTCTTTCTTTCTTTCTTTCTTTCTTTCTTTCTTTCTTTCTTCCATTCTATCTTTGTTTATTTTTCTTTATTTCGTTTAATCTTTTTTTCATTTTTCTTCCTTTCTTTCTTTCTTTCTTCCATTTTTTCTTTCTTTCTTTCTTTCTTTCTTTCTTTCTTTCTTTCTTTCTTTCCACCATTCTATCTTTCTTTATTTTTCTTTATTTCGTTTAATCTTTTTTTCATTTTTCTTCCTTTCTTTCTTTCTTTCTTTCTTCCATTTTTTCTTTCTTTCTTTCTTTCTTTCTTTCTTTCCACCATTCTATCTTTGTTTATTTTTCTTTATTTCGTTTAATCTTTTTTTCATTTTTCTTCCTTTCTTTCTTTCTTTCTTTCTTTCTTTCTTTCTTTCTTTCTTTCTTTCCACCATTCTATCTTTGTTTATTTTTCTTTATTTCGTTTAATCTTTTTTTCATTTTTCTTCCTTTCTTTCTTTCTTTCTTTCTTTCTTCCATTTTTTCTTTCTTTCTTTCTTTCTTTCTTTCTTTCTTTCTTTCCACCATTCTATCTTTGTTTATTTTTCTTTATTTCGTTTAATCTTTTTTTCATTTTTCTTCCTTTCTTTCTTTCTTTCTTTCTTTCTTTCTTTCTTTCTTCCATTCTATCTTTCTTTATTTTTCTTTATTTCGTTTAATCTTTTTTTCATTTTTCTTTCTTTCTTCCATTTTTTCTTTCTTTCTTTCTTTCTTTCTTTCTTTCTTTCTTTCTTTCTTCCATTCTATATTCTGTTTAACACAGATAAAGCTAAAGAACTGAATGCAAACCTTACAATTTGATTCTCACGAAGCTAATGGCAACAAATTATCTAAATAAAACAACTGTAGTGATCATTATGAGTGATCATTGATATGTTTTTTTACGAGTTATTAACCCTTTGCAAGTAATTAAAGGAAGAAAATATTCTTAGATTTTAAGAATTTTTTTTTAGATAAAAATAGGTTAGTGATACAGTTCTTACTAATTAAACTATAGCTGGAGGGAGGACAGATTGATTCGTACTTTCCCAAAGGTATTTGCGTGTAACGACATTGGAATTGAAACTCAGCTCTTCCTGTGTCTTAGTGGTTTACTTGGAGTGAAATAGATTTAAAAAAAAACAAAAAAAAAAAACATCAAAATAGATACTCAGATTAAAAAAATTATAAAATTCTATTGGATAGTGTAATTCATATAGATTACCCCACTGAAACCAGAAGACCAGTTTTAGTAAACAAAGCGAAGAGATAATATTGGTTTAGTGATACAAGTCTTACTAATTAACCCATAGATGGGAGTAGAAGAGACGGATGCATACATTTCCCAATGCTGTTTGTGCGTAAGTGAATATAATGGGAACACAGCGAGAATTGGAACTTAGATCCCCGGTTAAACATTCCAAGCCATTATCGATTATACCACCCGCATATCCAAACTTACAGTACCTGGTATTCATAATGTAGACACCCATCTTGGTGCGGACCAGTTTCGACGTTGCTTAACTTCAGTAATCGTGCGGGAACCTGTATTTAAACGTGATGTGTTTGTAAGCCATTATGAGTGTACTATAACCGTATCAATGTGTACACCGAGCTCTATTCTTACTGGCCGAGAAGGCGTCCACTACTGTAAGGAAAGAGATGAAATAATAATGACACATAGAAATGCATTTTTTATGAGGGTGATATAGAAAAGGAAGGAGAAGCTTTCAACATAAATTAAAGAGTATTATCGCTTAAAAAAGGTTTACTGAATGTAATGTTCTTGGAATTCTTTTCATGGAATAGATCTGCCAATCTTCTAAATGCCACCATGGAAAATAATAGTTCCAGTTCAATAAATATCAGTTGACAGAAAATGTAGACCTTCAAAGAAGGATAAATGATATCGAAAACTACTGCGAACCTTGTAAACAACGAGTTCTTTAATAATGGTCTATACAGATACTATTTTTGAATCCTACCTACAATCTGTTTCAAAAACCCAAGACCAGAAAATGGTAATAAAAAGGAACTTGTAGCCTAGGCTAGAGAGGTGTGGCCAAAAATCCAGGTGTAGAGACGCTAAACAATCGCATGAAATGCTTGGGGGCTTTAATGGCACCCAAAGAAAAAAAAAGAAAACGCATTCGTATTGATTACAAAGAAAGCGTATACTTTAGGGAAAAGAAAACGCATTCGTATTGATTACAAAGAAAGCGGTGTGTGACAGCATCAACGAAAGTGAATAAATTGAAGCTAGTACATGTGCTTTGTATTACTGTATTAATTATTCATCTGATAAACTTTTCATGAGGGGTGACAAGACTTCCGGACTTTTGTTTATTAAGGAACACCAGCGTAGTGTAACTGTTATCAAAGTGACATTGCAGATTATTCGTAGAAAGTTCAATCTTCTCCTGAAGAGTGAACCTTTTCCAAGCAAATAATCAGTCATTTCTTTATTACTTTACAATAAAGGTGAAAAAAACAGAGAAATTCATAAAATATTTATATAATTTTGAATATAGTGCAAACCTTGCATAAAACAGGGATTTACCCAAATGCACAATATACATAGATACATATATATATATATATATATATATATATATATATATATATATATATATATATATATATATATATATATACATATATATATATATATATATATACATATATATATATATGTACGTATATATATATATATATATATATATATATATGTATATATATTATATATATATGCGTGTGTGTATATATGTTTATATATATAATTGTATATGTATATGTATATATTGAATTAAAATTAATGATATCCAAATAATTTACCATATATATATATATATATATATATATATATATATATATGTATGTATATATATAAACACTTGTTCTAACACAAGAAAAATTAAATGAAAAGCTTATCGCAGTACCTTCTCTGTCGTCTATTAATGAAACATGCATAAATGATTGCTGCCTAAATATGTAATATATATATATATATATATATATATATATATATATATATATATATATATATATATATATATGTTATAAGAAATATTTCTTATTTTCTGATGTTCGCTTCCAATGTCAGAGACGGATATTGGCGAAATAACAAAAGCAGGTAAACCTTCCCATCAGTACCCCGAATTTCAATCTTTGTATTTGTGATATATATATATATATATATATATATATAATATATATATATATATATATATATTCAGTGATATGAAAGGAACAAAGATTTATCCCTCAATTGCTCCACACGAGAAAAAAAGAACATTCATGAACGCTTTCTCAACGTTCACGGAGATCAGTTTAAAGTTAAATAATTGGTAATGTGTATGATGCTCCGATGATAGCTTAATGTGTGAATCATGCAGTGTTGTTTTGTATATCCATACTGCTATTTATATCTACATATGCTTTATTCACAACTACAGCAAATTTGAAACTATATATATATATATATATATATCAGATCTCATCAAAAAGAATCGAGCTAAAGTGTTCAAAGTGCCGCTTGCCACTGATTGACTTTGATGTCTGTCGCGCATACACGTTAAGTTTTAACTTTCTCACTTACATCCTTTGTTAATAGCAGTATTTGAACGCGTGTACAATGTGATCATCTCGCCTCAAAACAGATGTTCTATCAGTGATCATGGCTTGAGTAGCAAGAAAAATTATTTCCTCAGATTCCGGCAATCACCATATTCCTGACATTTCGCAGTTCGTGACTTCCTTCAAAAATTAAATCTCGCTTAAAAAAATATTATGATGACTATACAAAAGAGATATAAATAAAAGACATTTATGAGATTGAATATATATATATATATATATATATATATATATATATATATATGAAGTGAGCACTGACGTCAAAAGTCAGAGGCGACAGGCTGTTTTATATACCACAACTTAAAACTATATATATATATATATATATATAT
Source organism: Acanthosepion lycidas (assembly GCA_963932145.1). Taxonomy (NCBI): domain Eukaryota; kingdom Metazoa; phylum Mollusca; class Cephalopoda; order Sepiida; family Sepiidae; genus Acanthosepion; species Acanthosepion lycidas. The sequence goes on from OZ010582.1 coordinate 43,894,275, forward strand.
ATATATATATATATATATATATATATATATATATATATCCTCATGGTACAATACAGTCTAGACACTAGCATCATTTTACTAATAATGTGTGGAGTAGAATTGTAGGTGATTGTCTGTACATTCTCCTAGTACATCTTACAGGAGCTGTCTACAGGGACTTTATTTCGAACATGCATCCATAGCGAATGTATCCCTACTAATACGAAGACGCATGTCATTCATTCATGATCTAACTCCAGCACATTTTAGCCACATTGTTCGCTATGTACTGGCTGACATCTAGCATGAAAGATGGATAAGTACGTGGGGACCAGTTGGATGGCCTGCACCTTTCCCCGACCTCAATCATTTAGATTTTTTACGTGAAGCCAAATGAAACAATTGGCTTATACAGAAACCATTAATTCATCAACGTCATAGGGGCCTGCGAGGCTATTCGACAATGTGTGGGAGTATTTGAAAGGGTCCGCCAGTCAATAATCCGACGAGTGTATACGTGTTTAAAAGCAAACGGAGGACGTTTTGGACATTTATTATGGATAACTGTGTTGAGGTACAACAATGATGGCCTTTTGGACATATGTTTAGATGGACATTTTACCTTGTTTTGGTGCCAGGAATCTGCCCCAAACGTGTGTAAATGTATTTGTGGATAGCATCTTGGATTGTACATTTAACAGCGTCTACCGTAAACTTTAAATTCATATAACATTTAAATTCAAATAACAAATATCTCATATTAAAATATATATTTACCAAGATTACGGCTTCAACCACGGCCTCCAGACGATTTCTGAATCTCCTACAACTCTTTTGGGCGGTCTCTTTGTTGAAGTTGGTGAATGCTGCCTAAATGCTTCCCTTCATTTTATCTTTACTGTTACTAGGAGATTTTTTGGTCTCCCTCTCAACTGAAATAATAATAATTTCATCTGAGGAGGTAGGTGGCCAGATTTAAGGGGTGATGTGGTCGCAGAAACTGTCTGACAGCTATGACTGGATTTCTTCTGCTTGTGTTGCATGGCGCAGAGTCCTCTTGTCAGAAATAGGTTCTCCAGGAGACATCATCTTCTCAGTGCAGCATTACCTCCTCACGGAACTTGATGTAGGCCCGTGTGTTGAGTGTGAGGCCATGTGATGGGGGATGAGGGAACAGTTCCCAGTTTGGGCTGCTGTGTGAGGCCTTGCGTTGTCATGATGCAAGATGACTCCTTCTGACTGATGACCCCTGCGTTTGTTCTTTCTGTTTTTGTTTTTTGAGCTGCCTCAGCAGTTCACAGTAGTTCTTCTGTCAGACTGAATGAGGTCATTGACTGATTCGATCACCTCAGGAGACCTGTAGGCCTCCCAGGCTTGTCTTCATCCTCAACACTGCTCCGTCCTTCTTTAAACAATTTAGCCCACTTGTAGACATTTTTTGGTTGAAACATGTGGCACCATACACAGTTGACATTCTCCTATGAAATTCAACTGGTTTGCTCCGTTCCGCAACCAAAACCTTGATAACTGACCGCCGTTCAATTCTGGAGCATGCTTCTTGGTCGGCCATCTTTGTTAATCGCCAAAACTCTGAAAGTTGTTTTTTTAATCTGCAAAAGAAATTAAATCCATGTGAGAAAGAAGTAAAAAAAAAAAGTAAGCTTCTATCTGTATTAGAAGTCCTTATACCAAAAAAGTCACCTTATCCCTCGTATACATATATATATATATATATATATATATATATATATATATATATATATATAAATTTATAAATTAAAACTGCACCTATAATTGAAATATATATATATATATATATATATATATATATATATATATATATATGTATGCATGTATGTATGTATGTATATGAGATAAAGAACAAAATTAACTTTTAGCAATTTTACAGGATTCGCATTTATTAAACGTTTCTTATTTGTTCTTTGTCTTATCATTTTCTCAGATTCCGATCTATATTTGGTGTTTATTTGATCTCAATTATATATATACCCGGATTTTTATATATATATATATATATATATATATTAGGTTGGTGCAAAAATAATGATGTAATAATGTCGTTTTTTTACCTATTTTTACCGTCAAAAAACGACATTATTACCTCATTATTTTGCACCAACCTAATATATATGTGTGAGTGTGTGTCTGTGTTTGTGTCTGTGTGTCTGTGTCCGTGTGTGCCCTTGACTCTCTTGATAATATCGCTCATTTAAAGAAAAAGGGGGTGGGAAAGAGCGAGAGAGAGAGAAAAAATATTTAGTAATAGGCAAGTAAATCTAAAACCATAAATAGAAGCGACGCTTTCCTTCTTGTTTTCTTTGATAAATTTATCTTTTCCTTCTTTGAACTGATTTCAAAACCTATTTATATCCTATTATTATTTCTTAATTTATTCTTTTTCACTGTTCGATTTCTAATCTCATAAATGTCTTCTTTTATTCATATCTCTTTTGTACAGTCTTCGTACTTCTATCGTTTTCGGGCCGAAGATAATAAGATTTTATAAACAGCGATTCTTCTCTTCTGAAAAAAAAAAAAAGAAAACATTTCTTTTTCTTGTTTCACTCCTTTTTTTAATTATTTTCTCCTCTCCTGCATAACGCATGTATCTCTCTCAAACGTGTTTGGTTCGACGTCAGCTTAAATTTACTTAACTTCACCTTCTTCTAACAATCACCTAACCACCATGAAGACAACTTGGCGAAAAATCTAAATTAAAATTTACATAGCCGAACAGACACGAAATTGTGGACGCTACCAATTGCGAATATGGCCATCTGCACGAGTTCAAGCTGCTGCAAAAGGAAACGTGTCTGATAATTTAATCGGCTTGAAAATTATTTAAACAAGAAAAGTTTCTGGTTCCTGATCTCAGGAATTATCTTAGCTCTTCAAATAGTTCATCTCGGTCGTGGGAAATTCACGTGCCATCGTCTCGTTCTCATACGGTCTGTTAAGCAATTATGGGAATCGTCATCATTGTAAATTCTGGTCTGCAGGAGATGACCGGATTCTCTCGTAATCGATACTTTCAACCACGATATGAGAATTGACCATCCCTAACAGTTTATCATGATGCCATTAATCGATAGCGAATTGTGCGGACGTGAAAATAGGGAATCACATAGAACTCCGTGCGGACGCTGACATGTGCTTGTATTTGAAACATCTTATGCATTTGAAAGCTGGTAGATGCTACGCCCGCATCATACAAAACTATCGATGTGTGTACCTTTGCTAAATTCTCTGGCTTAGAAATGCGTATGGACAATTATGTTTTATGCATTTAAGCTTGTATCGCTTACATGTTGGAATTTTTGGGTACCCTAGTACTAGTGAGCCAGCAAAAATGAGCTGATTCATTTTATAGTTCACCAATAGACGGGTTAACCAATCAGAAGGCTTAAAATATTCAATGAGGCGTGTATAAAGGCAGCCATGTTTTTTTCCCGAATATTTACTGTCAGCCAGCCTTTGATATCGAAGACTGAAGAATTACAGAACAGCTGCTGGTCGTATTGGCGATATAGGCGGATTCAGTAGAGTGTCTGACTCGTGAATATTAATCTTTAACTTGTTTCATTGAACAGATTACGTACTGCGCTGTATTCTATATTCATAGAATATGGTGAACATGGTTAACATTACATCGTCGCCGCTGCCTGTGTCATGTGTCCAAAACGCGTTCCACTCGACTCTCATTTGTGATCCAGCTTGGAGAACTCGCCGGTGGCAAGAAGCAACGCAGAGATCCAAAACGACGCTTCAGGGATCAGTTGAAGACGTCCCTGACGCAGGCGAACACCGACCATTGCTGAATATTGGCCTTGCTGGCGTAGAATCATCAGGGGCGGTGGGTACCGAGATTTTCGAGTGCAACATGAAGAGGATCTGCGACGTGCTGACAGAAGCGTCCGACATGCCCAGCTACGTCAACCACCAACACTCCTCTTTGACTCCAGATTACGAATTTTCAAGTGTCGGCTGTGCCTTAACAGACATCTCTGACACCTCTACCAGAGGACCGAAAGGAAATAGAGAGAGGAGGAGGATTCCGATGCTCGTATGCGAGCAGGTGCTGATTGCGACTACTATAGCTAGCTACATAGCAGATAAAGGACTATATCAATGTAAAAATGCTTTACATATATTTCCTAATGCATAATTGGTAACGGAGATTTTAGATTTGGGGGAAGTGTAGCGATTATAGGTGAGAAACGTGGAATCAGCGAGTCGAGCTCGAATTCCGATCCAGTCTGTAGCATTTACTTCACACTAATGTCCTTAGAAAAGGCATGAATCCATTTCATCCGTTCCTCGATATGAGTTAAACTATATAGTAAATTGGACTTTCTTGGATTGGATGATAGCCAGTCTAAGCGAAGAAAAACTGAATGTATGTAATATGTAACAGCAACTCATGTATTCCCCCCCCAAAAAAAAATCGAAACATATGGCCGTAAAATTAAAAATATAGAGATTTTTAAAAGATTGACAATGTTACCTTACATCATTTTCTAATGGGCTTAAGTCTGTACTTAAAACATTTGTCGAAACTTTTTGGGGGATCGATCAGTTACATTTTACAAGGATTGGTTTATACACAACTCTATACACAGTTATTTAAGCTACGTATAATTATTGACGATGTAACCAATAAATGACAGATAGTCTTTAATAGAAAACAAGGCTACTTGCCGTTGGGTAATGGTTCGCGATCTAAAAGGTGCGTATGTTAAGGTGTCAACCATTTTGAATATCGTGAGAAAAGATTTCTAAATTTGATATCTAAACAACCGGAATACTCCACTTGCTCACCTCTATATCCCAGTAATTTCTACTATAAAATTATGTATTATGAGGATAAAAAAAAAAAACATTATTAATTATAGGCTTGTACAAAATCTGGTATTAATTATAGCGACATTCCAAGCAGACCAAATGAAATATTTATCTTTCTTGCTTCTCTCTTTTTTAATTTCATCCCCTTATTTTTATAAATTCATCTCTTTCAGTTTGTTTCTTTTACACTTCAGCTTAAACTTATTTAACCTCACCTTCTTCCAGCAATCACCAGCCTACCATAAAAACAACATAACCGAAAAGACACAAAATGGATGATACCACCAATCTCGAATATGGCCACCTGCACGAGCTCAGTAAAATTGCGTTCACATTTGTACTGGTGCGGGCGTGAATCCATTTTCTCCTCCCGCTACGAGTTAAATACTAGGACAGATTATTCTCCCTAGCTTTGAATGGCAACAAGTCTAAAAGAAAGATTACTTACAACCGTGGAGAAGGCAACAGGAAATGCACTCATTTATCTCTCAATTGACAATAATATAGAAAAAGAAACTGTAAAGAACCATGACCAACTGAAGAGATATGGCAGTTTTTAAGTTTTTCTATTGAATACCTAAGATAAAACCTTCTTGCCGTTGGGTTGTGCTTAATATCTTGGCGTAGCAAAACGTTCAGGATAGAAATCGCGCAGCTTTTCGGCAGAAAAAATTCTAGCAAATTTAGCCTCTCAACATCTGGTTGAATATTTCTACGAATAATTTATTGATGAAACGCCAACTTCATATGAAATTGGCCACAGGTTTTAATCAAAAAAGTGCGATAAATGTTCTGTAAATCCCTGTTTTGAATCCGTCAAAAATTCTATAGAGAGAATCACTTCCACGGAAAGTACATTCCACTTTATCAACGAGCTTAGCGTCAATCGTTTCCAACAAACGCCAAATTCAATCCTTGATGGGAGATAAATCTCCCACGTGCTGCTGCTTATTCCAGTTGATTATTTTTCCGTATACTCTACTATCGAGATCCGGTGAGTCTATAAAGAGATTGTGACTGAAGACTTATTATCAATGTGCATGAATCCAACAGTATTAATAAAGATTGATGCTAGAGAATAGATGTTTCTCTGGCGATTTCCTGGCTCAAACGAGGCAAACAGAATTGTTTTTAAGGAAAATAAGTTGATTATTTTCTGGACTGAAATACGTAGCAGCCAGGGAACGTTGGCGATTTTCTTTTTCATTTATGTCTCTTCAAGACGTGGGTTATCACGGCTCACCACAACCCTCTATTATTCGTAGCTTTAAGCGCAATATTTGTGTGGGCACTTCAACGTGGTGTAATGGTTAACAAGTTTTTTCTAGCTTGATCAATTACGACTGAAAAGTGAGCTCGATCCTCATTGGGTGCCACAATACTTTCGGCCTTGGGCCACATCTTAGCTACACTTACAAAATTACTAAGCAATGTTTGTTTACTTTCAGTCACTTTTTCTTACTATTTCACACAGTCACATTAGCTAGGTTATTTGAAGTTTCTCTCAACTTTTTCGCGCTCAATATATATCCAGATTCAAACTCTCCAATCCCTCTTTGCACATTATGGTTTCAAGATATTTCAACTCCTTCTGATTATAAGTATACGTGAACTTTTTGTTTCCATTTTCTTTAAAGCTTCCTTGTTGCTCAGATGTTCTGTTCATGATATTCTCGAGACCATTTTGTAGGACTAACTCCATGTTGCCAAAAATCTTCTTTCCATCTGTGAAAAAACTGTCCAGTATTCACTGCCAAATAGGGGTATTATTATTATGCCTATGTTTGTTTCTATTAAAATTTATTAATACTCTGGTTACTCTTTAGAATGCATCTATTCCTATTCCAATGCATATTCAGTTTTTTTGTGTCCTTTTCTGTCGTCTGGGAAAACATTTCCTCATATTTCTATTTCTCTACTTGTTTGTTTATGACGCAACAACATTTAAGCACGCATCTTGACTTGTCCTTCTTGCTAATGACAATAGATTGTCTTCTTACAATTGTTGTTTAGTGTTTTTCTTTGAAACTGTGTTCGGGAGTTTCTACATTTTTTTTATCAACAAATCCCATCTGCGTATCTAAATGGTGTTCAAATTCTGTCCACAAATAATAAAATCTCATGAGGTTCATCGCCCTGTAAAGGTTAAATAAATCCGGTGAGAAGGTACATCCTTGCCTTATGATCCTTTCTCTTCTTTTGCACTAGCTCAATCCATTTTCTATCCATTGCCAGGATTTAGTTATTAAGTTCTTGTTTATTTCAATATCTTCCCCCAAATCAATCAATTTCGAGATTATTCTAATGGTTTTCTCAAATAAATCAAGTTTTTCAGCAGTTTAAATAATTCTTTTTTAAATTCAGAAAAAAAACTAGCTCAATACAACGTCCAAGAGCAGCGATGTAGCCAATATTTTAAGCCAAGATTCGTTTCGTACTTTTTGTCTTGTACACATAATAATCGTTAATAACTTCTTAGTTTAACCACGAAAAAGTATTTATTTCGTACAAAAATACCAACCTAATATATAAACAACATCCGATCACACACACATACATACACACACATATTTTGAGAATTATAGATATAGATTTTTCAGATTTACAGTTCTCTGCCAAAATTTGGATATTTTCTGTTTTATTTTTTCTCAGATCCGGCAATTTTTTTTTTTTTTTTAATTTGCTCCAGGATATTCCCTAACTCTTTTTCAGTTTTACTGCATTTTTTATCCATATTTATCCCCTATGTGTCATAATTTTTTTCAGGTCTCTAACAATGTCTTCATATTTCACGGAAGTTTTTACAGTTGTTCACTTTTCTACTAAGATTTTTTTAAATAATTTTACAGAAAAAATCGATACTTTCTTTTGAATTTTCCTGACAAGGGCAGACAATTATTCCAACTTTTCAAATTCCATCCAAGGTCTCTATTTCCTCTATTCATACCATTCTCAGAGGCGACTGCGCGAAAGTCCGTCGTTGAAATTTAAACACGGCTTTATCCTACTTTCCGTGCCAACGACCGAAAGCGCGCTATGTATACATATGCAAGCGATATTGCCTTTGTATTTTAGTCTTTTATCGTGTTTCTTTTCACAGTCAAGTCCGCTTTCTTATATTTCTTAGTCCTTATTATCATTATTATTATTTGATGATATCCCCTACTTTAAGACGTTTCTGCTACTCGCATCTTAAAGACGTAGCATCTTCCTCAACACATGAGCTGTTCCAAGATGTACTTCCACCTGCGGAATGAAAACAGGTATTCATAAGACGTCCTGCTCGGCATAAAAAAATCCTCTAAATAGTCCCCAGTATAACAAACACTAAACGGACAATTTCGTTGTTTTCCATGCAAAATCTTAATACTTCTGTAATATTGTCATTGCATTTTAGTCTTACGTCATTTTTATTTTCCGTAAAGTTCACTTTCCAATATTTTCTTGTCCTTATTATTATTTGATGCCCTCCCCTACACTTAGATGTTTCAATCGGGGGATTATGATTAGATTAGCGACACAGTATCTTTCTCAGCGCATTAGCTGTTCTATGATGGGCTTCCAGCTGAGGAATGATGTCTGATATTCGTAAGATGTCCTGCTCGCTATGAAAAAAATATCTAAATCGTTCCGAGTGTACCAAACTCAAAAGACACAATATCAGCTGCTGGCACTTGTTATATTTTTTTCTGTTTGCCATGATAAATCTTCAGCCGCTGAAATTTTATCTTCGCGATGTTCTGATTCTAAGCTACTGTAAATTTTATCAGGATCCATTCATGACTGCTATTATTATTATTATTATTATTATTATTATTATTATTAGGTTGGTGCAAAAATAATTTCGTTTTCTAACATATGTTACTATGTGAGAAAACGAAATTATTTTTGCACCAACCTATTATTATTATTATTATTATTATTATTATTATTATTATTATTATTATTATTATTATTTCCTTTGTCTTCTGTTATATACTCATTTTTTCTGGATCTCAATGAAAGGTCTAAGGTCAGACGTGGTATCATGATATTTTCTACTAAACATGTTTTGTAAAAGTAAAAGTAAAAAAACTAAAGGTACACATATTTTACAACGATAAAGTCTTCTGTAATCTGTGTCTTTTAATTATGAGATTTTTTTTTCTTTTAAGGCATGGGCTACCTTCAATGAGTCTATCGGAACTTTTTTCCAATAAAATCCTGGGAAACAAGCTCAATTGGAATTATTGCTGTAATCATGTGTTACATTTCTTTTTAGATTTTCGCTTCAAGATCCCCGTATTTTGATAGGTTTTTAAAAGCTACATTGAACTGTAGAACTGCCACATCAATAAGAATGGACGTTATGTTTTGGGAAGGCCTTTGATCACTAAGTCTGGGCGATTAGCTTTGATTTTTCTCTCTGTATGTATTGTAAAGTCCTATAAAATCCTTACACGGTCTTATATTATGCAAATATTGACTCATCCTTTCATGCCGAGATTTATATGTGGCGGGTGCTAATACTGTGCAACCTGATACAAAGTGGTTAATTATTTCTCTATATTCATCACAGAATATACATTTCGGGTTAACACAACTTTCGCTACGTTTTCTTGATAATTTCTAGTTGTTTTTGCTCTGTACAGCAAGAATAAAACATTCAGTTTTAGATTTTAATCTTGTACTAAGTAACCGTTGGTGGACATGAGATTTGTTTATATCAGCTTGTTTGGCACGAGCAGTGTATTGACCATGAAGAAGTTTATCTTACGATCATTTCTGCTTTAGGTCCATTGCATATGCTTTTATTATTATTATTATTTTCCGTGGTGTCTGGTGTATACCCATTTCTTTCCGGGTCCCAAGAGCAAAAATGGCATCATGACATTTTCCACTAAGCATTTTTTGAGGGGAAAAACCCCAACTCCACACATATTTTACATTGATAAAACCTTTGTAAAGTGTGGGTTTTACTTGTGAGTAGAATGTTTTGTATTCCTTTAAGGCATGGGCTACTAGGAACCCCATTCAGTAAGTTTATTGAAATGTTTTCCAATCAAACCGAGAGCTCCAACTACAACTGGAGATGTTGATGCCCTCATGTGCCACATTTTAGAGATTTCGATTTCAAGATCCGTGTATTTTGACAGTTTTTGATGATCTTGGCAGGATCTGTCATATCAATAAGAAGGCATATCTTTTGACTTTCCGTTATCTGATCACGATGTCTCGATGATCAGCTTTGATTGTTCTTCTTTGTGTGTATTGTAAAGTCCCAGAAAATTGTTACATGTTATATCTCCGTAACCGGGTCTAGGTGGTGTGTATACCAATTTCTTTCAGTTTCCTTTCCGTCAAAGTTGCAGATTTTCAAATGCAGATATTGACGTATTCTCTCATTCCGTGTTTATATTCAGTGGGTACCAATACTGTGCAACTTATTACAAGATTCATATTCATATTTATCACATAACGGGTACGTGGCTAAGTGGTTTGAATGTACGTATTCTAACCATGCGCCCCGGGTTCGAATCACACTATGGTCGCTTTGTCAGGAAGGAGATTTCCTATTGTTATCGGACTGGAGAGGTTGATCTCAGCGTGCGGCACCCGAAAACCATACCATGGTTTGACCCGGGCCTTTATGAGTGAAACAGAGTAAACGGAATCCTTGGTGGGCGTCGATAGCTGTACTAGCACGAAGTCACTTGTTAACTAGGTAACACGCTCTTTTACAGAAACTGTTACTATGGTCTGCTTAGCATAGTTGCAGTATAAACCACAGATGGGCTCCTTGGGTATTGAATAAACACAAATGCGCCTGAGAAAGCGTCTGTAATAGGGATTGGCTAGCCGTCTAGTTGACGGGTATCCTCGAATACGAGTGGCCAGCTATATACTTATTTATTAGATAATCTGTATTTTTGTGCCAACACAATTTTCAGTATGTATGCTTGGTAATTTTTTGTTTGCAAGCTTTAGTCCTGTGCCGCAAGAATAAAATCTCCGGTTTCAACTTTTAACTTCTGGTAAGGGGTTTTGTCTACATCAGCTTGTTTAGATTAAAGAATGTTGGCCGTAAAGAGGTTTATCTTGCTATCATTTCCAGTTCCCTAAATTTTGTGACAAAATATAAATCTATTGAGTGTCTTTCTGTAATTCTGTATTTCTTGAATGTTACTTTACATATTTATCTAATCGAAAATCCAGACATATCGTCACTGAAACATTATACTTTATTGAAGAGACCCTTCAATTCGTTGTCGTCTTTGGCAAAGAGTTTAGGATTATCAAATGCAGAATAATCTATTGAATAATTTCTTATTTCTATGCACAGTTGTTATTGTTTAGTTCATACGTAAGAGGGACTAAGCTTAGACAAAACAGAAAGTGGATTTTTCTTGAAAGTTTCGGGTGATTGGAATTGGCAGTGCCTCTAGTGTGACTTAAATATAATATAGTTTTCCACATTCCCATGCTATGTATAAGGAAAGAGGAGACTTTTTACATTTCCAAAATCTAAAGGATCCAGGTGCGTGGTACACTAGCAAGCACTTTACAGTAATGTAGCCATGCTGTACCGAGATTTCTACCCCTTTTTCTGCAGTTTTCCAGGATAATTTTTTTTTTATCAATAGTTGATCTTTGCATACATATGAACCTCTCTGACATCCTTTCTGTTCCAGAATAAATAAAATTTATCAGGACAGACATGATCAATTTATACGTGGGGAGCAGACATGTTATTGGCCTATAATTATTCAGGTCATATGTTTCACCCGTTTTTGACAGAAGATATGTAATACCTTCAGTGATCCATTTTGGGACTACATTGGGAATACTAATAAGCATTGATAAAGATTGTGCAAGGGTCTTATGGATTGATGAAAAAGGATAGAGCCAAAAATTGTGTACCGCGTCATTTTCTGGAGATTTTTGTTGATTTCCCAAAGCGTTGGGAATGATTACAAATGTTTTCCCTCTACTCCTATAAAGTCATAAATACATGAAATGCATGCTGGGATATTTTTTTGGATAATAAAATATACGGCTTGCGTTTTGACCCTATTCAGTCCAGATCTGCCTTAACTGCTAGACTGTCTGTTCTTGTTTTTGTGTACAGACACCAACTCCTAGTTTGTGATTTTTTTGTCTTCTTACGTGTTCGATTTGCTTTAAGTATATTGTTTGTTTGCTTGCTTGCATAATTGTTGCTGTTTTATCATTTTGTCCTTTTTTTTCCTTTCATTGCAAACTTTATTAATTCTGTTTGTGCTATTTATCTTGCATTTTGACAATGGCTTCTTAGTCATAATTTTCCATTTTTGGAATTTATTTAGAGCTTGCCTAACAATAGTCGTGGTTATATTTTCCCATTCTTGTAGAGGCTTAGCCATCATTTGTTCTTCTTGTTGGATTGACTCTGCAGTCGGGTTATAGTCCATTAGGCAGCTCCAAATATTCCCCCAAAATTTCTGCACTTTTCAATAGAATGTGGCTTTTTAACAACTATAACTTTTGTTGCTGTTATTTTATTATTATTATTATTATTATTATTATTATTATTATTATTTTATAATCGAAATAAACACACGTAAATTACTCATGATTTACCTTTCAGTCTTCTGTGTGTTCTTGTTGTCAATTACTTGGTTAATTGTCGAGCTGTCATCATTAATAAACTTGCGTTGTATCATTTCTCCAAGTAGTTTCACAGACGAGTAAACAGATTGCAATATTGAGAGCACTTACATTCTTTTTTCTTTTCCGTAATGATCAATTCTATATATACTCAGCCTCGTTCAGTGTCCCAACACATGTTCAAATAGGAACAAATCATAATAGAAAGAGTGTTTTCCGACAAACTTTGAATTACAAAGGCCCCGTGTGTATGGCAAATCAACACTGGAAATATTAGAATTTATCAGGGAATGTTCCGGACAACTGATTTTAATTATGCATTACAAGGTTAGCAATTTAACCAACCCAAACTCATATACTGACACTTACGCACGCACGGGCGCGCGCACACACACACACAATATATCCATTTATCAATCTATATATATATATATATATATATATATATATATATATATATATATATATATATATCGGTGTTGCATAAACATATACATTACATAGACGTATAATAAAAACAGACGTAAAAATAATGTAATTATATACATTTATATAATGCACACACATTTTCATATATATGTGCTTGTGTGTCAGAGAAGTATATTCGAAATATATGGTCATAAATCTTTCAAATTTTCTTTTACACACACACACACACACACACACACATATATATATATATATATATATATATATATATATATATATATATATTTAAATTATATATAAAATAAATAAATATAAATAAATTATATATATAAAAATATATATATAATAAATAATATATATAATATATAATATATATAATAAATATATATAATAAATATATTTATATATAAATAAATTATATATATATATATAAGATATATATATATATATATATATATATATATATATATATATATATATATATATATATATATATATATATATATAATATTTTTTTTGAATTTGTAGGTCTGATGAATTGGATCGTATTTACGATTCCAATGTAATAAATTATAACCATAGAATATTAGTGGTTAAGCCTTTTTAATATATTGTTACTCTGTCCTGTACATTGAGTTCTACCTGGATTCTATTCTTTAGGAATTTTTTACATATATATGTATGTGTATATATGTATATGTATGTATTATATATATATATATATATATATATATATATATATATATATATATATATATATGTGTGTGTGTGTGTGTGTGTGTGTGTGTGTGTGTATGTATGTATCTGTATTAACCACTAATATCATATATAATTATATATATATATATATATTAGGATTTTGAAAAGGTTCTCGCTGATTTTACATAAAAAGTAATGTTTTACTTACAAAAATTAGTAAGAAACATGTCACTGAAAGTATTGTCCATCGCTAGCCACTACGTTTTCCCATCTTTCTGGCAGCAGTTGAATTCCTCGTCGGAAAATCAACACGTCTTTTGAGACTAACCACGTGTCGACCCATTTTTTTGCATCTTCATAAGAATGAAAGTGTTGCTCAATCAGGCCATGTGCCATCGATACGAACAAGTGATAATCGGACGACGCAATGTCTGGTGAATACGGTGGGTCGTGTAGGACTTCCCATTTAAGCGCTTTCAAGTAGGTTTTTAACCATTTTGTGACATGTGCCCTAGCGTTGTCATCTTTCACAATCACTTTGTCATATCTCTGTTTGTATAGCAGCTTTTTTTTTCTTTCAATGCTCCTGCCAAACGCATCAATTGTAGTCGATAGGGAACTCCCGTGATGGGTTCGGTCGCTTTGAGCAGCACATAATGAACTGCACCCAGGTGATCCTATTAAATGCTGGGCAGAAGTTTCGAACCATGGATATTCGGCTTTGACGCCGATGTTGATGCATGACCGGGTTTACCCAACGATCTTCTACGCTTACGGTTATCGTAGTGTATCCACTTTTCATCGCCGGTCATGATACAATGCAAAAAACTTTCCTTTTCTGCCGTTGAAGCTGCTGTTCACATGTGACAAGAAGCCTTTCGAGGACTCTCGGCTTCAACTCGTACGGAGTCTAAACAAACCTCTGCATTTTGTTTCCAAAAGAGCACGGTCGTCGTAAGTCTCAACAAGAATTATGTGTGCTTCAGCTGCAGATTTCTTTTGAATAAAGAAGTGTAGTAAAATTCCCCGCAAATGCATTTTCTTTGGCACGAAATCCCACATGTTTAATGCTATGAAAATCTGTTTACACTTCGGCGAAATAACATACGCTGAATTTGAAGCTTGCCTATTATACATTATTACAGATGCGTTGACTTGTAGTCTAGGAAGGTCATCTGTTGGAAAACAGTGACAACTTATACAAGGTCCTAATATATAAATATATATATATATATATATATATATATATATATATATATATATATATATATATATATATATATATAGATAGATAGATAGATATATAGATATGTAGTGAAAGAGCGAGAAAGAGATACATAAATGCTAAAAAATAAATATAGATGCTCAAAAGTGGATTCGGATCAACAATATTTCGGCCCTATAGCCCATATTTGTTTGCGCCCACTCAGTGATTATAAAATAGACTTACCCATAACGCACCATTCGCCAACATATATAAATAGTCGAACGAAAACACAGCCCACATGACCTGGAGATTACACTTAAATATGAAACAGACTATTGCCGCTGGGTGTTAACCTCAATACCCACTTTTATATTTACATACGCCCAATCCCTGATATTGAGCACATTTATCCATAAATAAACAATATCTTAAAACTATATATATATATATATATATATATATATATATATATATATATATATATATATATATATAGTCTTAAGGTGTGGGATAAAATATTCAATATCTGAGATAGAGTGTGTGTAAATATAAAAGTGAACGTTGAAGGGAGCACTTAGAGGCGACAGTCTGTTTCATGCTAGATGCAATTATCAGACCGCCTGACGATTGCATCTAGCATGAAACAGACTATCGCCTCTAATTGTTGACGTTAGTGGTCACTTATATATATATATATATATATATATATATATATATATATATATATATATATATATATATAATTATGAACAACAACTTGATACCATCGAACAAAAATACAGTTTTAATAATACACGAAGGCATTTTTACCTTAAAGCATCCTTTATTTTATCATTGTCAGAAGGAAAACTTTGGCTAACTTTTGACGGGTACAAAGAAAAGAATAATTCTCTACTGCTAGGATTCGCGTTATATATCATTTTTCAAAGATGGTTTGTCCTATTTTCAAACTAGTTCTATCTTATATAAGTTATAATGTAAGTGCGAAGATGCATACGTACGAAGAACCAATCAGCGACTGGAAACCCGAAATGGCGGTTTCAGTCACGCTGTGGTTAACTCAGTCTACGCATGATTCAGCCAGTGGCTAGCACTTACTTGACAACCCAGACTATGTAATTAAATATGTGAATCATTATTTCACTGTTTTCCACAGATCCCAGTCTGCTCATCATATACGCCTGCTTGAAGCGGACCACTTCAAGTTACATGAACCGGCTCTGTGCAAACAGTAGTAGCATTTACTTAGCTCCCTTAAGCTTTCAGGAGGTTCGTGAGTATATTTTTCTATTTTATACTCATTTGGAATTATTTTTTTTTTATTCCTAAATTCTTATACCAATGAATATATTTTAATCGTGTTCGATAATTTTCCCTACTCATCTCTCCATTTTTTTTTTATTCAGTGTGAATTGTTCTTTCCTTTGCTCTCGTCTAAAGTTACGTCATGGTTTTCCTTCTGACGAAGTATTGTCTAGACGGATTATTTAAGGTAAAAATGCTTTCTTATATTTTTAAAACACACATATACATAGATATATATAGGTGTCTGTGAATAAATATATGAATGCATATATATAAATTTTTTCCACGTATGTATGATAAAGACAAAAGTATATATATATATATATATATATATATATATATATATATATATATATATATATATATATATATATATATATGAGTGTGTGTGCGTGTGTGTGTGCAGGTGTCTGTGTCTGTCTGTTTATGTGTATGTATGTATGAATAAAGAAAAATCCACTCGTTTGACTTTATTCATATCGCACTTTTACTGATATATTTTTAGTTATGTCTGAATTTGTATACACACACACACACACACACACACACATATATATATATATATATATATATATATATATATATATATATATATATATATATATATATATTGTTTGATATAAATTATATTGCTCTGTATAAATTATATAAAATACATCGAGCTCTTTTTTGTTGATCAGTTCTAATATTAGGTTGGTGCAAAAATAATGTCGTTTTTTGACTTATTTTTTACGTCAAAAACGACATTATTTTTGCACCAACCTAATATTTCTATATTACTAAAATCTACTTAGATTATATAGCGATGAAATTTTTAATTTTTTGTCTGTCTGTCACTCTCTCTCTCCCTCTATCTATATATATATATATATATATATATATATATATATATATATATATAGAGAGAGAGAGAGAGAGAGAGAGAGAGAGAGGGAATCAGAGATAGAGAGTCAGAGACAGAAACAGACACACAGGTAAACAGACATCGACAAAGATTTTATATGATATATTTTTCGTATGCATACGTATATATGTTTGCTTTTATAAGCATGCATATGTTTTAACTATCATATAAAGTTTTATTTTGTGTCGTTTCCTTTTTCCACTGAATGTGCTGTGTTTTGAACGAAGGAAGTGTGTCAACACTCGATATTGCAATATAGCTATCATCCCAAGAGCATAAAAAGAAACGGAAAAAAATTTAGTCTCTGATGATTGATGGATTTCAACTTCACAGACCCACAGAAAAAAGGACGGAGTCGGATATTTAAAATATACCATAAATAAAATAAAAATGTCTCAGTTTACTCACCAGTTGGCAAATATCGAACTTAGCCAACTAAAAATTCTAAACCTCCTTTGGGGTAGATCAGAGAAATGTCGAACGAAACCCGTTTTGCTCTATCGATTACTTCTCCGATATGAAAGTTATTCAAAATAACCGGTCTTTTTCTATAATTTTTTTTATATACTGGTGATCTTATAGTTTCCAAACTCTTTCAGTTCCGTCTTTGATTTTTTTTTCTTTTAATAGACCATAATCTTCAGTTTCCGCAGCTGTGAGCAAAGATATTTATATTGCGTATATTTAGAGTTCATTCATTTATCAGATTAACCCATGCCTTCAAATATAACAGCTATATTTGCGTTTGGTGCTATTTTCTAAGTAAAATACAAATATGCCAGATCGCCTGGTTGCTTTCTCCAACGCTACAAGTTTCAAGTCAAATTTCAAGCCTAACTATTTTTCACATCGATATATTCTTAACTTCCTAATTGCTATTCTCATCACACACGTTGAGTGGGTCTTAAGGTTGTATTCAGTGAACGCTAATTGAAACCAAATGGCCTACATAAATAATGTTATTAATCCATGATATTTATTTATTTATTTTACCTGATCACAAGCGTTCAGTAACTATAAGCAAATTGTCAGACTGTCGGTGATATTACCCTAATTGAGATAAGTGTTACACGGATTAAAATTGTCTTTTTTTTTCGATGAAAGACAAGAAAACGCCAATTAATTATTGAAAAAAGTTTGAACAAAGTAACTATAAATAATTTATTTTTCCTATTCTCTGCCAGCCGCAATGATGGAGAAAGCATTACCGCACACTATCGCCGTGAGACACGCTGCAAGAGCCACTCCCTTTCGCGTGGCTCGTCCCTTAATCGAAACGCAGTCGCGCCAATCCTCCGAAGGAACGCCATCGAACGAGGGCCAATAACCCCTGAAGTCTCCACTGCCACGGGAGTAAAAAAAAAAATCTATCAGCAAGAGAAGAATATTTAACTATTTTTTTCATCTCTGCATCCCGGCCGACGGATCCTGGCTCAACCGCGGAACTGATCAAATTGCCGGCCGAAAATGTATCCGCACAGGTCGCATCCCAAATCAACGACTTACCCATTTTAAAAGTGAAAATGGTAATGCCAACCGGCCGCTTTCCATCACTGCGGTCGAATCCTACGGGTTCGCTTTGGGAAGGGGACACAGCTTCATCCAAACCTCTTCTGAAGATGATGTTTATTGCTGCATGCCGTAGAAAGCGCCCGGCACTACATGCACCTGCATAGACAAGTATAGAGACGCGCACGTTCACACACACGCTCACACACACACAACACAGACACACACACACATATTTATAGGTGTTTGTCTGTGTATGTTGTATCTGTGTGTCTGTGAGTGTGTTGTATGTGTGTGTGTCTGTGTGTGGAAATCTAATATATATGTATATAATTTTAAATTTTAAATGTAATGTAAATCGTTATCTCCTGTGACCTTAATTAATTCTCTCCTTAATAAGTACTGCAGCATACCTACGAACAATAATGGGTATGTCCCCATTCACATAAATACAGTAGTAAATACTGTATGTGTTTCTGCAGTTGGAGACTCGTCTCCAGCTGTGCTGGTCAATCCCTCTGCCTCCGAGCAGAGAGGATCTCCAGAAGAGGCTATGCCGAAAGGCGGAGAAGTGTGTCGGGAAACTGCTACCTGACCCCGTTTTATACTGTTCTACGGAAGAGTTTTAGCCGAGCCTACGAGCTCGGATACCCGACATTAAATTCGGACTTGTGTCACATCTGACCGCGAGGGGCCCTTGGTAGATATCCCGCAGTTGGAGATTCATTGTGGAATTCACTTTACTCAATTCTAGCAGTAGACTACTTATTCTACGCTCCACTGGTGAATCTTATATGTGTTGTTCTTGTCCTAAGTATTATCGTCCATTACCAAACTTTATGTGATTATTCTATTCAGTAATCTTCCCTAGGTTACAACAATAATGTTTTTCTTTTTCTCATATTCTTTCACATTCAGTAATCATTGTGCCTTGGTGACTTTATTGCCTCTCTCTCTCTCTCTCTCTCTCTCTCTTTCGATATATATATATATATATATATATATATATATATATATATATATATAAAGAGTAAAAGCTCGAAATAACGGCTCCGCAAACAATGGACTTCTGATTTAACGAACAAAATCAGCAAAAAAGAAACTCAAAACGCCCTTACGTAGCCAGAAAAGTCCGTTAGCTCCAGAATATGCTGCTGTTGTTTACTGGGGCAATCAACAGACAGGGATAGCCGCTTTTAACTTTTCAAACTTTATTTAAAACTAAATTTAAAACGTAACTTATACAGCATCTTTCTCTCTATCTTTCTGTGTAATTTATTATATAGTAACTTAAAAAATAAATTACACATACATATATATTGCATTCTCATTTATTTACAATAGTTTTGTAACATACTGGATATTTTTAGGCCACGAAAAAAGTCCTTAAGATTAACGGAGAAACGGTTTTAACAGACGCCCCACTATTAATCCGTTAAATTGAAGTTCCACTGTATAAAAATTGATGGCCAATAGCTCAGTACATGAAACTTAAAACCAAAATAGTACCAACTATAAGCAAACATGACAAGAAAGCAGTGTGACAAACCTAAAGTTATATGATGGCGAAATTGCGGATAATTTATGACTTACTCTCCTATCTATCTATCTATATATATATAGATAGATCTATCTCTATATATGTATAGAAATATATAGATCTATCTATCTCTTTCTCTCTCTCTCTCTCTCTCTATATATATATATATATATATATATATATATATATATATATATATAGATAGATAGATAGATAGATAGATAGGCAGAATGAATGATATAGATGGTTACACATATGATTATTTTATCAGATAAAGAAATGTTTTGCCCATCAAAATATCAATGATTCTTGCATAAGTGTAGAGGTTTTCTGCCACTGAATAATTATGAACTGCTTCCATATCACCGTAAGAATCCACTCCACATATATGGTTAAAATGTGTTCAGTGGTATCTCAATCCGATACTTCAACAGTTTTGTAAAGTTGGCAAAAAAAGAAAGAAGTTTTTTTTTCTGTTTAACCAACACACCAAAACAAAAGAGCAAATCTGTGCCAAAAAATGAGTAATGACCTCGACAGCGATGAATGATAAATATGTTTTCCGCAACTTACCGATATAAATACCCCCCCTATATATATATATATATATATATATATATATATATATATATATATGTATATATATATATATATATATATATATATATATATATATATATATATATATATGTATATATATATATATATATATATATATATATATATATATATATAAAATCCAGACGAAAATCTAAAAAGTGGAGATGGTTTCTTCATTACACATAAAACATGCAAAGGACAATCTTTCGGCATCGACTGATATGTTGAATGATAAATTACTTGCTGGCTTTAAAAGTTAAAAGTACTTCTGCATAGTTTCAAGTGCCAACACGACCCCAAACCAGATTTACAGACCCCATTGGCAGACGAACGCCTTGTAGGTCATTGTGTGTTTGTTCTTATTTTTACGGACAAAAACATAAAAAGATGAAAATACTCAAACGGAGAAAACTGCAACATCCTGTAAGATTCGACTATTTTTATCTATGTACAGTATTCACAGTCTAAGAGGTTGTAGATATCCTATTATTTTTTTTATTCATACCCCCCCAAGGAAGCTGGTAATGCCACTAGTGCCCAGTGCATAGCTGATAGAAGTACCTTAGGGTAGTCACCGGAAATACATGCAGGGACACCTACCCATAGCACGAAATAGCACTGTAGATACCCAGATATTACACGGGGACTGAGCAAAGACAAAAGATGAACGCGATTCAGCAATATAGAACATGGCGACTGACGTTGCATTTAAATTCTTTTAAAATTATACTTAGGAAATCGAGTAAATAGAAAGGAGTTCCACAGTCGGGAAGTGCGAGAAAAGAGACAGATTAGAAGTGGCGGTTTCATTTAGCTATTTCCTTAAACAGTTGGCACCCTTAAATTCCTGTATTCGGGGCTCCCGGTGGAAACTCATCAGCGATATATATTATATATAATTTATCATAATTCATGCCTCGAGAGCCAATCAAGGTAGGGATTTACTGCTAAAATGATATTGATGAATGAGGTGAGTGATATGAATGAAAGACCAGTTTATGAGGATAATGACAGATACTTTTTGACTCTTGACTCGAAAATCCTGTCCACGGAAATAAACATAGGAGTGCGGGGTTAACTCGACAAATGTCAATTCTTACGAAATAACCTTCGAAGTGGAAATGTTTTCTGATAGTTGTACAGAGGAAATGAAGGTGATTCGACTCTGTGGAAGGAGCATGGGATTTCCTGACTCTAAATGTTTAACCTAGATGAACTAAAGAATGGATCTTATCTGAACATTTGCCATAGAAGTAATGACAGTCTCAACAGGCTTACAACGTTCGTCTGTGGGTAAGGGGCAGCAGAGTGAAGAACAATACTTTACCAACATATCATTCGCTGTCTATGTCTGAAATGTAGAACGTAACGCATGTTATAATAAGGTTAATATGATTAAAAAAAAGCCGATTTGATGTCATGGAAACGAACACAAGCTCCAAACAGGGATGTTTGAAAGGGGTTCTATTGTGGATCGCACAAACACCGAATAATTATTTCAGAAAATTTCTAGGTATGTTGGTAGTGACGCATCGGTTATCTTTGTTTCCCACGACATCGTCATTTCAAATGTAAATTCTTGCATTTTTGTACAGGTTTCTGGACGGCCGTAAATGCATAAAAAGGTCAGCAGCGACACTCAGCACACTGTTCACACTGTATATAGATTACGCTGAGTAACATGATCTTTGTCCTTGAATAGCAGCTCTGATTTCCTCTTTGTTCACGCGTAGAGAGTAAAAAAAAACTTGCTAATACTTTCTCCAATCTTTGCTTTTGTGACAAGGATAATGATATTTCTGTAATTTAATAATTCTCATTGTGAAAACAGACGAAGGTGAAAATTCTTGTTCCCATCAAGTAGGAACAATATGACATAGGATTTAAAAGTGGCATTTATATATTTTAGGATTACAGAAGAGAGACCAGGAAAATTTAGAAGTGCGTAGGTTTTCGCACTTTAAGCTTATATTGTAAATTACTTTCAGCCCTCAAATATAGTCTCCCATCACGTTTATGATATACGATGTTTGTTAACGGTGTTCAAAGTCTAGTATACCCTGGTGGAAGCGCTTGCTTTGCGCCAATGAGTAAACTTTTTTCTTCTTGAATTTACCAAGTTAAGGTTGAAGGACATGTTTACCCTTCAGGATATCTACCAACAGCCCCACGCGGTCAGATGTGGAACTACGGCCTATTTCGCCGTAGCCTCGACAAGTTCCACGTGATTTTAGACTTGGGATTCCTCAGGATGCTGAGAACAACTGTGACACATATATTCTACACTGATTCCTCCATCCTACTGAATTTTTTTTTGTGTGTGTGGGGGGATTACTTGCACTCTATGATCTTCTTTATTTCTGGTCCGACAAAGAACCCGGCTTTGACTTTTGCTACAGACAGCTTAAAGCAGAAGTATTTAAGGTGCTTGACTCCTTATCTGAATCTGTAATAAAGTATTTCGTAAGGCCCAATTTTAAGCGCAGTGAAGGAGACAATACTCCTATAAAACGGTTCCCTATTTACATTATTCGGACTATTGTCCTCATCTTTGTTGCCATATTTATCAAAACGATTCGACCGTTGTACGCTCCGGCCTTCTTCATGGGGTTGGAATGTCGAATCGAACCCTTTATTTCGCTCGCTGGATTAGACTGTTCTAGTTCCACGTGCTATGTCTAATGGATGTCAGTTATCAGCTGTCCCCTTTTATTTCCCCTCTCCCATTTCTCCACTGCCTTAACCAGGTATTGAACTTACACTCTTTGGGTCCTGTCACTGGATCTAACCTACGAAATTTTAGGGTTCACTTCTACATTTCATCCAACTGAAGAAAGCCGGAGTGTACAACGACCGAAACGTTGTGATAAATATTGCAACAAAGATGAGGACAATAGTCCGAATAATATAAATAGTGTACATAAAGTTCATCTCAAAAATATAGACAGATTCAAAATGGTTCCGATCCAACGTTGTTCTTTCCCACATTGAACTCTGCCCGCTGTTTTAAAAAAATAAAAGTAAGAAAATATCTAAATTTAAAAAATCCCAAATTTTGACACTTGAAAATATCTCTTTCTAAAGAAGCAAAACTTTACATCTTATCTTCGAAAATACTTTAGCTAAGCTCTCAGATGAAATGAGGCGTCCAGCGTTTGACTTTATCTCCGACAGGCATGCCGAAATATCCCTTATAGGCCTCAAACATTTTAGCAGATGTTTCCACAGAGCACTTTTTGCTCTTGTCTTCATAAATACGCCACAGACGTAGCAAAATGCATTTGTCGGATGCTTAAAAATCTTTTGATTCCATCTGTAACGAATGCATCTATCAACGATGTCTAATATGTATTTGACAGCTGAAAGTAAACTGATATGCTTAGCTTACGTTCCCCGTATTGATACTGTCATTTATGTTGTCATAAGGTTCTAGAAATCCTTGAAACTTTTAGAAACTTCCCGAAAGATCTTGAAACTTCTAGAATAGTCCAGAAAATATTCCTTCGCCAACTCAGCGCTGAATCTGTCCGAAATATAATAGTAAATAGGTTAGTTTACCAACATCGATGTCTAGATCGCAAAAGCAAATCAGAAATACATAAAATGTCAGTTGTATACAACTGTATTCTCAAATAAATGATTAATAAGAATTTCCAGTGAAAGACACATGTAGGTGTGAGCAAGGGCCACTCAACCGTGAACGACGCTACTGAATCAGAACGAATTGAATAAAAAAGAAGGAAACCCAAATAAATGTATCAAAAAGAATAAATCAAAAAGAAATGTATCAAAAAGAAAGAATTGCAAAGAATTGTATCAAAAAGTAGAAATCACCAAGAATTGTATTAAAGAGAAGAAATCACAAAGAACTGTATTATGAAGAAGAAATCAAAGAACTTTATTAAAACCAGGAATCACAAAGTATTGCATAAAAAGAAGGAATCACAAAGAACTGTATTAAAAAGAAAGAATCAGAAAGAATTGTATTAAAAAAAGGATTCACAAAGAACTCTATTAAAAACGGAATCAGAATGTACTGTATTAAAAAGAAGGAATCACAAAGAACTATATTTAAAAAAAGGAATCACAAAGAATTGCATTACAAAGAAAGAAATCACAAAGAACTGTATTAAAAAGAAAGAATCACAACGAACTGCATTAAAAAGAAAGAATCACAAAGAATTGTATTAACAAAATGATCCATAAAGTACTGTATTAAAAAGAAGGAATCACAAAGAACTATATTAAAAAGAAGGAATAACAAAGAATTGTTTTAAAAAGAAGGAATCACAAAGAACTTTATTAAAAAACGGAATCCCAAAGAACTGTATCAAAAAGAAGGAATCACAAAGAACTGTATTAAAAAGAAGAAATCACAGCGAACTGTATTAAAATGAAGGAATCACAAAGAACTGTATTAAAAAGAAGAAATCACAACGAACTGTATTAAAATGAAGGAATCACAAAGAACTGTATTAAAAAGAAGAAATCACAAGGAACTGTATTAAAAGGAGGAATCACAAAGAACTGTATTAAGAAACGGAATCCCAAAGAACTGTATCAAAAAGAAGGAATCACAAAGAACTGTATTAAAAAGAAGAAATCACAACGAACTGTATTAAAATGAAGGAATCACAAAGAACTGTATTAAAAAGAAGAAATCACAAGGAACTGTATTAAAAGGAGGAATCACAAAGAACTGTATTAAGAAACGGAATCCCAAAGAACTGTATGAAAAAGAAGGAATTGCAAAGAACTGTATTCAAAGGAGGAATCACAAAGAACTGTATTAAGAAACGGAATCCCAAAGAACTGCATGAAAAAGAAGGAATTGCAAAGAACTGTATTAAAAAGAAGAAATCACAAAGAACTGTATTAAAAAGAAGAAATCACAACGAACTGTATTAAAATGAAGGAATCAGAAAGAACTGTATTAAAAAGAAGAAATCCCAAGGAACTGTATTAAAAAACGGAATCCCAAAGAATTGTATTAAAAAAAGGATTCACAAAGAACTATATTTAAAAAAAGGAATCACAAAGAACTGTAAAAAAAACGAATCACAAAGAATTGTATTAAAAAGAAAGAAATCACAAAGAACTGTATTAACAAAATGATTCATAAAGTACTGTATTAAAAAGAAGGAATCACAAAGAATTATATAAAAAGAAAGAATCACAAAGAATTATATTAAAAAGAAGGAATCGCAAAGAATTATATTAAAAAGAAGAAATCACAAGGAACTGTATTAAAAGGAGGAATCACAAAGAACTGTATTAAGAAACGGAATCCCAAAGAACTGTATGAAAAAGAAGGAATTGCAAAGAACTGTATTCAAAGGAGGAATCACAAAGAACTGTATTAAGAAACGGAATCCCAAAGAACTGCATGAAAAAGAAGGAATTGCAAAGAACTGTATTAAAAAGAAGAAATCACAAAGAACTGTATTAAAAAGAAGAAATCACAACGAACTGTATTAAAATGAAGGAATCAGAAAGAACTGTATTAAAAAGAAGAAATCACAAGGAACTGTATTAAAAGGAGGAATCACAAAGAACTGTATTAAGAAACGGAATCCCAAAGAACTGTATGAAAAAGAAGGAATTGCAAAGAACTGTATTCAAAGGAGGAATCACAAAGAACTGTATTAAGAAACGGAATCCCAAAGAACTGCATGAAAAAGAAGGAATTGCAAAGAACTGTATTAAAAAGAAGAAATCACAAAGAACTGTATTAAAAAGAAGAAATCACAACGAACTGTATTAAAATGAAGGAATCAGAAAGAACTGTATTAAAAAGAAGAAATCCCAAGGAACTGTATTAAAAAACGGAATCCCAAAGAATTGTATTAAAAAAAGGATTCACAAAGAACTATATTTAAAAAAAGGAATCACAAAGAACTGTAAAAAAAACGAATCACAAAGAATTGTATTAAAAAGAAAGAAATCACAAAGAACTGTATTAACAAAATGATTCATAAAGTACTGTATTAAAAAGAAGGAATCACAAAGAATTATATAAAAAGAAAGAATCACAAAGAATTATATTAAAAAGAAGGAATCGCAAAGAATTATATTAAAAAGAAGAAATCACAAAGAACTTTATTAAAAAACGGAATCCCAAAGAACTGTATCAAGAAGAAGAAATCACAAAGAACTGTATTAAAAAGAAGAAATCACAAAGAACTGAATTTAAAAGGAGAAATCCCACAGAACTGTATTAAAAACGCAATGACAACGAGCTGTATTAAAAAGAAGAAATCACAAAGAACTGTATTAAAAACGACGAATCACGAAGTAATGCATTAAAAAGAAGCAATCATAAAGAACTGTATTACAAAACGGAATCACATAGAACTGTATTAAAAAGAAGAAATCAAAAAGAACTGTATTAAAAAACGGAATCACAAAAAATGTATTAAAAAGAAGGAAACACAAAGAACTATATTAAAAAACCGAATCACAAAGAACTGTATTAAAAATGCGGAATCACAAAGAACTGCATTAAAAAGAAGAAATCACAAATAAATATTTCAAAATGAAGGAATTGCAAAGAACTGTATTAAAAAGAAGAAATCACAACGAACTGTATCAAAAAGAAGGAATCAGAAAGAACTGTATTAAAAAGAAGAAATCACAACGAACTGTATTAAAAAGTAGGAATCACAAAGAAGTGTATCAAAAAGGAGGAATCACAAAGAACTGTATTAAAATAAGGAATCACAAAGAACTGTATTATCAAGACGGGATCACAAAGAACTGTATCCCATTAATACAGGAAAGAGCGATAATGTTTAATGAAAATTGTCTTAATAAAAAAATTTTTAAAATTTCAACCGACATTAGCACTGGTTGCTCAGTCAATTAATACTGAATATTTCCTTGTAAGGAATGTTAGAATTACAATTATCTTGATGTCTTTGCAACCCAATATGTTTATCAAGACGTTTGAAAACGTGTCTGGAACGATGGATGATATATATGAATTGATGAAACAACAGCTGATTCGTTCTGTTAGCCTACCTACAACTCAACTGGTAAAGGGATTTTCCATTCATAGCATAGATGTGGCACAAGGCCAACAGTAAGGGTCACTCAGTGAGGACCGAACTCACTACTCAGTCATAATTTTGGTAGCAAAGCCTCGAGGTGACCAAACTCAACTGGTAAAGGAAGCGTGTAATCACGTATCGCAGAACGCTATTTACCATATGTAGTTTTGTATAAATGCGAGAGTACAGATCAGTTTCAAAACTCAAGGCTTATCTCTATGTCTATAATATTCAAAATGTGTGTGTGTATGTGTGTGTTTGTGTGAGAGAGAGAGTGCGTGTGTGTGTGTGTGTGTGTGTGTGTGTGAGCGAGAGAGCGGATGCTGTTTATGCGTTTCCACAGTCTTCATCCGATTTAGATGAAATTCTTTTTGTATGATAATTCTTCAGTGTCGGCTTTGAGCCCAAATTGTCTGGAAAAAATTAAAACCTTGAAGTTGAAAAATCGAAAAAACTGACATTTAACACTTTGCCCAAAAATCAATTGCAAATTTTAATGTCTGTAAAAAGCAACGTACACTCAATTTAGAGAGTTGAAATCTACCGCAAAAGATTATTTGAATTATGTAAAAAGAAATCATATTATAAATAAAAATTATCGTATATTATTATTATGACGGACCATGGAAGACGTTCCTTCCTTGCAAGATTGAGAATGCAAAAACGGCCCTTTTCAGGCGCCCCCCGCCATTCAAATTATTAACTCCACATATGTGCCTCAGTTGCACACAATTGCTGTTGCTAATATTGTCTGGTGCGCTGTCTTTAAACTTAAACTGATCCAACTGAACGGCAAAAATTCCCACTAATGAAACACCTGGTCGAAAACTGGTTTTGCTGCTAGTATGTAATACAGTGTAACCCGGATATAAGAGACGCGGATATAAGAGAAATCCGGATATAAGAGAGATTTTCTCTGGTCCCGAATTAGAGCCTGTGTTAATGTATATATAATAGACCAAACCCGGATATAAGAGAAACCCGGATATAAGAGATTTATTATCCTGTCCCGACAACTCTCTTATATCCGGGTTACACTGTATATTAATGAACTTTGAGAACTTTTGAAAGCTCTTTTCATTTTTGAACCTGTGAACTTATTAATCGTTATGAGTGATTATTTTCTGTAATTATGTTATCGCTAATGTTGAGGGGTTCTCCCCTTTTTACACAAATGGACTCACCCAGCATATACATATACTACTGCTACGTGAAGACCAGAAAAAGACCGAAGAGAGGAGGGAGTGAAAGGTTGTAGGTAACCGGAAGAGTAAGGTGAAGGTAACAGACCGAACGAACGCAGAGATCAAGAGTCACAGTGAGCGAGCACGTATACTCAGTAAGAAGTCAGCAGCGATACTTGAATCCCAAAGACTGTATAGATATTTTGCTACTAACCCGTATTCCTGGAACTACTAACCTGCATTACCAGTTTGTATTATTACGTTAATACATTATTTTCCTATATTCATTCTTGGAGTTTATTATTTATTGGCACCGGATTTCATCCCGGAATCCACCACAGTTAACTATATGCTTAATCTTGAGTAAATAGAAACACATATTCAGAACAATGAAATTTTATTTTCTGTCAGTTTATTTCTTAAGCCGAAAGTATACAAATTCTACAGGTATACAAATGTTGCATATGTCAGATATCGATCTGAAGAAGAAACAGAATCAATAAGTGTCGGCCAAAGATCTTGTCAAATAATCAAAATGTGTAAATGACACGAAATGAGAGGGCGCCTACCGGGTCACGGATAAAAGTTATTGGGAAATCAACCGGCTTTCAACTTCAGTCAAAATCAACGATTGCTTTAGCGTTGCATTGATAAATTTCAATTCCGTCCAAACCGACAAATCATTTGTCACAAAGAAAAAAAAATAAGTTTAATTATTAAAATAAAACGGGATGTATCGGGACATCTTCAATATATTGAAAACTGGCAGTGCGGACTTGGCAGCCAGTTAAATGAGTGTAACTCAACTGTGTACTCGACAGAAAACTATAGGCAGTCTTTGTTCGGTAGCTGTCTACCTCCCCAGAAGAAGCTCTGTCCTTTGGCAGAGTCTCGTCTGGGGAGGGGTCAACGAACAATTTTTGTCCTAATCTACGGGCTAGGAATCGCCCCACTTTAAAAAAATCGGCCTTGTGCCACTGGGGGGGGGGCGCTTGCGTAAATACCGACCATCTGTCTTACATAGCAAGACACACTTTCATGGGCTTCTGAAATTGACAGTGAAAGTTTTTGTTTTTTGTTTTTTGTTTTGTTTTTTTTTTCCTAAGATTATGTGTTCTACGATTATTGTATTCCCAGTGCTGGCACAAAGTAATTGTTCATATTACTCAAATAATATTTTAGCCAAACATCGCATCAGACACGTCTGACAGCTGAACTATTTTCCGGATTTATCTCCCAGCAACTTTCTAACTTATCCCAAGCTAAAATCGCCTTAGAGAATGGCTTAGCAACTGAGGACGATCCTGGACGAAGGCTTTGCTGTCTTATAGATTAGAGGTGACCATGGCATTAGTGTTTGAAATCCCAAGGAGTGTATTATGATAAAGAATAATGGGACATTGCCTATTTTCCGTTAATTTTAAATGGCTGTATACTTTCTGGACAGATCACATATTTTTAAGAAAATCTATAGACAGAGAAGAGGCAGGGTAGAGTGATAGATAGCGACTCGGATTGAGGAATCCATTACATTCACTTACGTGTTAATACCCTTGGGAAAGGTATGGATCCTCTTCTTCTCCCCCTAGCAGGACTTGGATAGCAACTGGTTTACCGCAGAAAATACTACGGGAGAAATCTGCCTCGTCAGTCATGTATTGAAAGATACATGATCAGCTAAGTGTGTATCACTCATGGTACATAACTGATTGACATGGACAGGATTCAAACAATATTTGAGTAAAAACGATTAGGGATAAAATTGTTGAATGAATTGATACACCAGAATCGGCGAAGCATTCAAATGAATTGCATAAAAATACATAAAACCACTCATTTGGCACAATTCAACGTGGTTTTTAATTGTTAGCAAGCTTGTTACAAAAGATCAGTTATAACTGAATAGTAAATACGATCTACTCTGGGTACGTCAATCTTTGGGATTTGTGCCACATCTAAGCTCTGTTTAGGAAACCCCCATAAAACCACTAATTAAAAAGAACAAAAAATATTCTCCAAAAATGAAAGTACCACGTTCAACACAAGTTTCACAAGTTCAAAACGGAGATCAGGTGAATACAGTTTCGAGAATTCGCAAACAAAGGCAGAAAATATAACAGGCATGGTGGAAGAAACATATACTTATTCCAAAAAAGGTTCGAAATTATAAAACTACACTTGAGGAAAAACAAACAGTAACGAGATTGAAACGGTGTCTTAATGAAACAATCAACAAAGACAATGACTTCATCTCAAATAGAACTAAATTCACTGAATCGATTTTACGTCAAGATCCATTTTATGCTGTTTTCCCATTCTTACGTGCAGTTTTTATGGACTTATTCTGAAAATGCCTGTATTCATTAACATATTCAATTAATTTAAAGGTGTTGCTTAGTTACTGCCGTGTTGATTATTTTAAAAAAAATGATAAAAATCATCAAAATTGAATGACTTGAAGTGAATGCCAACGAGAATGAAAAGTTCATGGCAGATGCAAGTCTTGGCAGGAATTCCGCCTCCATCTTTTGTTCTTTGATGATGTGATTGATAGAAAAATGAAAGCAGATGAAGCTAATTTAGCTGCCAACCATCATTACCTTAATTGCTTCTCCAAAGAATGAGAGAGGCGTCAAATGTCCTACTCTTTCACAGGACTGGATTATAATTCGGCAGCAAACAGCATGATAAATGATTAATGAATGCAAATGAGAGAAGAGCATAGGTGCATGCTAATTAACCTACTCCCGAGAGAGAGAGACAAAGATTCTGTATATATATATATATATATATATAGAGAGAGAGAGAGAGAGATAGGATGGTCCGAAAGTCTTATCATCCATACATCATATAATTTACTTTTCCAGATGGTTTACACGAATTCCTTCAGTTTAGAAGAGATGGAGGGGTGACAAGTCTTCCGGACCAGCAAGTGTATATAAATATATATATATATATATATATATATATATATATATATGTATAAAGAGAAATATCAGAAGACTGAGATAGATAGATATGGAAAAGATAGGAAGATATTAAGCCCACACACAAAGGTATATATATATATATTATGAAATGAACAAAGTCCAACAATTATTTTAAAGCATTTTTATATTATATTATAAACATAGCATTTACGTAAATATTTGTATCTATAAAAGGAACGTTTAAACAAAAAAAATACCATAATACACACATACACACACACACACTTATATATATATATATATATATATATATATATATATATATATATATATATACGCATTTTTAATATATATACATTTATATGTAAGATATTTTTTATATTACGTATATATGTGCATTATAAAAAGAAGTTTTTGTGTAAATCTATAGATATCGTGCTGTTTGTTTTTATTTTGTCGACTGCACATTATAGTAGGGTCAATTGGCCACCCTCTATGAGAAAAAGAGCACCATGACGCATTTCAATCCGCCGGAAATTAGCAAATGGCACCCAGTATTGCTTGGCATTCGCGCCGGAAGCTCCAATACGAAAACTCCAATGTTTTTGCGTGTCAATCTCTGGACAGTGCAGAGAAATCAGATCGAGTTTGATGAGTTTCATATGATTACGAAGGTTTTTGGAGTAACCATAAGTGATTGCGACGTTATGCCTCTATTCATCTTGCTACTGTGCCTCAAACTCAACAGGGAGGCCGACAGCAAATGCCTCGAGGAAGTAGTGCTGAATCAAGGGGGTGCCTGCTAGAAACCATATATCTGGCAACAGGACCCTGCACCAATGCCACAGAAACAGGACAATTTAGCCATGGTTGTCAGACAATTTCTGCGACCGCATTACACTTTATATCTGGCCACCTAACACCATAGACTGCAATCCTCTTGATTATTATTTGTGGGACTCAGTTGAGCTAGAAAAAAAACAAAAACGTATTACTACCAAAGTGGAAGTGAAGACAAGTATTATGGTAGCTTATTACATCCGTTTCTTCTTGGCATAGATTCGTACCCCACGCTGTTTCAGCTCTAATTTAGTAAGAACGGGAAACAAACAAAAATACCTGTCGTATATTAAACAGGGGGAGATTTGTTGATCATGAATCTTGCGATGCCTCAGCGTCTTAATAAATTACATACATTTTATTTTTTTATTCAAACATCATTTTAAATGGTGATTACGAATTTTCTGGTGGCATAAAACTGAATTCATATGTCGTTTAACAGAAAGTCAATTTTTTTTTAAATCTCGAGATACTACGCAGTCGTATTTTGAAGAGAATTGTTGAAATTTTATGAGGTAGAATCCTGCTTATGTGGTAAACTTAACATTGTTTTTACATTGATTTAATGTTTACCTGCTTTGGAAAGCATCTGTTTTTTAATTTAAGTTTTTATTAAAGGTCAGAGAAAAGATTCGTTTCTTGTATTATTTGTTTCGTTTTTTTGGAAAACTAATGTCTTCAACTTTCTTTTTATATCTCCTCTTCTCAGTAATTTAGAGAAAAAATGTTTGTTTCGCTGAGGTTTTTTGCAATCTTCACTTGTTTTTGTTTCATTTTTATAGTGTAACGATATTTTTTTATTTGTAAAACAATAGACAATTATTAAAACACTGACCAAAACTGAAGAAAAATTTGTGGGAAACCTGTACCGATATGTTGTATATATATATATATATATATATATATATATATATATATATATATATATATATATATATATATATATGTGTGTGTGTGTGTGTGTGTGTGTGTGTGTGTGTGTGTGTGTGTGTGTATTGTAAAGATTTACATTGGAACATGCAAGTTACTGCGATAAAAATGCATATTTGTTTCCACGTCCACGATTTTATTTAAAAATACAATTTATGAAACATCATTTCTTTTTACATTTTGTGAACATTTTTCATAGAAGGCAAGGAAACAAATATATATTAAAAGAATTGTTCATTCCATAAAAGGAAAAGAGTGAAAAAACAAATTGAAATAAAAAAAGGAAATAAAATAAAAAATCAATAAACTGATGTTTTATAAATTGCATTTTTAAATAAAATCATGTATTACCACCATTGTTAGCCACCTGACGAGATGTCTTTGGACGCCGAAACAAATATGCATTTTTGTCACTTGAACTTACATGTTCTAATGTAATAGTTTATAATAAATTGTTAATGAATAATTGTATATATATATATATATATATATATATATATATATATATATATATATATATATATATATATATATATATATATATATATATATATATATGTAGTGGGCGATGAAAAGATTTTAGCCAACCTTGATTACAGCAATTTTGGCTTGTGTAATACCGTCTTTCCTTTTTTCTTCAGTCAATACTTTGTTAGTATCTAGCTACTCTCATCTATGAAAAATAGTTGACTTATATCTTGTCATGAAAGTTCGTGCAAGTAAGGAAATTGTGGAATTTCAACGAGGGCAAATAATAGGATGGCCTCAGCGTGGCAAGCCAAATAGAGAAATTGCTAGATTTTGCCAGGTTAATCATCAAACGGTTACTAATATTGTCAAGGAATTTAATGAAAAAGGACATTGTAGTGTGGAACAACGTTCAAGAAGACTAAGCATCGTGTCTTAGCGAAGGAAAAAAAGGGTACTGAAGTGGAAAGTCATGAAAAAACCGTCGTCAGATCATCGAAGATGTCGCCAACAACATGAAAACCATATGCAGTGAAAAAGACTCTGAAAGAGCCAGGCTATCAATTATATTATTATGACAAGCTTCGTGTTGTACTTTAAATATTCATTGTGGTTTCATTTATAAATGTTGTTATTTTTATTCCCCGACTCCCACAGACAAATTGTACATATGGGAAATAGTTAGGAATAGATAAAGACTTTGAGATATTATACTGAATGTAATAACAATGTTAAGTAAGAATGTGGTGTTTCGGTGTATAGAATACTGTAGTATGTTTGGGACAGTAATTGTGGCGAGTTAAGATTAAGATTGAAGACCACTTTCCACTTTTAGTCTTGTGCCACATTTTTGTATTATTCAAAACAAATATTGCTTTAGTATCTGTTTATATTTCTGAGATGAGATATTATGTACACTATTTAAATTATTCGGACTATAATAACAACGAAAGTTGCAATATGAGCTCTGGTAAAAAAATAAACATGCAGTGATAAGAGCGAAAAATTGCAATACGAGCACTAGTAAAAAATGGTTGCTAAACACATTAATCTTATAAGTCCCAGAAATTCATATATAGATGTCTTTAAGGACGCATGGCACTGTGGAAAAAGGCGTTGTTTAAATCCAGTGACAAGACCCAAAGTGCTGAGTTCAATACTCGGTTAAGGCAGTGGAGAACATGGCGAGGTCAATTAACAGGCGATAACTGATAACTTAACATCCATTAGACATGGCACGTGGAAATAGAACAGTCTACCCCAGCGGACGAAATAAAGGGTTCAGTTCGACATTCCAAACACCTGAAGAAGGCCGGAGCGTACAGCGGTCGAAACGTTGTGATAAATATGGCAACAAAGGTGAGGACAATAATAATGCAAATAGTGTAAATATTGCTTTCTTCTTTACTACATCAACTTTAAGAGTAGTAATAGATTGACAACTTTGTTTTATCATTTACTGTTGAAATTGCTAGCTATAATCGTAAGTTCTATTCTGATAGTTTGTTCTCTCCCCAGAATTTAAAGAGAATTGTGAGACCGTCTTTAGGCTTCTTGCTTGCATATCAACTACAGTCTTCATAAATTTAAATGAAACCCCAATCTTCATATGCTGCCTATTTTATTTTTGTTCTTTTATTGTTCTTTCTCCTCAATACCGCTTTCTCAGTTTATTTAATTCTCTGTAAACACTTGCTTATTAATGGCGTTTTTGTCTTGCTTCGGCGGGAAAAGTCAACATCTACCGAATCATATATAAAACATCAAGTTTCACATATACTGAAACTTATATAATCAATTAAACCAGAAACATGTAAAGCAAAAACATCGCTTCATATTCATAAATCAAGTAATAAATTTATTTAAATTATTCGTTCAGTACTCATTGAAAAGAAAGATCTTTTCTGTAACTCTCTTTTTTGCATTATTAAATAAGTCCTCCCTATTTTTTTTCTTTTTGCAAAGACGTTCGTCACGTAAATGTCTGTAAGACTGAGATATATCTATATTGTCTCCATTTCAATAACCTTTTCTCAGGGGTTTTTGCTACTTTAGTGACCCCGGTCCTGCCTTTATGACCTGCAGCTACTTTGTGTCTTCTTCAGAACTGTCCTTTGCTATTTCGCCTTATCAATTCGACATAAACTGTCTGCTGGTCAATATTCATTATCTGTTTTTCGCAATTTCACCATAGAAAATATATTCTCGAGCGAATATTCACTATTGACATTTCAGCTGACCCACAGGCCAATTAGGAAGTGTTGCTGAAAAGGTCTCACCAGTACCGATTTCCCATCACCTAACCAAATTAGGACACATCACATTTTTTCTGAAGGCCTTCTTGGTTCGTCCAAGAACTATTTAGTACCTCTCTACAAGTGTAGAATAGTATTGTCATTTTCGTTTATTTTTCTGCTTCCATGGAAGAATGTCCCACACGATAAATAGGTTGAGAAAGTGAAATTTTCTTAAAGATACTCAAGTGCATAGAACACAGGCTGTTATAAAACATCGAAAAGTGATCTGCCTAGCAGTAGAACAGGTGATCAGGAGCGAACGCACGTACGTCAATAGTCTACTATCAAACATCTTTTTACTTCAGTTTCTTAATAGATTTGGTGATATAAATGTACCCATGGATTTGGTACTATATTTTATGATGTAAATTCATTAATATTTTTTAAACCAAGACTGTAATTCCAACTACATTTTTTTTTACAAAATTCGCTACAGCTATAATGTTTTATTAATTTGATTTCATCATTCCGGCTATGAGTTTTCTATATTCGGAATTGCGTTAACCCCTATAAATTTCACTAAATTTGCTTTGTGGTCATACCTCTAAAGTTTTATTAATTTGATGTCCTCACTCCAGCTATAAATTTTCTATATTCGGAATTGCTTTAATGCCTATAAATTTTACTAAATTTGCTTTGTGGCTATACCTATAAAGTTTGTTATTTTTAATTTCATCCCATCATTCCGATGATAAATTTTCTAATTTTGGAGCTATGTTATATTGTGATATACCTCATCTTGTACTTTTTTGATAATTTCGTCTCGTTATTACACATACAGAATGTTACTAAACTTTCTACCGTGACCAAATCAATGAAATCTTATTAAATGAGGAACCAGAGTTCCGCCTACAAAGTTTAATATTTTAGAAAATTTTATACCTTTACTCTAACAATATTAGAACACATTGATAACTTTGATACTGTGTTTTCGTCGGTTTAGTTACATTCACTTGCACGGAAACACGCTTGAAGAAGGTATGAATGCATCTCTTCTCCCTCTCAGCTATGGTTTAAATAACAGGCCAGAGAGGTGATTTCGCCTTGGTTGGCACACATTCTACTACAGAAAGAAATGGCAACCTATTATGAGACAATGGAAAGAAAAAGGAAACTTATACTTAACATCAGAAAGAAGCAGTTGAAATTTCTGGAGCTCGTAATGAGGAAGGAATGCTTGGAAATTCTGATACTCACAGGACAGATTGTAGAAAATAGAGAGAGAGAGAGAGAGGAAAGCAGAGCGTAACATACATGATGGTCTTGAGCAAATGATTAGAAGTAAAGGGTTTGGGAAAAATAACAGAAAGACAAGCTATAAGTGACAGAAAAATTCGGAGGCCATGATCGCCTACATCCCGAAGGGACACGGCACACAAGAGAAGAAGACTTCGGAAATAATCTCCTGCCTCGTCAGTCATGAATCGAAAGAGTCATGATCGCCCAATGGTGTATCACGTATGGCACATAATTGACTGATTCCATCTATAGATGTTTAAACTGAATACATTTCAAAAACAGTAAGAGTATTTTCTTACTATAATATGCGTACTTGCATGGAATTTGTTTTGAGATGTGAACGATAGATTTTACTTTAATTTGGCAAGTTTCAAATCATAGGAATATGTTAATTCTTGCTGGCATAACCATATTAACAAATTGCGCACAATTTCAATTACTTAATTTTTCTTTATAAAAACGCCGAAACTAACAATTCTTGAAAAAGGTTTCACGGCCTGTTCAATCCCAGCTTTGATTATTAAAGAACAGAAAATCTTTCTATACTTCAAAAATATTTAGTAAGACATCAGACAAAATTACAATATGCTTAGAATAGACGTTTTTTTACCAATATTAAACTGCCAGCTAATTTATTATAATAAATTTTACTAACTGAAAAATCATAATAATAGTAATGCTTCATACAATTATTGCATGTATGCAATAATTAATGAGAATTCCGAATCGAGGATTCTGATAAAATTAACCATGAACTCTGTAATTGATTTCCTGTAGCATGTTAGCCATTTAATCCTAAGGCAAGCGATTGTCGAAGGCAAGGGGATGTGGATCCAAGTTTTATTTGAATTTCCATTCTGATGAAAAAAAAATAGTTCCAATCGACGCTGCTAGGTAAAGTTTGTAATATGACGTTTTGTGGAATTGCGAAAAATTCAACAGAAATATATTGAAAGAAATGCCGAAAATTGACGATATGTCATATTAAAAAATCTCGCTATTGTTACTCTCAGCTTAAGGCAAAACTTAAAAATCGCAACGAATCTGAAAATTGCGAAGAATAAAAAAAATAAAATATATATGATTAGATCAGAGCTTCTGTTGCCGCTTGTCTAATTGTTAAGGAAAAAAGCCGAGCTAAAAGAGATTTCGCGATAAGAAAAAAAGATTATAATTATTAATGTTATAAAACATTTCTATTAAGGGCATTTCAAATCAGCTCATTTATTGAAGAAAGTAATCCCATTTGGTTTAAGATTTGTTATACTTTTAAATATCTTTCAAATGTTAAAGAACAAATCCCAATGCTGGATGTCCAAATACGAGATGAAGAGGAGATTTTCAATCTCGGGATTCAATCCTGATTTCAAAAAGTTATATGTGTGACGTCACCCCGGCCTCTCTGCACCCGTGTTATCCCGTGACGACCAATGTGACTTGGTATTGGTCGCGGCGCCAAATGTGACGTTTTAACCCTTGGCTGATTCGGGTGGGAATCTGGTTAGATTCGGTATCAGCTTTGTCGTTCCCAGCTCGTCTCCAACGTCTGGTTACCGAAGTAACTGCTTTGATTTCTAATCTAACCTACCCACGTTGTGATTTGATCTTAAGTAGACGAAATCAATCAGTCGCCGGGCCGTAATGCAAGCCGAAATCGAGCAAAGGTGACATCGAAACAAGTATATGTAAAAGAAAATAAAGTAACAACTCGAAAAGTTCAAATGTGTTAAAAAAGAATAACAAATATTTTTATATCTGGTTTCTGAATACAGGACTGCGTCTTTCTGACAAACCGCTTCTATGCATTCGTGACACTTTGGGTTTGTTAGGCGAGTCTTAATATCTGAAGTTGTTTTTCGATAACTGTTTTTTTTTTTATCTTCAGATGATATTCGTAAAACTTGTTTTGGTTGTGTGAGTCTAAGTCGTTCTTCAAAAATAAATTGTTCTTGGTTAGAAGTCGAAGTCGGAATGCGTGGATCTTCAGTCAGCTTCCTGCGAGGCTGGTCTCAGAGCTCACAGCTCAACACTGCCTCTGCGTCTCTCTCCCCAACACCAACTTCCACCTAACTAACTGCCGTCTATTCGCTGCGACTCTGTTTATATGGACGCCAACCAAAAGCGGGTGTGGGCTTATCGGGGTTTGAGTTCCTCGATAATTTTAAATCCACAATAAGGATTTTCATTGTCTTCGGACAGGAAAATTTATTACTTTCAATTTTTGGAAGTCCATTACTTTCTGCCCCAGAGGCGTTCTTAAGGAAATCGTCCTCCCAAATTCTTCCTTTCTCATATTGGTATCTCACACCAATCCCCTCAGAGGCCGTCAACAGGTTTCCCTTCTCTCTCACAGTGGTATCTCACACCAATCCCCTTAGAGGCGTCAACAGGCCTCCCCTCCTCATATGATCACCTTCGCCTACCGCTCACGTCACCATTCAGCCAATGAATGCTCAGAAGCGTGGGTGTGGCTAGAGTGGCCTCAGTTTAAAAGTATCGCTCAAAAAAAAAAATTATCTTTCCTTTTTTTTTTCTTTTCTTCTTTTTTTTTAACCGAATGTCACCTGGAATTTATCAACGAGATTTTCGCCAGCGTCAAGTGGGTGGTCATCTGGACATCTTCGCACTCTGTATCCAATTATCCATCCCTGTAAAAAGCTTTTATCCTGTCCAGGCCTGGACAATAAAACAGGTGGTCTCTTTCCAAAAGCAAATGATATCTCCGAAAGATAGTTAATGGTTTATTCTTTTCCCTTCCTTTTTTTCTGGGGGTGGCCTGGGCTGACGCCAGTCTCGGTCAGTGCGTGACCTGATTACCATTATCTCCCGGCTTCTGTTTCGTAGACCACTTGACCAATTTGAAATTTTCATTATTGCCATGGGCATATTGCTATCTTCTTTCGCCGCGTCATAACATAAATTAATTCCGACAGATCCGTGGTCTTACGAATTTCCTATCTTCCGTGAAAAAAAAACTTTTTTTCGCAAATGAAAATAAAACCTTTACCACTTTTCTTTGTTAAAAAAAAAAATAACAACGCTTAGTATGTCTTTTCGTGATAGCTTCTCGCCTTAATTATTTCTCACTTTTAATTTTCATGCGACCTCTAAATAGTGTCACATATGTCTTTGTAGAGGAAATGTGGTCCGAATAAGAAGTGTTTCAAACACACGGACGGATAGACAGAATGTGCCGTTTATTTATTTCTATAGAAGGAAATTACCTGCCTTGGTTGGAATTTGAACTCGGCTAACCGATTCCGTTTCACAAGATGATAATTATTATGACATAACAAACATTAAATGCTGTACATTTATATGCATTTTCTTTGCGAATGATTCTCCAATAAATTTGGAAGTAGCGAGTTATTTCAGCTGATAACAGTTACGCTACGTGATAAATAATTTCTCCTTTTTATTGAAAAAAAAATTTGGAAAAGAAAGCGTCTTCCTGCGGAAGGTAAGAAGGCAGTCTGGAAAGAAATACTGTTAAATAATTTCATTTATTCATTTTGAAAGAAGATATTTTCACATCGTCTTTCTGTAAATAATATACATTTTGATAAATAAAAAAATAAAGATGAAATTCATGAAATGTCAACTAATAAAATGTATTGACTGAAAAACAGTTACGAATAAAAACAAGTCGACATTTTCGATTTTTGTTCGTTGATTGCGTCAGAGAAGAAAATATCAAATTGTTTGCCACAGTTGCTTTTCCGGTTTATGCTGCTGAATTCCTATTCTATAAACTATTTATTCTTTTGAGATTTTTTTACTAAAATGTTCACCTCATAAAGGCCCAAGAGCCACTCGAGGTATAGTGGTACTAAATGAGGTTCTTGTATGATTGAAAGAGGAGGCAGTGAGCTCAGATTATGAGGATATGTTGGATACATAACGATTGACCCTTGACTTAAAGAGCTTAAGATTGTAGTGTTCGGTGAACCATATTCTCGTGTGTTTATTCCACAAAGTAACAGTTCTTGTAGTTTCATATATATATATATATATATATATATATATATATATATATAATTTTTTTAAAATCCCGGAAATAAATTAAATTATTTACTGTAAATTATGTTTACCGAAGAAAAATTATGATATAAAAAATGTGAAAACGATTTATTTTCATATTATCTATGGACGGAAAATGTGACATACAAATCAAAATGGGAATAAGAATAACGAAATATGTCTTCCAGAAACTAAGCAAAGTATTATGATATCGAAAGATATTGTTAGAAACAAACAGAAGAGTACATGACCAGATGATAAAAACGTTAGCTGAGTAATTCAAAGAGTGACTTGACTCAAATAGCTGTGTGTTCAATACCTGGCAACAGCAGAGGGGGAAACAACTTGGAGAGATCATTTACTAAAGATATCCAAAAAATGCAAACACGTGAAACCCCCGTGGTCAAAATGTTGGGCTCGGTTCGAAATTATAACGTATATCAACTGAAGAAAGTCGGAGCGTTAACGATCGATATGTTGAGCGTTTGAAAATAAAGATGAGGACAATAG
Source organism: Acanthosepion lycidas (assembly GCA_963932145.1). Classification (NCBI taxonomy): domain Eukaryota; kingdom Metazoa; phylum Mollusca; class Cephalopoda; order Sepiida; family Sepiidae; genus Acanthosepion; species Acanthosepion lycidas. The sequence continues at coordinate 43,936,403 of OZ010582.1, forward strand.
TCCGAACGATGAAAATAGGGTAACTAGTAAACAAAAGAACGCTGAAACAGTATGTAATATCTATCCTCCTATATAGTTGTAAATGAAGGACCCTTTCCTCGCGTATGAATAGATAAACTGATAAATGCTAAGAATACTATAGACAGAACTTTAGAATAAAGAAATCTTGAGAAAAATAGAAACAAGAAATTTATCATTTCCATGAGAGAAAAAAGATGGAAATATCTAAGACATAATGAGGAAAGCAGGCTTAGAGTCTTTAATACTCATATGATCTATTGAAAACAAGAGAAAACAGCAAGTAATATATTTAAAGAATTTGTGTGAATAATTTTTTTTTATATAAATAAAGTTTCAAGAGTCACTCATAGTAGTGGATTACTGAACAAGGCGTGTGGCATGAACGGAAGTGGAGTTAGAGAGAAATGCAGATTAGGAAGACAGGGATCACAGATATCGGTTGACTATTGACTTTAAGAGGTTAAGATTGCAGTTCAGGAAAGCATCCGCGTGGGAGTTCGTTACGTGTGGAACTACCTCCTTACAAATGGAATACGGATGAAATGTAGGTGATTCGACTCCGTGCATGTAACATAGATCTGAATTGGTAGACCTATGGCAGAACCGGCACAAAATGGTATGGTAATCGATCAAAAGACAATTTGAGCAACAAAGCTTATGAATTTGGCGGAGGGGTGCTATGATTGGCGCAAAAAGAGATTTTATATTGATTTATCCGGTACAACTCTGATATTCAAACGTATACTTATTTACAAATTTCAACTAAATGACTTCAGTTAGTGAACGTGGCAGATAAAATTAATTGTCCTTGTTTTCATTTTACGACCAGTGAATGCATGGCCGATCATGGCTCTCCGCAGTTTCTTCTTCGTTATTTTTTGTGAGTTGCTATGGCATCTTACAAAAACTAATGAAGTAGATTTCTGAGTCTGTCTATATTTCTGACTTGAGGTACATTATTTACATTATTCGGACTGTTGTCCTCATCTTTGTCACTATATTTATCACAACGTTTCGGCCGTTGTACGCTCCGGCCGTCTTCAGGTGGTTGGAATTTCGAACTGAACCCTTTATTTCGCTCACTGGGGTAGACTGTTCTAGTTCCACGTGCCATGTTTGATGAATGTCAGTTATCAGTTATCTCCTGCTAATTTCCCTCTGAAAGTTCTCCACTGCCTTAACCGGGTATTGAACTCATAGCCTTTGGGCCCTATCACTGGATCTAACCAACGCCTTTACCCACTGTGTCCTTCAGGACATCTGGGTATGGATTTCAGGGTATTATAAACCTAATGTCCTCAGCAAGAAAAAATCGTACTCGTATTGATGACATTTGTGCGATACGTAACTCAACAAAGCATGCTGCAATTTGAACCTGACTCGATTATTCTACTTTCACCATTCACAGTCATTGCCCTACACATACTTCAATTATTCTTATTACTAATTTGTAGGATTTTATCAATAATTTCGTTGTAAACCAGTGAGTAATTACGTAATCCGGAATAAATAATAAGCTTCCAATCATGGATATCACCATTTGGAAAAGGAAAATATCGATTATTTAGCGGAATACAAAAGATTTTGCAAAATTCGTGTTATTTTTAATATCATACATATAAATAATTTTAACCAATTTTCAGTTAAACTTGGTCCAATCTTTTATTCGGTTCAAACTTTCCTATCTTTTGTCGATTCCGGGTTGAAAACCGGTACCAATAAATAACAAACGCCAGGAATGAATATATGAAAATAATGTATTAACGTAATAATACAAACTGGTAAAGCAGTTTAGTAGTTCCAGGAATACGGGTTAGTAGTAAAATATCTATACAGTCTTTGGTATTGAAGTATCGCTGTATGACTTCTTACTGAGTCTACCTGCTCGCTCACTGTGACTCCTACAACGCTGTATACCTCACCCACACTCTTCCGGTTACCTGCAACCTTTTACTCTGGACTGGACTCGACTCGACTCGACTCGACTCGACTCGACTCGACTCGACTCGACTCTTGCTCTCTCGGGTCTTCACGTAGCCGTAGTATATGTATATACTGGGTGAGTCCATTTCTGTAAAAAAGGGGAGAACCCCCTCAACACTATCAAAGTACATAATGAAAGTTGCTTGAACGGCTATTCTTTTAGATCTTTTTAATGCACAGGCCTCTATTCTCGACCCTACTTTGTTTTTAAATTTTTATTAACGATATTGCCAATGCAATCAGTGCCCGAATCGGTATCTGTTTTTAACAATAATAGTTTCGATAAAGTGGAATTAGCTTCTAATCTCGAATATAAGCAAAAATCTGTTTTTCACTGCGGTAAGAAATAACTAAGATTTTAAATGGAAAATTATGAGACCTAATCTAATACTTCTCACCTCAAATTGTCTTCTACGTTTATGAATCTGTCATTAGTTTGTCCAATGAATATTTCTGCCAAATCTAGTCTCAAGTTTCTGATATGTACCTAGAGATTCTTAAGTTCCATTCAAATCTCTCACATTCCTCGTCAGTTGAACTCCCTTCCAGCTTCTTTGCTTTTCTGTCTTTAATCTTCAGAAACGTAAATGCAACGTCAATCATGTCTTCTGCCTCATTAAAACCTTTTCATTTTCTTGACTTTTATCTCCTCAATACAGTTTCTTACTTTCTTTCACTCTGGGTAACCCTTTGAGTGATAGTGGCTTTATCGTCCTGCTTAGTGCGAAATGATTAAATATATATTTTTTAAATGCCAACAAACACCATTTCTAGTGTTATCTTTAATTCTGCGGTGTTTTTTGTTTAGAAAACAATCTTTAATGGGAAATTAGTGGAATTTGGTTCAGCTTGTCCGCCAAATATTTATTTGATAGAGTTCTCCCTTTATAACCAAACAAGATGTGAAATCAAAACACGTTATTGACAATGTTCGACAAAAAAGTCGGAATAAAAATTGAGAATAAACTCAAAGTGAAGTTATATGCAAACAATAATGGAACGGGATTAGACCAAAAAAGAATATATCAAATATTTCTACGCTTCGTATTAACATTATTAAGATTATCATCTCTTCTTTCGAACACTTTTTCGGTTTCAATCGATCTTACATTATGGTTGCTCGCAATTATACATACGACCTCAAACAAATAACACCTTTCGCAGAATAGCTGCAGAGACAAACAACCCAAACTTCTGAAGCGAGGAAAAGTGAGACTTTATTTGTAGTATTTTTGTTTTAACTACGCATAGTAAATATCTCATACAAACTTCAAATTACCGTCACTTGGGCTGAATATATTTTATTTAATGTGGATTTTAAATTCTTCTAATCATTTCACTCCAATCAAAGCGATAACGCCGCTAAATTGCCAACGTTTGTTCGGAGTGAAAGATTATGAGCAGACTTTAAAAGCAACCGGAAACCCAATCCTAAATAGGAAAGATAAACCTCTACTCCTGTTCAATAAACGGGGAAGGACTGTGAACCGGGCGATAGGAAGACCGATCTACTCCTAAATTTGTAGTATTTACTTACAAGTGAGTGTGCTATATTATTTTGATATTATTTACTATTTGTATTTTTTTCTTGTTTGTGATGTTAATAGAAGCTAGAATTTCAATAAGTTTCAACAAGGCTTAAGTTAATCTACATGAGCGTGTATGTGCCCATTGCAAGAATGTAATGTTGAAATTTTATAACATTCATATTGGAGATTGAATATATATATAGGGTACGATCGATGTTTTGTCGTCTAATTAACGCAGAAAAGAAAATACACTGACATCTCATTTTAACAGATATATTTACTACAATTACACAAAAATATATCGAAATACTAAAGAGTAAATTTATTCAATAAAATCGCCATTGTTTATAGAACTGTCCCCAGACGACTTCTGAATCTCCTGCATCTTTTCTGGACAAAATCTGCGGGCAATTTTTTTTAAAAATCCGCAAGAAAATATTACAAAATCGACAGCGATGTATTTCAAAATTTGGGCTTAGAGGAACGAGTTGTATTAGTTCCCAAAGTGACCGCGTGGAGGCTATGACGGTCCTTTCAACTGTAAACAATGACTGGTTCGTGAAAGTAGTTGAGAGACATCCATTATTTTTTTTATTTTGATTAATATATTAATCGATCTGCCCACATCATGGCAAGTCTATAAAGGAAGTGTACAAAAGTAAATATCCGTGACAAATTACAGCTTCTTCTACGGACAATTGGCTTTAACGGACCACCTCTCACGCTATTATTACGTTGATGAAAGGTTTATCAATATATATATCTATATATATATATATATATATATATATATATATATATATATGTATGTGTGTGTGTGTGTGTGTGTGTAATGTATATATATAATGTATGTAAACACACACACATACATATATTTATAATTATTTATTCGAAAATTATAACAAATATGTTACAAAATCACTACAAAAATAGTCATTTTGTTTCAACACTTCTGGCGTCTTATCAAGTGA
>OZ010582.1:43945906-43953406 GCA_963932145.1 Acanthosepion lycidas
CAATAAATATCTACTCTCTGAATGAATATATAATAATATATATATATATGAATGTATCATTTACGGAAAAATAAGATTACCTTTCGAAGATTATATAAATATATATTTCCTTGCTTGAATATCCATCAAAATGTAAGTTACGACCGATGCAATAAATTGTTTTTCTTTTTGTTTTTCACGATGCTGTAAGAGTGATATTTCAAAAATTAAAAGAAGCTTAAAAAAAAACTCTCTACAGAAGCAAAAGAAAGTCTAAAGAAGCCGGCAGGTGTTTTCGCTTACAGTAATCATTAATTCAAAGGTTGCGTCTCTTTTTAAAACATTTTTGCTGTTTTGTACTTTTTTTCTTATTTTAACGTTAGCTAAAAACATTTGGGATGATACTGAGGCGGACTGACTAGCATCTTTCATTTTCTTTCTGTTAAATGTTTTATTAACGTAAATTAAAAATATATAAATTGTGTGACTTTTTACGTCTCATCTTTTCCAGTGTGTAAACGTCATGTTTTTGCAGATGTCAATTAATTAAACGACCCAAGTACCACATGAACCCAAGTGAACTGTAATAGAAGCCTGAATTTGCAGTGTTGGAAAATAGTATAGGAAAAAATTATACGTATGGAGAACCATCATGATCTTAATAACAGTAATAATAATAATCTTAAAAATATGCATCCGTCAAAACAGTATATAGAATCTTACTGGGTTGTCATGCTCTCTAAAGTACGATGAATCAAAAGATTTCTCCTACAAAGTGGGGTGCTGGTTCAAACCTTGCCAGAGTGTATACTTTATTTATTAATTTTTCTTGAATGAGCAGGCCGGTAGATAAAATAGACAATGCTTAATTTTTATATATATATATATATATATATATATATATATATATATATATATATATATATATATATATATATATATATATATATATATATATATATATATATATATATATATATATATATATATATATATATATATATATATATATGTACGTATGTATGTATGTATGTATTAAACACCATCACTTGATAAGACACCAGAAGTGTGGAAACAAAATGACTATGTTTGTAGCGATTTTATAACATATTTATGTTATGATTTTCGAATAAATAATTTATATATATATATATATATATATATATAACAAATACATTGAGTGAATTGCAAGGAAAGTTGGCTCCCTGTCCTGCGCCAGGAAATTTTCTCCCCGGAATCGATCCTTCAGATCTACAAATCAACAATTTGCCCTTTCATGGAGTATTTCTGCCATATATGCTCTGGAGCTCATTCTGTTTGCCTCGGGGTCCTATATAAGATCCAGAGGCGGATGTGCAATATAATTGGCCCTGCTCTGGCATCTCGTCTACAGTCGCTTTCTCACAGACGCGCCGTCGCCTCTGTCTGTCTTCTTTACAAATACTTTCATGGCAATTGCTCCGATGAGCTGCATTCGCTGGTTCCCAAACTTCATGAATTCAAGACACCTACGAGGCTGGCATCCTGCTCTCACCCTTCCACTGTCTAAAATCCTAAATGTAGCCGTCTCTTCTACTCCAATAGCTTCATGTCTCTCACCTCTCGCCCGTGGAACTCTTTTCCCTATACCAGTTTCCCTGAGAGCTATAATCTCCAACTATTCAAATGTAATGTCAATCGACATCCCCAGTTGACTTGATCTATCCACTACCCTTCTCCTCATCCTTTCCTCTATCACTCTTATCTGATCTTGCTCCAAATCTTCTGTAACCCCTTGCGTCCTAGTGGCTTCCTAACCTTCCTTTGGGTGAAACACTTAAAAAAATGTATATATCATCAGGCAAAATGGGAAAAATGAATTTAGATTTAGCGTAGGTAACATTCGATTAGGTAATCACCGTAAGCCTACATTCTATTCTGTTTATATTTTTCTCGAAAAAAGGTGAGTTATTTTGCTTCTGAAATTGGTTAAATTAAATTAATCGTTCGCTCGGAGTAGTTTAACATCACCCAAGGAGACCCATTTGCAGTATCGAAGCCTAATTGTAATTGTGTAGTGATTTTTAACATGTTTTCGTTTTAATATCCTAAAATATATTATACACACACACACACACATATATATATATATATATATATATATATATATATATATATATATATATATAATGCTGTAAGTTGCAGCCGATTATGCCTCCAACCTAAATCTAAACAAAGTGAAAATCTAAGATATATAAAATCTAAGATATATAATTCTAGCGAATATAACACTTACCGATTCCAGTAAATAGATTAGGAAGCAAAAAGGCAAACTTCATGATTTCCATCTTAAATTTTAAGACGAGTCCATATTCTTGTGTTCCTCTATTTCAGACCTTTCCGGGCAAGACATGTTATGCCACACACACAGTTCTGATTTATTAGGTTGGTGCGAAAATAATGACGTAATAATGTCGTTTTTTGACGTATTTTTTAACGTCAAAAACGACATTATTACGTCATTATTTTTGCAATAACCTAATACTTCATATTCCATTGATAGGCAAAGTAGTTCCACTGCAAAAGCTTCTTCCAAAGAACTGTTACTTCGGAGAACAGGATTCCCGACACGATGCTTCACTGTTTCATTCTAAATTTTTTGAAGTGTACCTTTAACAAAAATCTAATGTAGATATTCTTATATCCTTCAATTTCACCTCACGTCATTATAACTACCTCACGAAGTAACCCTCTACCTTGAGTGGATTTTGGGCCTTCTATTCGATGAATATTTATTTAAAATATATTTTGGTTGAAATAGTTACCTATTACCCATTCGTGCAGGTGGTCGATATTCAAAACCAAGGATATATATTATCACAGAATTTAAGCAACGTCGAGCCTGTTCCGTACCTAGATGGGTGACCGCTTAGGAATACCAGGTGCTGTAAGTTGAATGTGCAGGTGGGGTAATGGATAATAGCTCAGAATTGTAATCGAAGAACCGAGTTTCAATTCCATTTGGGTTAGTTATATTCCCATTCACTTCCTTGGGAAAGGTATGAATCCACCTCATCTCTTTCCAAGATATGGGTTAATTAGTAACATCTATATGACTAAAACAATTATTATCTCAAAAATGCTTTCAAAATACGTACACAATATTTAGATTTCGGCACTAAATTACCGATAGATGTTTTTTTATATGCTGCTAAACAACCAACTAACCAATCAAACATGTATAGGTTGTATTTCAAATCCTAATTTACTATGCCGAACAGGAATGCTAAAAAGATTGACGCAGCACAATCTCCCATTGCGTTTTTCTTCCATTTTTCGTGTGCAATATGAAGCCTACTCGTTTGTATGAATTCCACATAAAATGTATTTCATATAGCTCAGCTAAGTCGATTATTTTACTTATGACAAAAGCGAATCGCATTTGTCATAAAATAACTGTAGTTTATGCCAACACATTCTTACAACCTGCTTGACTGAAAAATACCGACATTTATTCCTATGCAAATGTTCCAGCATCCATATTTTATTGCGTTATCCGCCTGGCTCGATTCCTGACGAAGCTCTAACATTTATTATCTCTATTCAATGATATACGAATCTAAAAAGAAATTAATAATTCTATTTGGGCAACATTTGCCTTAATTTCTCATGATTTCCGGTACAAATCTAGTGATATATATATATATATATATATATATATATATATATATATATATATATATATATACTGGCGGTCTCTGTAGGTGTTGAACTAACACAAATACACCTGTGCAGGCGTATTTAACAGGGGTTATCTATCTATCTATCTATCTATCTATATATATATATATATATATATATATATATATATATATATATATATATACATATATAAAGTTGGTGCAAAAATAATGTCGTTTTTTGACGTTACAAATTACGTCAAAAAACCTAATAGCTATGTTCTATGTTCCGATGGTTGACAGAAATGTGAGGGGGGGGATGAGCACTTGTGTAAAAGACACATGTAGTAATAACTGTCAAAATTTGTATAACTATTTCAGCTATGTCAGTATTTACCATATATATATATATATATATATATATATATATATATATATATATATGTGTGTGTGTGTGTGTGTGTGTGTGTGTGTGTGTGTATGTGTGTGTGTGTGTGCATGTGTGTGTGTATATATGTATGCATTCTCTCGCTTGTGGTATTCCGTTCCGGCTTCATTCTTTTCAGCAAAAATTAAATGCATTGTCAATAGATATCTGCTGTGCTCCTGGTTACTCTTTCTTTTTCCTGCTCATTATTAATGTTTCTGCTCCTAATTTTTTCTCGTTCTCTAATCATATATATATATATATATATATATATATATATATATATATATATATATATATATATATATGTGTGTGTGTGTGTGTGTGTGTGTGTGTGTGTGTGTGTGTGTGTGTGTGTGTGTGTGACAAAAAATATAATTTTTACGGGCTAAAGTGCTCGATACCAGGAATGGTCATACATAGTCAGTTTCATGCTTAAATGCAATTGTTAGACGGTTTTGACCTCTCCAGGCCACAGGCCCTGGTATATGGTGCTGGGCGCTAACCCGATTACATGGACTTCTTCCTTGCCCGCATCGGCAAGGTCTAATGGAATATAGTTTATTAAATTTAGTCCCGGCTTGGTTAAAGGAGATGCAACAACTTTGTCAGTGTTAACGCCCACTCACCTTTGGGGTTTTACTCCCGATTTTCTATTCTGGATTTACTTCCATAGACTTTTTCGTGTTTGAATGTAAGCCGGAAGACAACGTAAATTTAAAATCAGGGTCTTCATTCCATTGGATGGACTGTCTTCCCAGGCTGACGCATTCCATCTACCCAAACAGCTGGTCATGAGACGCCAGTAGGCCGTCTTCACCAAGCTTAGAACTGGGCTTAGCTGTCAGAGGCAATTTTTAGATGGATGCTATTAGATCATTTCATAGACTGTGTTTTTTTTCCCAACTACTCACATTCAATTTGGGCACCTCGAGGTGGTGTAATGGTTAGCAAGCTTGCCTCGCTAGAACAATTACGATTGAGTAGTGACTTCGATCCTCACTGGGTGCCCCATGCTTTCGGCCTTGTGCCACATCTGAGCTACGCTAGGAAAATCGCTACTCCCCTGCTATTGAAACATTAAGAACTATATACCATTACTTACGTATTTTAGAAGCTCCAAAAAATAACGGATTTTTAAAAATAAATTTAAATAAAAAAAAATCACACGAGAAAAATGTTAAATTACAAATGAAATCTTACATAAATAAACAAACACAAATATTGAAAACAAACAAAATTATATATTTTCGTTTGCATGTGTGAAAGCATGTATCTAATAAAAGATAAATTGTGGTAATTTTAAATCTTGTAATAGCTTTTCTCCTGTGAAAATTCTCCAGAATCTAACTTAGATATAAGTCCATCATTCGTCCATGCTTAGAATATTGCTGCCACATATGGCCCAGTGCCCCTGCTATTTGTCTTGAGCTCCCTGATAAAAACCCAAAAAGGAATCAGCAATCTCGTTGGTCGTGATCTAGCGGTTCGGCTTCAGTTACTTTCCCACCGCCTTAAGGTTGCCTCTCTGTGTCTTCTTTATAAATACTTTCATGATAATAGTTTGGATGAGCTCTTCGCTATTGTAGCTAGAGTTTTTGAGCTTAAGCGCAGTAGTAGATTGGCGTTGAGGTCTCATTAAGTTGCACTTGAGCTGGTTAGATATAGCCGCAAATTCTATGCTAACAGTTTCCCTTTCTCGTACCACTCGCTTTTATAAATCCCTTCCGGCTCCATGCTTTCCAGTCAAATTTAACCTCCCATAACTTAATGCAATATCAATCACTATCTACTGTCCACCTGATTACTCTTTATTCTTTACCCACTCATTATTAATGTTTCTCTTATAATCCCTCCATACCCTGTAATCCCTTGAGTGTTACTGACTTCACTGTCTTGCCTTGGTGATACCGATTAAAATATCTATATTATTTACACGTTTTCAGTTCAGACTATTGTCCTTATCTTTGTTATTGTGTTATAACAACTTCTGGTCCGTTGTGTCACCCAAACAACAAAGATGAGGACAATATTCCGAATGTAAATTATGTGAATAATTATTCTTCCTATATGTTTCTCACTGTTGTTCATGATGACGGTCGTCTTTGAGTATAGAATCCCGAGGTTAGCAGTGAATATTTCGAAGACAGTAGGGAAGCGTAGTTCAAGTTAGAAGTGGATATCCTTGTAAAAGTAGCAGAGCGTAGTTCTTCCTTCTGTTCTTTCACCTGGCAAGTTGGCACTGGACATTCGGATAGAGTAAACAAAATGGCCGCCTTTATACACGACGGATTGAATATTCTACGTCTTCTGATTGGTTACCCTTCCATTGGTGGACTATAAAGTGAATCAAGTCATTTGGGTTGGCTCACTAGTAGATATATATGCACAAAAAACTGCAACACTCAGCAACTGTTCTTGTTTTTATCTATATTTCGGATGTAAACACGATTTTAGCCAATCAACAATCTCTGAAAGCTTCATGCAAACGATTTTTAAAGTGAAAAGATCATTGCTTGCTGCATCCCAATATGTTTCCGCCAGGCAAGGGCAAATGCTCTTAACGCACAAGCCGTAGATGTTATAAAACGCGACAAATTACTCTATTTAGGTGCGTGTAGGCATACAAGGGAGAATCTACTCTCAAAAACGGTAACTCCAGAATCCGATTTCTCTTCATTGATATTTTGAGCCCAATTCCTGGCTTCATCCAATCAAAATCGATTTTTGCTATTCAGTATTTCTATTTGTTGCAACATAAAAAATGATTTAAGTGGAACTGTCGAAGAGCGAATGATTTTTCGTCCTCTATTAAAAACATAATTATTTTACGTCACAATAAGTAAAATAAAAATGTATGTTTGCATATGTGTGTCTATTGGTATGTGTGTATACATACACGTTTTTGTTTATACGTATACATATAGATATATTGATATAAATACATGTGCGCACATATTCACACCCGCCCGCACGCTCACATATTTTCAGGCAATAATACCTTTTTAATCCGTCATTATTTCTTGCGTCTATATATCTTATATTTAGTACGTACAAGTGTTTGACTAGACGACCCTGTTAACAGTGAACATTGTCTATCCGCCTACAGATTGAAAGTCGTATTAATGAAAAGGTAACTATAGACATGCTAACGTTATGTCAGGAGACACATTTTCATCAGTGCCATATGTGATCTACCTTCGATAATGGCATAACAGAATTTGCATGCAATGGCCTCCAAATAACTCGATGAAGGATTGATTTTAGAAATGACCTCCGAACATGCGAGTGCCGAGTATTGTGATGGGTTCAAATTTATCTGTGATGCATACGTATGGCAGATACAAATATATACACACCGACTGCAAACAAAAAAGTATACTGGGTTCACGTTCAGATGAGGGATTTGACGTCACACACACATAAACGCACACG
>OZ010582.1:43958406-43970906 GCA_963932145.1 Acanthosepion lycidas
ATCGGAAGGAGATACTCTGGTATTAAAATGTTACCGGTATCTTCTCTAAGTTTGAATAATTGATCTTTCTTTGGAATCGAAAACTCAATGCGTTTTACTCGTTGTTGGACATCATATGGAGCCATTTTAATCTCTATGGAATGCTTTATAAGTTGCAAAAAAGAAAATGAAAAAAGACTGAAAACGAACAGGTTATGACTTTTCAAACCCTACAGTTTTTCATGGACTACACTATATATGCGTGTAATTGTGTATGCGCGCTTGTGTGCGTGCGTGTATGTGTGTGAAAATTATTTTCAATGTGTATTCGTAAAGGAAGAAAATGAATAAAAAGTCAAGAGGGAAACTTATTCTTAGCCAACGTGTTTTTCTTCTGCGGGACATTATCAAATCAAATTTAAGGATTAATGTTGTTGTACGGGTCTGTATACGAGAGCAAGCATGTCCTTGGTTCATCAAGACTTTTCAATTTGAGAACGTCCATGAATTCATGTTAGGTGATGGAAAGGTTAGTGGAGGATACATGTGGAGCACACATTGGCCCATAATTCAGAATCTGCTAAGTTAAAATTAGGCGAGTAATATGCAAGAAATATATACAGATATATTATTTAATAAATGAATATCGCTTATATTCTGATGAGATTGTTATAGTTTTGAAATGGACATATGTGTTGTACATTTTCAAAAACAATTCATTTATTAATATATATATATATATATATATATATATATATATATATATATATATATATATATATATATATATACGTGTGTGTGTGTGTGTTTCTTGAATATTACTCGATTGCTTATGTCTTGCCGGACTTTGAATTAGGATCCAAGTTAATCACTTCAAATTTGAGAGCAGATAAATTTACTAAATAGTATTTCTACCTACTTTGAGCACTGTTTCATTTTCGGACACTCATAACATATTTTTACTTAGTTTTGTAATATCGTAGAGTTTTAAAGAAGGGAGATACCACAAACGTTTTTGGTTGTAATGTGGATTTAAAAAAAATATTATGCATTATTTTCCATAATTTTAAAATTGGGGAAAATAAAGCATAATATTTTTAAAAACATCCACATTCTTCTCGTTATATATATATATATATATATATATATATATATATATATATATATATATATATATATATATATATAAAAGTGAACATAGAAGTCAGCACTTAGAGGCGGCAGTCTGTTTCATGCTATATGCAATCGTCAGGCCACATATATATATATATATAAATTTAAAAATTGTTATATATATATATATATATATATATATATATATATATATATATATATATATATATATATATATATATAAATTTAAAAATCAGTGTCGCTTGTTCGAACAAAATCTTCCTTTTGGGGACTTGTTTTTAAAAAGCACAAAAATTGGTCGAACATTGTATAAAAAATAATTATATAAATAATATATATATACATATGCATAGCCACTCGTATCCGGTGATACTTCTCTACTAGGGCTGCTAGACAGTCCCTGTTGCAGACGCCTGCTCAGGCGCATTTGTGTTAGTTCAACACCCACAGAGCTAACTTATATTGTATACTGCAACTATGCTGGCTATACCTTAGTTGCAGTTTCTCTGAGAAAGCGCATTATCTAGCGTGATCAACAGTCTGATCAAGGCCATCACGCTCAAACCCTCGGACATGATGACGTGTGACACGTGGCTGAGCTGTAGAACGCCGGCTTTCTGACTATGAGTCTCGGGTTCTATTCTCATCATGATCAATTTGTCAAGAAGGTGGCTTCTTGATGTTAAGTCTTAGGAAAGTGATCTCAGCGTGCGTCAAGATTGGAAAGTGCCTGAAAACCCAAGCCTTTTGAGTCGAATTGGGTAGACGAAACCCCTTGGGAGTCGGCGATTGTTGTGATATGTGTGTGTGTAGGGATAGAGAGAGAGAGGGTATGATTATCCTAAAAAGTGTATACATACTAATACACCATGCGAATTATTAATATTTCTTCATCCTAAAGTGCAATTAAAATTATGAAAAATAGATGTACTTCAATAAACCGTTTAAAAGAGAATTCACAAAAGATTCGCTAATAGTGTTTAATATTGCTTGCATTAAAGACAATTTTAAAGCAGAAGGAACATTTCAATATACATCTTGTTCACTAGACCTCATTCCAATGGATTTTTCTCATGGAAACACCGGAAAGACAAGTTTACTACACAGAATTGGCAACAATCGATCAGATATAAACGGCCATTAAAGGAATCCAAATCCCACGGACTGCGTAATGCAACTTTATTGAACTGCTTTGCCGTCAATCTCTAAGCCATAACGGATATCAATTTGAATACATCCGATAGCTCAAAATGATTAAATATATGCTATATTTAGTTGGAATTATACACATTAATTATTGACATCCTATTAATAACAATTTATAATGGATATACCTTTTTTGACACCTCAGCTGCAGAGTGCCATATGCAAACATTTCACACAAATCTAATACTCCGTTTATAATTACAGTTAGATTATGATATACAATACAACATTACCCTTTCAAGCAAATTGCAAAATAATGATTAATTATTTTGGACGTTCTTCACACCAAAAGACGGCAACGCACCATCTAGAAAATTAGTTTTAATCTCGGCCTGAACCTGTTAAGATACCATCGGACCATTAGTTTATATTAGGCATTTGACACCAAAATTATTCCACCAGTATAGTATGTTACCCTGCTTTCATTTCAAACTCCGTATCGTTAACAACTTAGATGAGGATATTTCTAATCCAACTTATTTCATTAAAAATTATTAATGATGTTCGAAAGTATTCAGAAATTCATACACAAAATAGAAAGTCTTACACCCGATATCAAATGATACCAGAAAAACTTTCCAAAAAATATAACAAACAAATTATTCTAGACTTGTTTCATCAAAGGATTACAGTTTATAATGAAGAAATATGGTTGTAAAGTCTGCTATATTTATGGAATAATGTGCACAATGTCGGAGATAGAGCGTATGTAATTATAAAAGTGAACATTGAAGGCAAAACACAGAGGTGACCGACTGTTTCCCGTTAGACGCAAACAACAGGCCTGATGTTTGCGTCTAGCATGAAACAGTCTGTGGCCTTCACCTCTTAGTGTCGACATCAATGTTCACTTTATTTATATTTATATATATATATATATATATATATATATATATATATATATATATATATATATATATGGTAGACCCACCCGTCGCCTCGACTTATGTGGCTCCCACAGCTCATATATTAGAATCGAACAGACTAATAACACACATGATTTGATAGTGGTGAAGGCATGTGCAGAATAAACGACAGTTTTCAAAAGAACCGAATAGGAATTTCAGAGTTGTCCTTCTCCTAGAATGGTTGCCAATCAAGGATACAGGCAGAAGAGATGTTTTCCTATCTTTCCAAATAATATTTGCGCACGAATCAATTTAACGAATTATACCTTGAATCGACCTCGGCTCTCCAATTTCTAACGGAAAACATATAATTCTCTACAGTGTGCGATGGATGCATTGTTGTCTAAATTACGAAAAATAAAAATAACATTGACATCTTCTTTTAACACTTATATTTATCAAAAGTAAACAAAAACATCTTGATATTACTAATAAAGAAATTTATTCAATAAAATCGCCATTGGCATCACCCTCGAGACAATTTCGGGATCTCCTGCAACTCTTCTGGACGGTCTCCTTGTTTAAATTGTTCAATGTTGCTATAATCCTTGATTCAGTTCATCTTTGGTGTTACAAGGATTTTTGTTGGTCTCTCGTTAAACACCCACCACACATACTAATTAATTGGGTTGCAGTCTGTGGAGTTACTTGTCCAGCTGTAAGGGGGTGGTGTGGTTGCAGAAATTGTCTGACAGCCATGACTAGTTTTTCCAACTTTGTGACATGGTGCAAAGTCATGTTAACAGACATGGTGTTTTCCAGTAGCGATACTCTTGACCCAAGGTAGCACTACCTTCTCAAGGCGCTTGATGTAGGCCTCCAAATTGAATCTGACGCCCTGTGGTAATATTTCGTTAGTTGTAAATAGAATAAATTTAAAAATTTGTATGTGTATGAATATTTGTTTCCCCCCACTACATATACATATATATATATATATATATATATATATATATATATAAACGCTCGATATCCGATACTGAGCACATATGGAGAAAGCATGAAACTTTTTTCATTTTTATTGCTAATTCATTATTCATTCTAAAAAAATGTATATATAATATATATTTAATATAAATATATTATATATATATATATATATATATATATATATATATATATATATATATATATATATATATATATATATATATATATATATATAAACGCTCGATATCCGATACTGAGCACATATGGAGAAAGCATGAATCTTTTTCCTTTTTATTGCTAATTCATTATTCATTCTAAAAAAATGTATATATAATATATATTTAATATAAATATATTATATATATATATATATATATAACTTGATATTCCATAAAAAATCAGATCAATCAATCTGATATTCAGCAATTTTATCCGCTCTCTTTCTTCTTTTATATACCGTCTCCATTCAGGACGTTGGTCACCATAACTTGCTATAATTTCTTGTCCTTCGTATCGCTTAATGAATTTTATTTCTTCTAAATGCTGTTCGTCCATCAATTTATTCAACCGCACTAGGGTAGATTATTTGTTGTGTTCATCTGCTCCTTTTGTCTTTCATTTGTCCATTGTGTGTCAAATTTTCTTAGTCCTGTTTTCTCATTATATTCCCTAAATCTGTCTCTTTTTGATTGTATATAAGCGTTCTTTTTGCTTCCATTTTTTAAACTACACCGTTGCTCAAATATTCGATTCACGCTATCCCCAGGAACTTTTAATTTACCAAATCTTAAATTATACATACGCGCATTATATAACCAAACATCATATACATTATGATTGCCATATTTGTTTGTATACATATATATATATATATATATATATATATATATATATATATATATATATATATATACATATATATATATATACAAACAAATATATGTTTGTGCGTGTATATATATATATTTATATATATATATATATATATATATATATATATATATATATATATATATATATATGTATATATATATATATAGAGAGAGAGAGAGAAGAAACAGACGAGAGTAAATAAAAAAAAAGTAAAGATAATTTCCTCTCTTGAAAAAAAAAATGCATATATCACTTTTCGACATAGCCATCCTTTCCACCGATGCATTTGTGGTTTCGTTCAAAAAGCCTATTTGTTTCTTCTTAAAAGAAGCTTTTCGGTTGCTCAAAATGCCTCTTCTGCACCTCTTGCTTGTTTGAACACCCAACTTGCACACCCAAGTCATCATGCACGATGGCTTGTGCAAATCCATATCTGTTACCCACAGTTGTCGCCATTTGTGCCAAGCTGATTAGTCGGTGTTGCATAAGCAAGGCACCTCCCCACTGGAAGTGTTCGTCCGTGCGCGATGTTGGTGAACGGCATGTCGTGAACAGAACATCTGCGTACCGGACAATTGTGTCCATGGAAAATTCCATCCCTAGATAAATGGATCCCTAGATAATTGCGTACGTCTCATAATTTTTTGAAGTTATCATTTTTTTTAAAGAGGTATTTAATATAGAAATTTGCTCAGCAATATCCTTAATTACTCTAAACAAGCAGAAAGGTAAAATAAAAAAGGCGAAAAATATCTTAAAAGCAAGAGAAAATTAAGCTAGAAGTTTCAGTTTAATCCAGCAGGGCGTACTATTAGGGTGATGCAAAAATAATGCCGTTTTCTCACATATGTTACTATGTGAGAAAACGACACTATTTTTGCACCACCCTAATAGAAACATCAAATGGTTTCTGGATTATATAGATTATAGTTTTATTTGGAATGCATGGATAAATTCGGAAAATCAAACACTGGTTGGAAAAATATTTGTGAATGAGGAAAATTACAGCTATCACTACCATAATGAAAACACCTATGAAACAAAAACATGCTGCCGGGGTGTAGAGCGATCTGGCAAAAATTGTTAAACTGTTGATGCATCTTAAAAGAAATTAAAGTTTTAATAATTTTATTTTATTCTTTTTTAAATTTATGATTACTTATTTTTTTTATTGTGCTATGCGTGATTCGCGCTTAGGTGATCCCTGCAGTTGATTGTCATTTCTTTCTGTGGTAGACCATAGATGGGGGACCGGGCGAAAAGCATTCATACCTTTTCCACGTAAGTGAATGTTATGAATCTGACTGGAATTCGAACTCGGCTCTCCGATTTATGAAACCGAGCCGCTATTTATTACTCTACTTTTATTCTTTCTTTTCTTTTTTTTTTTTTTTTTTTTCAAAATCCATGGTAATTGCATTTAAAAGCTTCAAAGAATTATCAGAGGATCGCAATTATCCAGAGAAGTATTTGTCTAAGGAGGCAAATGTCCAGGGACGCAATTGTCGGGTACGTAATTTGTCGGTGACGGAAAGATTCGAGTTTCGTCCGTTACACTCGTTAACCCTCTTCAAAGCCTACTATCTACTTGTACACGGTTGGTTGATTCATGGTGCGTGTGTTGGAATCCAATACGCTTGATTTCCTCTGCCCACACAAAGCGTATGACGGCAAGATTTTCAGCGATAACGCAATCATAAAGTGGATTATTCGTACGCCTGAATTCGTTGTTCGGCGATCAACGGAATGATGTCATCTCATGCACATGCGCGGTATAGCGCGTTAGTGTCTCCTTGTTGTTTCTATCCCATAATTTCAAAATAGCCTTTACTTTCTGACTTACCTTCTTACATATATATATATATATATATATATATATATATATATATATAGATAGATAGATAGATAGATAGATAGATAGATAGATAGATAGATGTGTTTTGCATTTGAACGTCTCGAAAGTCAATGGTTCTGCACTCAAAGAGTTCTTCCTCAGCTGTTGATGGCGACGCAGCATCCTTTATGGTTGTGCAGGCCCTCAGACCTCGATTGCAACGAATGCAGTGAAGGCGCTCTCCGGTGGCAAGGTCCATTTTCTACTCCTCTCGCTCCAGTCCTCGGTGTAAATTGCGTTGACGGCGTCTTCTCACCTCTGGATCACCATGACCATCCCACTAGTGCCCTCTTGCCGGTGGCCCGTTCCCCGTACAGAATGACATCCGTAATCCTCTCATCTGGCATACGGTGTACATGAATAAGCCAGTGGAAACGGGACTATTGCAGGAGGTTGTATAGGCATTTATATATATATGTATATATATATATATATATATATATATATATATATATATAGAGAGAGAGAGAGAGGGAGTATGTGTGTGTCTGTGTGTATAGGTAATAGATCCGTTGGTAGGTGGATCCTAGTAATATCAGATATTAAAACTGATCCACAGAGAGCTAAATGTATTTATTATAACAGGGTATATATTTTATACAGCAAAAATTACAAAATTGCCTCATGTGGGACTCGTCTGTTTCAAACTACCACTGCTATATGACAGCAATTCACACCCCAAGACTGTATGTAAGTGGTGGTTTTTGAACTTTGGTTTAAGTAGCGTTGGTGAAAACGTATGGGGCCACTTAAGGGGACGCCCCAGTTTATATAAGGAGTCTGGTTTGATGAACAGGAGATCTGCTGAGGTTGGCTGGTTATATATGGCCAAGGCCTCTAGTTGTATGTAAATGAATTTACGTTCCTGTTAGTGGAGTATATTATTAGGTGCTAGGGGATATAACGCACACACATACACAGAGATATATATGTATGCACACACATATATCGCCCATATATCTATCTATCCCTCTCTCTCTCTCTCTCTCTCTCTCTATATATATATATATATATATATATATATATATATATATATATATATATATATATGGGTATAGGCAGCAATCCTTATTTCATGCACATTTCATTGAAAACGACAGACAAGTTTTTTTATTTAGTTTTTTATACAAATTCTGATGCGATCTTATAAGATTTTTTCTTTTCTTTTCAGGTGATAAATTATATAATAGCTTTCCGAAAAATTCTTTTTATCCGAGCGCTTTCGGCTATACATTTAGCCATTTTCATATATATACATATGGCCATAAAATAAACCCATACCATCCCTTTCCATCATTAAGGTTCGGTTAAATATTAGGAATGCCGAGCTCTACCCAAACTATTTTAAGGGGAAGATATAGTAAAAATTTAATCAGAGAGGCTTATATCAATTGAGGGGCCGTTATGTTTTGGTAGTTAGTGATTGATTGTAAGCTTGACCCTGCTTCTATGCCAACATTTTGATACTAGTTCTCTCCCTTGATTTAATAGTCTGCATTGATCATTGTATTTAATTATTCTCATGTTTTTCCTCTGCACATAACCTGCATCTAACACTAAAGCTATTAGGGGTATGGGCGAAAATTATATTTTTTCAATGTGTCTGCGAGTTTAGACCCTTTTCCCTAAATTTAATTGAAAGTGATGTTTGGAATTTTAGTTTAGGATTGTTAAACTTGTGCCTATGGGTGTAAATTCTCTGTTTTAATTCCCCCACAGAAATTCCATTTTAAAAATAATTTGTCATATTTTCTTTGTGGGCAATGTTTGCCTGGTATATTATCCTAGTTGATTTTCATTTGCCGTCGACTGGACAGTTTTTTCCCTATCTCGACAGTTACAGGATGTGGATCCGTATTAGATTTAATTAGTTTTTTGACCGCATAGAATTTATTTAAGACATAATTTTTATGGGAGTAGATAAATTGGCACATGTTGTTAGTTCATGAGTAGGTAATTGTGACCGATTTCCTATTGAAGATCTTGCTTAGAGTGTGTTTTCGTTTTAAGTGTTTATTTAATAATTTTAGGAGATGATTTCCTATATTAATACTTGACAGTTTTCAGAAATGATTATTCTTTTTCAAGTTCTTCTATTAATGCAAATCCACGAAGATAATATACCCAAAGAATATATGACAAATTATAATGTTTACAATAGAATTTCGGGTAAAGGTCGAGATTCCTAATATTATAAGTGAACCTTAATGGTGGAAATAGATAGTGTGGATATATATATATATATATATATATATATATATATATATATATATATATATATATATATACACTTATATGTACATATATATATTTATATATACATATATATACATATGAGTGTATATATATATATATATGGGTGTATATATGTGCGTGTACTCATATATACGCAGATATATGTATACTTATGTGTGTGTATGTCTGTGTGTTAAATCCTCTACCCCTTAATAATATAATCTACTAGCAGGAACCTAAATTCATTTACATACAACTAAAGGCCATGCCCATAAATGACCCGCCAGGCCCATCACATCTCCTAGTCTTCAACCGAGAGTCCTTATCTAAACTGAGGTAGCCCCTTAAGTGGCCCCATACGTTTTCACCAACGTTTTCTAAATCAAATTAAAAAGGACCATTTCCAGACAGTATTAGGCTGGGGATAGCTGGCACATAGCAGTGCTAGTTTGAAATAGACTATTCCCAAATGAGGCAATTTTGATTATATATATACACAGACACACACACACACACATATATATATATATATATATATATATATATATATATATATATATATATATATATATATATATATATATATATATATATATGAAAATTTCTCCGAATTAATCAGTAGAAAGACAATATTTATGAATAAAAATGACAATAGGAAAACTGGTAATTGCTGACGCGTTTCGCAATCACCAGTTTCCCTATTGTCATTTTTATTCATATATATATATATATATATATATATATATATATATATATATATATATATATATATATATATATATTTCAATTAAAAGGTGCAAATATAATTTATAAATTCATGAATAATTCATACAAACATTTTAACCTTTATATTTGTTTTTTGCATGAATGATTCATGAATTTATAAATATATATATATATATATATATATATATATATATATATATGTGTGTGTGTCTGTGTGTATGTATATATATATAAACGCTCGATATCCGATACTGAGTACATATGCAGAAAGAACGAATCTTCTTCCTTTTTATTGCTAATTCAATATTCATTCTAAAAAAAGGTATATGTATAATGTAATATATAATATATATTATATATTTAATATAAATGTATTTATATATATATATATATATATATATATATATATATATATATATATATATATATATATATATAGAATATAATCTTTTAATATTTTTTCAAACTTCCAAATTATTTGCTTTTAGCTATCGGTAAATTTGCTAATGTTCATATTTAACATAAAAGACTATTGGGAAATTTGAAAAATTAATAAAATAATTGTTAGTTAGAACTTGTCTATATTATTGAACCAAACATAGCTGAAACATTCTTGTTGTGAATATGTACCTTACATATATATATATATATATATATATATATATATATATATATAAATGTCTGTTTGTATGTATGTATATATATATATATATATAGAGAGAGAGAGAGAGAGACAGAGACAGAGAGAGAACGAGGAGATAGATAGATAGATAGATAAATAGATAGATATAATCCCAATCACTATTATGAATTCAAAGGTTGTAATAGAAAATGTTTTAGCATCCAATGTCAGCGTACCCTTTGCAAACATTAATGTATTTATAAGACGTACATCTGATAACCTTGGAGTTATTAGACGAAGAAAACTTCGCGAAATAGATTCCATTTGAAAATGTTACAAGAAATCAGATGTCTGCAATTATTCATTACTCTTCATCGGTGCTATGCAAATTTGTTCTGTTTTTACAGTATTCCATCACGTGTGCCACTAATGATTTTGCATCGTAAACAGAGCCGCATAAAATGGCAGCAAAAGGATGAAAAAATATGTACAGTGTAACCCGGATATAAGAGAGTTGTCTTATATCCGGGTTTCTCTTATATTCGTGTTTGGTCTATTTTGTTTACATTAACACAGGCTCTAATTTGGGACCAGAGAAAACCTCTCTTATATCCGTGTCTCTTATATCCGGGCCTCTTATATCCGGGTCTATTATATCCGTGTTACACTGTATTCTCAAATGAAATCATATTACAATAAACAACAGTTAGAAAATGAGTGATCGGAGACAACAAGATGATAAAAAACTATTACATGTAGCAATAACGATGTTCGTATAGAAATAGTAACTTCAAAATACCAACACCGCCATGTTTCGTGAAGGGAATATCCACCATTCATGTTATGTAATAACGACCTCTCTAAATTCTCTATTATGATATTTATTAATCTTAAAACGATTAAATATATAGATTCCCGTACGCATTTTCATTTTTTCAGGCAAGTAAACAGTTGCTTCAGAGCAACAAAATTATCCAGTCCTACGTTGCGTAGAGGTATACATTATTTAATTTTATGAATCTCCTGTTTTTATGACTGTAATAATATTTATTCTTATGTCATTTCAGTATGTCTTTCTATTCCTGTAACGGGCGTAGACTGCGATCAGACATTATATGTAAATCAATAAAATGATGATATTTATGGGGCATGTGATTCTTGAGGTATCAAATAATGGTTAAATATACGTTTATAGGGAATATCAAAACATGTACAGTCGTATTGAAATATAGAATTTAATTTATGCTGGATTGTAAACGATATAATGATTTCAACCGTTAAAACATGTGACATGAACCAATTTGAAGTGGTACGTGGATAAAATAGAAAAGAACGACTTGGATCAAAGACAACAAACATTTATTTTAAGAATTACATACGAAGAAAATTATTTACAGTATAAGGGATCCTGATACTAATATTTGTATAAGGGATCCTGATACTAATATTCGTATAAGGGATTCTGATACTAATATCTTAGGTCTGATTTTGGACATACTTGTCGACTGAATCTACTTGGTCCTTTATTCTGATTTATATTTGATTTGGGATCCAGTATAGCTCTATTTATTTTCTGTTTGATATTGAATACAGCTTTCGTAACAATTTCACCAACAGTGGGTTGTCATGTATTTTATTTGTATAAATTATGACTGTTATAACTGACAGAGAGAATATTACATTATTTTTATTTTGGTTTCCAGAGATGAAGTCGATAGCTAAGTCCGTTGTATGCACCGCTGCATTGAAAATTGAATTTTCTTTTGGCTGATGTTTCTTTTTTAATTTTCGTTCTTACATACTGTTGTACGTCCTTTATCATCTTTGTATTTCGATCCATCCGTAAAGATGTATGTGTATCTGGCATAATTTCTTTTTCTAATTCCTCTTGGAATATAAGTGCATGCGAACTTGTTTTATGACGTTGACAGTGTTTTATATTTATTTCAGGTATGCTTATAATCCAAGTCGGTGTATTTGGTATGATTGCATT
>OZ010582.1:43975906-43980906 GCA_963932145.1 Acanthosepion lycidas
TTCTTCTCTGGATTTTATCAATAAACTCTATGTTAATAGCAGAAACACCTGTCCATATCTGGCAACAATATTCTAATCATGTTTAATCTGTGCACAGTGACCTGGGGATTAATGTTTGCTCAAATTCAGTTCGTGATAATATTTTATACGATTCCTATCATTACCATTCTTTAGCATTGGAAAAACGTCTGAGTAGAAAATAGTAATCTGCCGGCTTTATGCATGTCTTTCGAAGCGCTTAAGCCGAGTGTTTCAATCTTCATATTCATTTTGATAGGATAAAGTCGACGCCAGCCACACGGAACAGCAAACCCGGCTTTAACAGACGACAATATCGAGCATCTAGTAATGCATCATGAAGCTTCACTGAATATAGGCGTGTTGTAAGCAATCTTCGGGGAGTGTCTCCTTATGATCGCTAGCTGCGCCCATATTTATAGACAAACTTTATTGACTGCTTATTCTCGTGTGACTATTATATAAGCAGAATAGCATGAAATAGATAATATATTGCAAGTAGTAATCGTAAGTAGCACAGAAGATATATATATATATATATATATATATATATGTGTGTGTGTGTGTGTGCGTGTGTGTCTGTGTATCAGGGGTGCTGAAATGTCATCGGACAACCAAGATAGGTATTTGGAGATAATGCATGATATATATATATATATATATATATATATATATATCATAATTAATTCCGGGTGTCTAGACGAACCCCCTACAGAATGCAGAAAGCTCTAGACACCCGTTTCGTCCTATTTTAGAGGCTCATCAGCAGTGCGCATCCAATACCGAGTAGAAAAACCGGACCATTACGATATCATAACCACTGGACCAACGGGTCTCGGTGACGGAGAAGTAATATATATGCACACACATTCAATCACTTATATATATATATATATATATATATATATATATATATATATATATATATATATATATTGGATAAATATAAAGCATATATGTACACATGTATATATATTATATATATATATATATATATATATATATATATATATATATATATATATATCAATCCAACCAAACATATATATATATATATGTGTGTGTGTGTGTGTGTATGTATGTATGTATGTATGTATATATATACACACAGGTAATTATGTCCACAAATATTCACATTAAATATTCATATATATATATATATATATATATATATATTGAATAACTAGTAAGTTCACAGATATATCTTCAAACTTTAAGCAAATGGTCATCTGCACATCAGTAAATCGGTAAATCATTTGGATTTAATAATAGATATCATATCTATTATGAAATACGTTGCATATGAACGCTTCCTGTCACCACTCTATTTCCGTTGCAATTGTGGTTCATGTCGAGATTCAAGTTAAAATAATGCTATGGCTTGTGGGTTCTTTTTGCACCGGGCATTACGAGGTTACATCGTCAATTCTCTCAGATGTTCCTCCGGCCATTGGTAAAGCCGTTGTGCTCTAAGCCGCAGGTCTTACACCCAGATTGGCGGCTGGCCGATAACTGCTTGGCACAGATCCGTTAGGATGGGTTGTTCCTCTTCGCCAGCAGTGTCGGCAATCTCTTCCGACTACCCTCACACATTTTAGCCGGCAGATCGATGCCGCTGACCGGTGGGTGGCCATTGCAATGTCCATGCGACTTGTTGGAGCCATGTGTAAGTGCTAGATGTACTCCGTGAACCATTACATTTCGAATTCACCTGAGTAACGCTGGGTGGATTGCATCTATTTTAGTGATTTTAGTTATTTTCTAGGATATATATATATATATATATATATATATATATATATATATATATATATATATATATATATGCGATGGGTAAATTTTCGCCACTTTATGTTTAATTTCGCGCATGCGCTATATATGTTTTTGATTTTATCGACTGCACAGTATAGTAAGTTCAGCTGGATAACGTCTGGGAGAAAAAGAACACCATGACGCAATTTACTCCGTGACATTTTTAAGCGACATGTTTGGCATTCTCGCCATAATCTCCAGTACAAACTTTTCAGAGTTTTGGGATGTCAATTTGAGGTCAGTGCAGTGGATTTGGAAGAGTGGATCAGTCTCGTAGTGATTACAAACGTGTTTGCAGTAGTCACTAGTGATGGCAACGTTAGGCTTCCATTCATCTTACCACATGGCCTCAGACTTAACACGGAGGTAGGTCTGCCCTGGGTCAAGAGGTTGGCTGCTGGAAGATTATTGATGAAACGCAGTTGAGCGAGAGACCAAAAAAATTCCTTCTAACACCAAAGATGATAGAAGGCAAGTATTATGGCAGCATTCACCAAATTAAACAAGGCGACCATCCAGAGGATTAGCAGGAGATTCCGAAATCGCCTTTAGACGTAGGTCGAAACAAATGGAGATTTTCTTGAATAAATTTCCTCATTAGTATTTCAAGATATTTTTGTTTACTTTTGGTAGATATAACTGCTAAAAGAAAGATGCCGGTGTTATTTTTATTTTTGCGTAATTTAGACGACAATTCATCCATCGCACCCTATAAATAAATATTTGCCCCTTAGAAATGAGGAAGCCGAATTCGAATTCTGTGGAAAGGTAGAAAAACACCTCTTCTGTCCATATCTGGCAACAATATTCTAATCAACTCTGAATTCCATATTCGGTTCTTTTGAAAAGTGTCGTTTGTTCTGCACATTCCTTCACCATTATCAATCTATGCCTGTGAGTCTTCTATTCGATTCTAATAACTGAGTTGTAGAAGCTTCATACGTTCAGCCGATGGGAATATTTCAAGATATTTTTGTGTAATTTTGATAAATATATCTGTTAAAATGCGCGCGCAATGATGTTGGAAATTTCTGGTCCCCGACTCCCGTACCAATATCTGAAAAGAGTTTTATGTTGATGTAAAATTCCCAGTGATTACTCTTTAGACAATGCTACGTGAATCATTGTGCGGTATTCTCTACATTGAAACATTTTTTTTTAATTCCATTGAACATTTTTTTAAAATTCTGTGCAATCAATCAACTAATAAACCGTTTGTTTCCTTTTTGGATAGATCAGAAGAACCGTAAAAGCTTTCCATATATCCTTACTGAAAGCAACATCAGTATAAACATTCGTCTTTGTCTTTTCGAGCGGAAACAGTTGTTTCAGGATGTGATATTTGTTGTTTTGGGAACGCACTTTTATCACATGAAGCGTAAACGGAGCAAATGTCTATCATGATTGGATGAGACTTCTTTGACATACGATATATTCTCCAGATTTCATGCGATCAGAGTGAGTTACTTTGTGCCATGCAACACTCCCTTATCTAGTCCGAGTCTCCAGTACCGTCAAAATACTGAAAACACATAATTCCTTAGAGAATTCAAAGTATATAAAAAAAAGAATCACTTTTGAAATGCGGATTAATTTCAGAATGAAAACAGGAAAATTCTCGATAACACAGTAATAAATAAGACTATACATTCATGGGAAATCTTTTGTTCATATAAAAGAATTTGTCAGAATACATGCTGAAAATTTTGAATATATATATATATATATTTGGTTGGTGCAAAAATAATGACGTAATAATGTCGTTTTTTAACGTTAAAAGTATATCAAAAAACGACATTATTACGTCATTGTTTTTGCACCAACCTAATATATATATATATATATATATATATATATATATATATATATATATATATATATATATATTGAACCACTTTCTTAAGCTTGAAATACGCTATTATGCAAGCAGTTTCTTATGTGCGTGTCAAGTTCCGAATTGGCGTGTTGTATGTATAATCAAAACGATCATAAAATATAAAACTGTTCGATTACTTAAACAATCGAATTTTTACTCCGCCCACTTTGTTCTATCATTGGTTTACACAATCTTGTTATGTAGGTTACTGACTGCATTCCTATGTCTCTCTTGCCTTCTATTTGTCTTGTGAGTGTCATTTTTTTTTTTCAGGTCACCTCTACTCTTTATGTGTTTGAGAGATTTCAACTGCCTCATTCGGATAATAAGGATAATTGTTCTTAATGTGTCGATATTCCTTAAATCTTCCTGGATGCTCACTTGCTCTGTTTATGCTATTCTCAGCACTCTTCTGTAAAACCATTTTTTTAACGAAGTTTTCCTGATAATTAACCGTTGTTTTGTTTTCATATATTAAAGTAAAATACTATAAAATCACAATTAAAACATAAGAAAGTTTAAACTTGAATTAACCTCAACAAAATGAATACATTCCGTCGTGATTTTAACCTTTTCCTATTTTTCTAGTCCCGAATAGGGCGATAATCTACATCCGGCGGCAAGGCCTCAGCTCGGGAGGTTTTAAGGAGCATGGGACCCCCTCTTAATTGCTGTTGTTACCAAGTGCAGGTAACCCTGACATTGAGTGGTTTGCAACTGTTAATGTCCCAGCTATCAGCAAACAGTGAACCCCCCAAACAAAACACTATGAAAGTAGTTTTTATAGTAAAAATGCAAGCAATATATACAATACATATTTATAGCAAAATGACCAACAATGTTTTATAGCAAGATGACCAACAATACGTTTTATCTGCAGTTGAAGACGTGCAATTGCGTTCAAAATATATTTGGTTGAATTCATAAAATTGTTCAAAATATTTAGATTTCGGCATTAAATAACCCATAGAGTTTGATATGTCGGTCAACAAAATCAAACATGAAACAACATGAAAGAACTCTTTTATGACATTCGCCCATATAATGCCCTACAATTTCTTAAAGAAATCTAACTGTGTTTCGAAATATAACGTCAAGAAAGCTAAAACATAATATTCACATATCACCGCCTCTAGTATTAGGTTGGTGCAAAAAATAATGACGTAATAATGTCGTTTTTTGACGTATGTTTTAACATAAAAAACGACATTATTACGTCATTATTTTTTGCACCAACCTAATAACTATGTCTACGCAAACGGGTATATGCACAGAAGCTGAGTATCATCTACAA
>OZ010582.1:43985906-43993174 GCA_963932145.1 Acanthosepion lycidas
ATATAGAGATGTCTTTTTTATACGGTGAACAACAGAAAATAAATTAAAAATTAAATATCTATTTAAAAAATAACAATAAAAATATATCAAATTAACAAAGAAATAAATTAAAATGTGTGCAAATTCGAAGCAATGTTTCGGAAATAATGTATTTTTTTAGTTGTAATAAAGCATTTTCCACTGAAGTCTTGCATCGATATCAATATATATATTCTTCATTTGTACTGCATCTCTTCGATCTAAATGACACTTTTTCTTTTTGGCTAATATCTCAATATATTAATATTTTCAAATACACAATTAGTTTCCACAAATTTTGGCGAATGTTGGTATAAATTCACTTATTACAATGTTTAAATCGAAGTAGCAATAGTGTGAGACAGATATACTTAATAACAGGGTACTACACGTACTTAAAAAAAATGCTGCGAAATTGTCTTACGGCAAATATCCTATACGGTAAAGATTCATACGGCAAAAAATCCTGAGGTGAGTTTTCCTACGGCAAAATGTTTGCGGCGAATGTTCCTAGAACCATATAATATTATTAGACTGCGCATATATATTAGGCGAAACTTCGGTATCAAACAAATGTGATTATCGCATGCCTATCCCTTAAAATTCCTCCCATCTTTCTCAGCAGAGATGTTCATTCTTAATTGAGATTTTTTCTAATAATTTCAATCCAAGGAAGGAGATAAAGCCACAAAGACGCAAGGAGTGAAATAAATTGAGAAAATTTTGAGGAGTGAGTGAGCATCAAAAGACCAGGATTCAATGAGACAGAAGGTGACTTCTGACGTTGCCTTTATATTTTTGAAGGTAGTTGTTGACAGGCTGAAGAGAATTGTTAGAGAAGAACAATTAGCATAGACATTACGCTTACACTTAGCAATTTCAACAGTAAAAGAATAAGACCTCACAGCCAATCTAGTACCGCAATTAAATTCGTGAAGGTGATAAACACAAGAGGAAAGCCCGTCGGAACAATTAGTATGAAAGTATATAAGGGTACTGAGTAGCTACGTTATGGTTGTGGAAAAGTAAACGAAGACGAACTTTCAGGTCAGGACCAATGGCATCAGTTCTTCTTGATATTCTGTCAAGAAGCTCTAGATATATAGCAGAAACACAAGACCAGCTGTGGCAGAAATGTTCGATGCACGGACGAATTTTAGTCTGATCAATATATGAGATGTATTCTGGAGAAAAAATTGTCTATCACGACACAGTGAACCTACTTTTGCAATTGCTTACATAGAATCGTCCCACTTAGAAAGTGCTGTAAGTCACTTTCTCCAGATTAGCATCAGCCAACTTGATTGATGACAAACACGGTTTTCTCATACGGTTAAAGGACATAAGTTGCGTTTGGTGGAGTTAACATTAACAAAACTTTTCTTGCATGATTTAACAACAAATTGATGGGCATTTTCGAGAGCACCTATTCATTTGGCTTTATAGAACCTATCAGACTTACCATTAAGACAGGAGCGTATATTGTCTCAACAGCATAGATACAGAGTCGAGAATTGATGACATCGGGAAGCACTTTGATGAATATGAAGAACAAAGTAGGACCAATATATATAGCCTTGAAGAACAACACCTGTATTTATATGGAAAACAAACTTGAAGAATGACCGCTCTGTATATAGATAACCATAGATAGCTTTCATTTCCCGATTTGATAAGAATCAAATCAAAAATACTATAACCTTTCAATTTAAAGATATAATTAATTAACATATCCATCTTTGAAAATATCAATTTTTAAAAGAATTGAGTTTCTTTATTAACTTCCAGATCTGTCATTTGTAATATTTATAAATACAGCCTTCCTGGGTATAACGATAACTACATCCACGGCATAGGTAAGATGATAAACTGCATCCAGCAGCAAGGCCTCTGATCAGGAGGTTTTGTGGAGCGTGGAACCACCTCTTAATTGCTAGTGTTCTCAGGTTCACTATGAAAGTGTAAAAATAGGTTTTAATACCAGAAATACTTTGTAAAAATTATTACCAGCAATATATTTTTGAAAAAGATACCAACTATACATTTAAAAAATACATCAGCAGCTATAAAAATCTTGTCGGCATTAAATAACCAATTGAGGTTGATACGCCTTAAAACAAACCAAACCAAACCAAACCAAACCAAACCAAATCGAACCAAACTATAAATACGTGATAGCTTTGTCGATTACTTTTAGAGTTTAATCACTTAGTTATAAAAATAATGGTATTTTCTGCCTTGTAAGTCATAATGACGATTGCAATTTCATCACAGTTTAAGAATAAAGAAGAGAGCAGTATGTAAAGAAAGGTAAGTAATATTTTAATAGTCTATATAGAAACTGAATTATTATAAGTTATGATATATTCCGCATATGAAATTTAAGGACTGACAAAATATTTAAAACTAACGAACTGCTTTAATTGCAACAATTTTGCTAATAATACTTTCATAGTATCTTCTAATTTTGAAACAAAGTAAAGCTGACGTAACGCAAGCGCGGAAAGGAAACGGATTTGCCTAAGCAGTGCTGGGTCGCATATCTTTTGAAAACATTGTTAATGTAATTTTAAAAAGGAACATTAACAATTTTATTTGAAAATACATGCGTTAGTAAATGTTATACTTTTAAAAAAATTGCATAGTTTTATATTGGATGCTAATGAAATAAGTAATATCATTTCTCGTTAATTTTTTTTTTTTTAAGTTTTAGATATATATATATATATATATATATATATATATATATATATATATATATATATATATATATATAAGCAAATATATGGATATAGATCCGACAGTATGAAGAAAAATATCCGGAAAAACAAACAAAAATCCTTATATGCAATGATGCTGTTTTAATGTTTATATAATGTCAACGTCGGACGTTTCGGTCTAATAAACCATCTTCAGGACATATTCATAAAATATAATTAACATTATCAATTCAACATGACGATGACCATAAGAACAAGACTTATCCAAACATATAAATTTTAGTTCAAAATAGAATTCTTTTCATTTTTCATTCAAAATACTCAAATTTTAGGAATACGTTTTGACAGCGTCGCCCAAGTGACGACAACATGACCATGTTTAAACGGAACGCTGATCATATAAAACTTTCAGTTATCTGTTTGGATAAGTCTTGTTCTTATGTCCATCGTCTTTGTCATGTTGAATTGATAATGTTAATTATATTTTATGAATATGTCCTGAAGATGGTTTATTAGACCGAAACATCCGACGTTGACATTATATTAACATTAAAACAGCATAATTGCATATTAAGATTTTTGTTTGTTTTTTCCGTATATTTTTCTTCATATTATATATATATAAAGGAAAAACTGGATTAAATTCATTTTTTAGTTTGTTCGACAACACAATGATTTCCCTATTTCACAGCAGTTATCGGATTTAAGGCTGAACTCAACGAGAAGTTGCCAGGAAGCAAAACAAAGGATAGAAAAGAAAATATAAAAAATAAAACTTTTCCCAGACACTTCGTGAGATAAAAAGCTATGATAGCCAGAGAAGAAAGCAAAAACATTAAATGAAAAGAAAATGTCTGCGCCAAGCGGTCGGGGAAATCCAGGAAATTTAGCGAAGCAGTTAAGTGAAAAGATAAATTGTTGCATGAAGAAATCTAAAAGAAAAGAACAAATAAAATATATTTTTTTTTTTAATGAGAAAAAGATTGTCGATTTAAAGAGACAAAAGTTTTTACTGAATTCACTCAAATAAAGAGCGGTGTCAAACATTACATAGATTACAGGCATAAATACGGATTATTCTTGCACACTGGGGTTTCCAAAATACGGACACTAATCTACAAATAGCAGTAAAAAATATTAGCCCAAAATTACTTATTTATAAAAATGCAAATGTAGACCGAGTTCGGTGTATGTAAACAATAGAAAGACGTGTTAAAAAAAGGATTTATGTCCTCCGTGAATCTATTTAAACATATTGCCATTATTTACATGCGGACTGTTGCCGCCATCTTTTGTATTATCGCAACGTTTCAACCGTTGTGACCTAGCATCCATCAGGTGCATAGTAGTCCGTTTAACTTCCAGAGAAATTCGAATTGAACCCTTTCTTTATCTACGTGTGTATATTGTTACCGTTCTGCTTACCATGTCTAGGGACAACTCGTTTAGATTGCATTTAGTAAAACTCAGTAATTGCTTGCTCCGTTTCCACTGCGTCCAAATATACACTGTCCAGCCTCTGATTGGCAAGGCGTTTTACTTGCTGGTGTTACTTGTTAGGGTCCCAGCTATGGGCAACTTGTTGACCTCCCCCAAACTGGCGTCAAAACAACATGAAAGTGTAAAAATAGATTTTAATACCAGCAATACATTTTTGAAAAAAATATTACCAGCAATAAAAAATCTTGTCGATATTAAATAACACTTTGAGGTTGATATGCCGTAAAAATACAAAACAAACCACACAATCCTATTGACCGTGGTTCCTAGAAATATGTTTTATTACCTTCCCCTACGAGTTTGCATAGTCCTATAAGTCCTTATATATTCTACTATCTTAACCCTCTAGTTACGCACACCGATGTCTAAGCAAGTCGAGATGGTATACAATGAGTGCTAAGTGACAACTGTTATCTCATGTGAACAACAAAGTGCGCCAAAAAACAGCCATTATCTTCCTAAAGCTCCAAATGGCCACTGAATTAAATATATAATTTAACGTTTTATAGTTCGACAAAGGGTTCATTTGCATTGACACTAGTGCTTGCAAACATTGTGTAACTGATAGCGAGCAGATACTGTGTCATCATGTCATTAAACAAAATCAAACTCATGAAGCTTTACATATACAAAACTGAAAAAATATAGCTGAAGAGAAAAAAAACTGGATCGATTAATAATGGAACAGAAAAAAATCGCATGGCAAGTGACAGGTATTTGAGAGAGAGAAAATAACAGAATTTTTTTTTTCAGCTGAAAATTCGTAATTATCAAGCTTATTTTAAGGGAAAGAGGAATATCGTATTTATTGGCGCATGCTTTTTATTCAATGGTAATATTGCGGGCAAAGTAGTATTAGGTTGGTGCAAAAATAATGGCGTAATAATGTCGTTTTTTGACGTATTTTTAACGTCAAAAAACGACATTATTACGTCATTATTTTTGCACCAACCTAATATATTTCAACAGTATAGAATAGAGTCGATTCGATGGTAGTCAAATTATGCAAAACGTATATCCGACAATTAATCCTTGCCACAACCTTGAATAGCTAATCGGAGGAAATTAATGATTTTTTGAATCAAGCTCAGTAGCATTAAATTCTAAGGGAAAACAAATTAACTCCTTTGATGGATGACTTGAATAAAAACAGAGGCTGCAAGGAATGGAGGATAATCTGCTGTTGCCATATTTGGAATAAGGAAAATAAATGTAATAGGAAAAAATGAGATTTTAAGAATCAAACAGAATAACAATTATGAATGCGGAGATTTCAGACACATGGAGGCCGTAAATGGTTCTTGAAAATGCCCTCACAGAGAAACAAAATTGAAATTAACTTCATAATTGCTGCCAAAGTCTGTAAGGAACGCCTCTAAGTATACCAAAACAGGGTTAATATAGGGAACAATCAAAGAATGGCTTGCAGATTTAAATCTAATTTGAAAATTGAAACAAACAAAATGATATTCAGTAACTAAACATACCTTAATAAATTTGAAAAAGAATATGTAAACAGTTAATGATTTCCTGAGACATTTTACTAATATTAGAATCATATGAGAATTTACAACGATTGCTAAATTAAAGGAATTGAGGAAATGCATGTGTATGTTAAAAATGGACAGAAATAATCTCTATCTATCAAAGGCAGGATGTGCGTGTGTGTGTGTAAAGATCGCATGGCCGCAATTTTCGACGGATTTGCACTAAAATTTACATGCACATGCTCCAAGTTAGCGGGAAGGCCAAGACCGACATTGCATTTCACACCTCCCATCGATGGTGGAAATAATCGATTTTTTCATGCCTCTACGACAGTTTCCATGTAGATTGAAGCCATTGTGTACTGGCCAGAGTGAGAGCCAATAGCTGGCTGCCACGAATAGGCAGGAAGATTCTATTGGCCAGCGTGAGAGACAACAGCTGACTGACACAAATGTTAACTAGCATGCTAGCATGCAAAAATTCGATAGCTGCATTCGTCACAAGTGGGAAAAATTTAAATCTGCATGGCACTTTACTCCAATTGGCTCATTCGCTTGCTTAAACTCAACGGTGATTCTGATTCCGCAGAACTGGGTTCGGTGTGAAAAAGTATTTGTTGTTAACATTTATTTTTCATTCGGTTTTTTCCAGTTACGAGTCCTTTTTTAAAGCTGATCGTTTTGTGTTCATTTTGTTTAGTTTTTTTTTTTTTTCGTAACAGATTTAATGTTTAGTATAGAGCTTAGAAAAAATTCGCAGTGTGAGATAGGCATGAAGTAAGGCATGTAGCAACATCAGCACGGCAAGGGGCACTCCTTTAAAGGCAAGGAAGTGCAAAAATATTTTAAGTCAAGTGATAGCGATTGGTTAAAAGATCGTACGACTCATACAGCAATCGCTGTATGAGTCGTACGATTTTTTAATCAATCGTACGATCTTTTAATCAAGCATGGGCAACGCCGGGCCATGTTGCTAGTTAGTTATAAGTATAAGTAATTTTCACTTTCAAATACGAAAAGCTCCATTTACAAATAAACTATAATTACTTTTCTTACCAAACATCATATTAATACACTTTATTACAGATGAGCTTTAGTTATTTTTTAAGTAATAACAAGGTCTACCATTTTAGGAAAATATATGACAAAATGAAAGATAGGTTTTGTGTGGTGCATTTCATCCTTTAGAATTTCATCGGACTAAAATGATGTGTACATTGGCAGGAAAGATAGATCATGCTGAAATTATAAATTTGAATTTATTTCTATTAAAATGTCTGTAGAAATGATCAAAAAGCATATATATATATGTATACAAGATTTCTGAACAAAAAGATCTAAAAATATTTCACTTATTCTTTTGGTAAGACAAACACAATACGAAATATTTAATACGCAATGCACAGCAGAAAAGGGTAATTTCAATGTAATTAAACTCACATACATACCTAAAAAGACTTCCTCCCCCCCACCTCCTCCTCCGCTTCTTCTTCTTCTTCTTCTTCTTCTTCTTCTTCTTCTTCTTCTTCTTCTTCTTCTTCTT
>OZ010582.1:43993374-44108374 GCA_963932145.1 Acanthosepion lycidas
GTGTATCAAATTTTCCAACCCATCTTTGCTAATTATTCGTCCTAAAAATGTCAACCTTGATATTACGTATAAGTTTCCTTTTTTATGTCATTGTATCTAGTACTTCGACGTTGCTCACATGTTTGACCCATAGTAGTCTCACTATCCATCTATAGAACCAGATTTCTGCTGCTTCAAGCCTTTCCTTCATGTCTTAGGAAATTGTCCCGCATTCACTGCCAATTATGAAGACTGATTTCTTTCTGATAAACTTCACCACTGAAAATTGCAATTTCTCAAAAATTCAAGTACTGTTACTAATGAAACGCTTTTAAAATATACAAATATACTTCAATAAAATAAAAGAGCACTTCCTTGTTATTCAAATATTGAAGTTTTTATTTGTCAAGTTTATCAAAGTATTCTTATACGTTTCCTACTATCTGTCGCATCGGCGACAAAACTGAGATTGTATCTGAGATTAAAAGCAAGATCTGTCAATGGTCGGATTACCCTAGTTGCATCAAGCACATTAGGGTAGTTTGGGATCCATAACTATCTAAGCATCCAGTTCAGTGATAACACGAAATAATTGATCGGAGGGCTTCGTAAACTGAAATCAACTGGGCAGGTTACTCTGATAGAATCAACGCCCATGTGTCCGTAACCAAAGTATTTCTTCAAGTTGAGGGAATCGGCTGTAGTTTAACCAGGAGATGGATAGCTTTCGCCAAGTCTGTTTCCTTTAGGCACACTACGCATAGATGAATACCTTTCCGGTTTTCCACATGTCTGGAAAAAACTGTTCAGGTTATCAGCTTCACAGCGACCCTACGACTACGCCAGTCATGTGATAATGATAATGAAGATGATGGTTTATTTCTATTTGTTTGTTTTCAATTTTTAATCATTTCACCCCAAGCAAAGCAATGACGCCACTAAGACTTAATGGTCAATTGGGAGCGAAAGAGAATAAGAAAACTTTAGAAGGACCCGGAAATTCAAACCTAAAAAGAAAACAAATTATAAAACTCTATTCCTGTTAAAGAAAAACATTAATTTTCTTATTCGTTGAAAACAGATAAAAATAGAACTTTGGAGCAAAACGTTTCCACGACTATCATGACAAGATAAATGTCAAGATACCGTCTTGTTTGTCCAATGTATGGAGGAAGTTTAACAATGAGAGTCTTCTAAAATACAGTGAGAGTGTTTTTACAGAACTCATATGCAATACAGTGTAACCCGGACATAAGAGAGTTGTCGGGACCGGAGAAGAAGTATCTTATATCCGGATTTCGCTTATATCCGGGTTTGGTCTATTTTGTTTAGGTAAGTATGGCTCTAATTTGGGACCAGAGAAAATCTCTCTTATATCCGGGTCTCTTATATCCGGGTTACACTGTATTTATTGCTTGGCTCTCAGATAGAGTTTTTTTGATATGTTACCGTAATTCCCCATGTATAATACGCATTTATCCATAATACGCACATCTAAAATTGTGCTGAAAGTGTGGGAAAATGCTTCTACTCATGAATACCACGCATCTCTTGTTTGGTAATCAAACTGTAGCTCTCAAATTTAATTACGGCCAGCGTTTCCTACTCGTATTTAAAAATTGGTTTGATACATAGAATAATATTATTCTAATTCAGTTCTATGATAATTCTTATTTTATTTTACGGCAATTTTTAAAAGATTTTTTGTAGCTGTGTACAATACGCACCCTTGATTTTGCTTATTTTTTTTTAAGAAAAAAATCGTATTATACATGGGGAATTACGGTACTCTGTCAATATTTAATTAGTATTCATCAATTTCTAATGTCGAGATGATCGCAAACCCATATTTCGTCTTTTTGTAGGAATTGTTAATAAGTATGTTTTTTTCGACAAATTAAATTTCCGATGCTCTTCATGTGAACTTTTCTAGCAGCAAAATCTTTCTAGGAATTCGTTCTTTCTTATTACTATAAACGTTACACTTGTAACGTAGCTTCTCTATAGCTTTTCTATAAATGTTCTCATGAAAATTGTTCTGATAGATTCTCCGATTTCATACATCGGCTACACGAATTAAAGCGCAGTACTTGATTGGCAGAGATGTCTCATCATTTTACTGATGAAATTTGCTCGAAATAACCTTAATGTCTCTACTTATAGTTTCTTCTGCCGCACTTCTCGCTTGTGGAATGTTCTTTCCCTTCTTGCTTTCCTGTAAACTACGATCTTCAAAATTTAAAATTCACTTCCAATCATCAACTGTCTCCTTAAATAGTATTTTTCTCTCCCCCTCAATAACGTTTTCTCAGTTTACCTTATTCTCAGTAACTCCTTGTGTCTTAGTGGCTTTATCCACTTGTGTGGAGTAAAATGATTAAAAGAAAAATACAAGTACATGAGTTGACAACTCTGTTATTTTCCACAGTGAAATTAGTGTCAAACGGCCTAGAAATCGCAAACTACTTAATAATGAAAAATATGCTACTCGACAAAAATCGAACCGATACTCCCATTTTCCATCAGAGAAAATACACCGTTAGCCGAGATAATCCAATTATGTTTGCTTCTTTTTCCTAGGACATTTTGCTGACATATTAACTTCAACCAAATTGCATCTGTCTAGTCACACTGTTTCGATTTTTTTCCTTAATCGCATTTATTTTGGCTTCATGTCCGCCATTATAAACTAGTTTCTAAAATGGTTGTATTTATTTTTATTTATTTTTTTTTTATTTTGCCTGAGCAACATGCATATGAATAATGAAACCATCGACAATACACTGCACTTAGAATGTGCACAGGGGAATTGACAAGCAAAAACGTTTGCGGAAAACGGCAAAAGATATTATCTTATTATATTAACTTATATAAGACAGTTCTCTATTTTTATTTGCAAGATCAAACCCAAATTATTGAAATAAACGCCCGGAAACAATAATAATTGTTTAAAAGTCTTTATTTTCTACCCTGTATAGCCAAATGTGTGACTAAAATGTTTATTTCGCTAATCTTTTGCCATGTATGAAAATAAAATACTAGAATGCCCGTATTTGATATTGAAACGGTGCGAAAGTTTACTACACATCACAGCTAAAAAAAACCGTGTCATATATCGATATCTATCACAGGTTTTTCCGGATATTTTTTGTTTTAAAGTTTTTATCAGTTTATGAAGAAATGGCTCTAATAAAAATAATATCAGGTTGGATAGTGTTAGAAACCACTAAATATAAAACTGGGCTTCATAAAATAGGCCAATATCTGCAGAGGAAAATATCCAATTTTTACGGAAAGGAGACTGTAAGAAATCGGTATGAACATCATCCAAACCCGGTTACAGAGATAGGACATGTAAGAATTTCATAGAAGTTTTCAATAGGCAGAGACAGAACAATTTATCGTCTAGACATCAGAATATATATATATATATATATATATATATATATATATATATATATATATATATATA
This sequence comes from Acanthosepion lycidas, assembly GCA_963932145.1. NCBI lineage: Eukaryota > Metazoa > Mollusca > Cephalopoda > Sepiida > Sepiidae > Acanthosepion > Acanthosepion lycidas. Next base: position 43,996,826 of record OZ010582.1, read on the forward strand.
TATATATATATATTGACATGGCAGTCCTTGCAGATTGTAATGTATCTTTGAAGATGTTAATAATATATCAAAATACAAGGATCTTGAAGTGTAAATCTAAAAAATTGGCACATGAGGGCATCAATAATTCAAGTTGTATTTGGAGCTCTCGCGTGGATTGGACAAGGTTACGATGCACTCATTCAAAGGAGTACTGGTAACCCATGTCTTAATAAAAATACAAAGAATTGCACTCACAAGTACAGATCACACATTAAGAATAGTTTAATCTATGTAAAATGGGTGTAGTTATAGGTTTATTTATTTATTGCAAAAATGATCAGTGGAAAATATCATGAAGCCATTTATGACCTCATGTCTCTGGTTGGGACCCGGAAGGAAATATGTATACATCAGAAATCAAAAGAAATAATAATAATAATAATAATAATAATAATAATAATAATAATAATAATAATAATAATAATAATAATAATAATTATTATTATTATTTTTTATTTTTTTATTTTTTTTTTATATTTTTTTATTTTTTTTTTATTTTTTATTTTTTTTTATTTTTTTTTATATTTTTTTATTTTATTTTTTTTATTTTTTTTTTATTTTTTTTTATATTTTTTTTTATATTTTTTTAATTTTTTTTATTTTATTTTTTTTTTATTTTTATTTTTTTTTTTTTTTGTCAGTGAAAAGTGTCATGATGCCATTTCTAACCTTAGGTCCCTGGGTGGGACCCGGAAAGAAATGTGTAAACGCCAGAAAGCAAAGAAAATAAAAAATAATAATAATAATAAACTAGAATTGTCATACAAGGCAACGGATATTGATTTACTAACATACATGGAAAAAACAAAGGGCTGGATGATAACATGAAAACAGAAAGAAAAATATTCAATAATGAAAGAAGATTGTAAATACAAACGTGATTTACATTTAGTTGATTCTGTATAAAAACAAGATATAACCCAAGAACCAGCTGTTGCAGCAAAAATTATGTACAAGAAAGCCAATGATAAAGCTCTTGAACAGATGAAATAAGATTGGCAAGACAAAACTCTTCATGCCCAATATCCAAATCGTGCTCATAATGGCGATATTGATAACGGTAACACTTATCGATGGTTACCAACATCTGGATTATAGGCTGAAACGGAAGCATCTTGCAGCGGAACATCACAGTCTTTTCTGTAGAAACTGTAAGATGAATATCATACATAATATTGTGGATTCAAAATGCAGATTCTGTGACAAATATCAGGAAACCATAGACCATCTAATCTCAGGATGTTCTGTGCTTGCGTAAAATGAATATAAAAATCGCCACGCTAGAGTGGGGTTATACTTACACTGGACAAGGTGCAAACACTTTAGGAAATATCCACTTGTATGGACATCACCGAGCTCCGATTGCAAGAAATGGAAGACATCTCAGTTCTTTGTGATTATACCATCTTTACAGGCAGGAGGTTTGAAGCAAATAAACCGGACATAATTATCAAAGACCGAAAAGAGTAAATTGGCTTTCCTAGCAGACTGTAACATCGAAACCAAGGAATTTGAAAAACTATCGAAGTGTAAAACACTGGAAATCGAAATAGAAAAATTGAAATGAAGTCATAGTAGGTGCGCTTGGAATTATAAAAATAGGAACATAACAACCCACTAAAAAATTCCTAGTAATCCTAGCCGAAGAGAAATGAAAAATAAATCTCTCTTGATAAGTACAGCTTACACGCTAAGAAGAACTTTGTCCATGTAACGCTAGTGCTTGTTTGGAAGTAGGAGAAACAAAACATGAAATGTAGCCATAACAATACAACCCTACACTTCTTAGGTCTTTCCGCAGAATTGGTAGCAGGAATCGAAATATTATGATGATGATAATAAAAACAATAACAACAACAACAACAACAACATTAATAATAATAATAATAATAATAATAACAACAACTAGCGATGCCTGTAAAATGTTACGCTTTTCTTTTTGGGATTTTCTAATATATCATAATATTTAAAGGATAAATAAGCTCGTTATGAGATACTAACTACATAATCCCCGTGTAAATCTCCTATTACAGTGTTAGGTATTTGAGCTTAACGACTTTAACTAAATATTGCGATATGATTGGCCCTGATCTGACATCTCGTTTACAGTCGCTCTGTCAGACATGCCGACGCTCCACTCTGACTTTTCTACAAATACTTTCACGGTAACTGCTCCGACAAGCTGCTTTCGCTGGTTCCCAAACTGCATGAATTTAAACGTGCTACTAGGTTAGCTTCTCAGTCCCACCCTTTCACTGTCGAAACAGTTAAATATAGCCGTCTCTTCTACTCAAATAGTTTCATGTCTCGCCCTTCCCCTCTGTGGAACTCCCTTCCTCTTACTTGCTACCCTGATAGCTATAATCTCCAAATATTTACATGCAATGCCAATCGATATTTCCAGATGCCTTGATCTATTTCTGTCTTTCTCTTCATCATTTCCTCCATCACTCCTTATTCTTACTCCCTCTCTCTCTGTAACCCCTTGTGTGCTTGTGGCACTCCCGCCTTGCTTGGGGTGAAAAGCTTAAAAAAAATTAATCCAGGTCATTATTTAACGAAGTAAGAGAATACAAATGAAATGATTAAAATTTGACAAGTTTTCCATTTAACTGAAACAGATATTAAACACAGGAGAGCATTATCGTCTGCTATCACTTCTCTCTTTCTCTTTCTTTGTTTCTGTTTTCACTAAAACCAAACAGCATCTCTGATATGTCTTTTCCTTCTTTCCTCTCGATCAGAATGTAATAGTCCATCACTTGTGAGGTATTTGCAGAATGTAACAACGTGCTAACAAAGGAACGAGGTAACAACAACAACAACATCAACAACAACAATAATAATAACAATAATAATAATAATAATAATAATAATGTTTATTTCTTTGCTTTACTTTATCAGAGTCGCGATAGGCGCTGAGTATGACAATACAGTTAAATAGGGAAAATAGCATTTCAGTTTAAAGAACTGCATTCATGACATTTTACGTTGATTTCTTTATTATTGGACCGGAAGATTAAGTATCGATTTCTTCCGTACGACAATCTAATGTCTAGACACTTTCGAATTGATCATTAAGAAACATTCCAAATGTTTTATAGTAGGCATTCCCCGTAACATCAACATGATGGATTCGCTTGTGCGCCTTTTATTAAGAATGAAAAAAAGCTTCCATCATGGCAAGTTTCCTTATTTACAATAATAAAACAACTTGTTATATTGTAATAGACTAGAACATAACTTTATATGTGTTGAATATAAATTCCTTGTTGATATTCGTTTCGTAATAGTATTAATATTATTAGTTAATATTATTAGTTTAACTGAACATAAGATGGTCCATATTTGATTATTTTGGACTCTAGTCCCACGTACATGTGGGACCGTCACTTTAAAAAGACATGTCGTATTCAAAACGAATGTACGTTCTCTTAGATATTTTCATATCATCAGCTCACGTTTTTTACACACACACTAACAGGAATATTAAACAGATTACAATTTTTTCATTGGTTAATATCAGACTCGGATTTCCAAAGTTTGCGATAGAAAGATCAATGGCAATTAGAAAAAAAGTGTGGCAATTGGTTACAGGGTAGCATTAGGACCAAGTCTTATGTATATTTATTTTTTTACAAAATCTATATGAAAAAATATGAGTACCTTACACTTACTTGACACTTTACACTTAAGGAACACTTATACTTAACAAAGGCCAACATTTCCATAACTTTTACCCACGAACACATGTTTTTATTTTATTCAGATTTCTGAAGTCCTAAACTTTGTTTGTATTATAGTGAAGTTAACAAGGCTACATTGACCATTACTTTAGGTTTGTAAATTGCATCTATATAGTCAGGGATGTTTGTCTATCGACATCTTATCTAATGACATTTAAGAAATGCCAACTTTTATGCCAGTGTATAATTGTTGTTTTGACTTTGTCATATACCTAATTTTTAAGAAAGAATTGTCTCTCCATGGGGGTGTGATGTGGGCGATGTTTCCTGGGAGCTCGGTAGGTAAAATTAATAAAAGTTTTGGGAATCACTGACTTAGATCATTCAAAACTTGATATTTTAAAAGAATATTACCATATGTCTGTTGTTCATAATGACGGTCGTCTTGAGGAGAGAATCCAGAGGTTAGCAGTGAATATCTTGAAGACAGTAGGAAAGCGTTGTTCACGTTAGCAGTGGATATTTTGGTAAAAGGTAGCAGAGCATAGTTCGTCCTTGTGTTTCTTTTCGCCTGACAAGCTGGACTAGACATTCCGGTAGAGTGAACAAAATGGCCGCCTTTATACACGACGGATTGAATGTTCTACGTCTTCTGATTGGTTAACCTTCTATTGGTGAGTCAAGGCATTTGGACTAACTCACTAGTACATCGATAAACACAAAAAACTGCAACAATATCAACATATGGCAACATTTAAACGTTTTAATTAATATGGTTTATATTTTAGATGATATAGGTTTATATTTTTGCCTAATATCTTGTAATGTTATCGTTGTAATTAATAATAAGAGTAAATTTTCCGTACGTAAAATGATTATTTGTTCCCTTACAGACAGCATTCGTCAAATACTATCGGTATGAAGGTATGTGAATTTGAGGGATTTTTTGAAGATATATCAGCATCTTGCGATGACGTGATGGACTCTTACCGGCTGGGGAGGTTCTACAAGTTCCTCTAATCCGCTTGTCCCGCGTGTTCACATTAAAATACACGGGTCCCACCACCTGTTTTCATGTCGAGGGCATTTACTAATACAATGTGTGTAGCGAATCTATACTTTGCGTCTAGGAGGACACCTTTCAGGTTATTCTTTTGATGTACCCGAATATTCTGATGTTCTGTTGAGACACCGAGTGCGAAATCTCTTTTGGTATAATACTACAATTTAATCGTGTTGTAATTTAAAAATTAATTGCAGGGGAGGAAATAGAAAATCATGTGTAGAATAAAACACTTTATTTAATTTTTGTTTAAATATATATCGTGACATATTTCTTCCAAATATTGAAGGTCTGTCACGTATAGGAATCCAGTTGTTTCGGTGATGCACTTTGATTTCACCATACTTATAAATTTGAAGATAATTATATCCTTCTTGAGAGACAGCAGATGATGCCACTATTCATCATGGTGGAAAGCCTTGGAGGTATCGGATTTAAAATGCAATATTTGCCTCCTTTTAACAGAAACTGAAAAAGAAGAGGAAAAAAAACTACTTTTAAAATGTTTACATGTACTACTGATATTTACAATGAAAAACAAACAAACCAAAACAGAACACGAAGATATTTTCTAAGATTATTTTACGTTGGTAGCTTAAGAAGCATTACTCTATAAAACAAATATATTTTTTTTTTATGTTCTATTACTGAAACTAGATTTTATTCTATTTTCTTTTCGGTGAAGATGCACACATTCAGACGAATAAAAAATCTAGTAGCTTCCATAAGTTTTAGTCGTAGAAAATGCACTTAAATTATGGAATGAAAAAAAAGAGAAGAGTCTTGATAGCAGAAAAGACAAATAACAAATAAAAATGTCAGACATTTGACAAGTAATAAATATTAAGGTTTCTGATGCATGAATTGAAATGATAGACATGGAGGCGAAGACGATTTGTAATCTATATTAAGTGACAATATTAAAAAGATGGAGAAACTCTGCGTAGAAATACACGCGGGAGGTTTGCCAAGTTATGAAAGTTCTTTCAGTTTTAATTAAAAGAAGTTTCAATTTTTTCACATCGAATTTAATGATTGGCAGACTTGTATCCCAAGTGATCGCTTTAATATTCACGAACAACAGAATTTGAAAGACGCCTTCGCATTCTAACCTGCTGATTGCTCGTATATTCATATATATATATATATATATATATATATATATATATATATATATATATATATATAGAGAGAGAGAGAGAGAGAGAGATGAATGTATGTGTGTATGTGTATGTGAAGACAAATTCAGAATTCAAATGAACTAAGTGTGGTGTAAAACTTGAGAAAGGCGTTACGTGCATCGAAGCTTCGTCTGCACTGTAACGGCTCCTCCACCAGCCGTTCTGGACTCAGTATTGGCGCTAGCTACCGTAATGTATATTCAACCCGTTGATTTGAACGTCTGTTCATTCAACAGCGAAACAAGTTGAATAGCGATTGGTAAGCGTTTCTTGTGGTCTAAATCTATCTAAGTATTAACTTATAGTGTACAAATCTTTCCTTGATTTGATAATTCTCATTTAAATAAATCTTTTCTTGGTTAATATATATATATATATATATATATATATATATATATATATATATGTATGTATTCCCAAGTATAGGAATCTCATTTAAATAAATCTTTTCTTGGTTAATATATATATATATATATATATATATTCCCAAGTATAGGACTGGTGTATACGGAATAAATTCCAATAACCAAAAATTACTATTCTTAAAAGAGTGCTCAATACAGAGTAGAGCAAATGTTATTATTTATTCGAAAATTATAACAAATATGTTATAAAATCACTAGAAAAATAGCCATTTTGTTTCATCACTTCTGATGTCCTATCAAGTGATGATGTTGAATGTATAATAAAACTATATTATTATACTATTGCTTTATTATACATTCAAAACCATCACTTGACAAGACACCAGAAGTGTTGAAACAAAATGGCTATTTTTGTAGTGATATTATAACATATTTATGTTATAATTTTCGAATAAATAATTATATATATATATATAAATATATATATATATGAAGAAATATAGTCTTAAGATGTGCTATATTAATGGGATAAAGTGCTCAATATCAGAGATAGAGCGTGTGTAAATATAAAAGTGAACATAGAAGTCAACACTTAGAGGCGACAGTCTGTTTCATGCTATATGCAATCGTGGCCTGACGATTGCATATAGCATGAAACGGACTGTCGCCTCTACGTGTTGACTTCTATGTTCACTTTCATATATATATATATATATATATATATATATATATTTGGGTATTTATGCAGCAAAACTTCTTTCATGCACATTTCACTGAATACGACAGGCTAAGTGTTTTGATTTAGTTTTTTATACAATTTCTCATATGATCTAATAATATCTTTTTTCATGTAATAAAACACTTAAAAACTATCCGAATTTTTCCGAGCACTTTCGAACATACATTACCATGTACACAATATCTTCATCGTGATTTTAAAAATGAAAACATTATATAAATACATACATGCAACAAACTATTATTTAGCAGTTGAAATATTTCATACTTGAAAAAGACTAAATGTATAGACGAAAGCGCTCTGTTTAAAAAAACATTCGGACATTTTTTATATAATTTATCATCTGAAAAGAAAAAATTATTAGATCATATAAGAAATTCTATAAAAAACTAAATCAAAGCACGCTGTCTGTTGTATTGAATGAAATGTGCACATATATATATATATATATATATATATATATATATATATATATATATATATATATATATAAGGCTCAAAGACTAATATTCCATGGTTATAATTTATTACATTTGAATCGTTATGATGATTTAATTCATCAAACCTACAAATTCAAAAAGAAATTGGAATATATATATATATATATATGTGTGTGTGTGTGTTCAATTTTTTATATATGTTATTTATATATTATATATGCGCGGTAATTATTGGAAAATGTTCCTTATCAGTGATAGAGATAACATATTTAGTTGTATTGGTGTGAGTTTATGACCCTGGGTTTCACGCTATTTACGATCATGTGACAAACTGATTAATTTACAAATTTTGGATTTATATATAGTTGTCTACATCGGTATTTTTTATGGTAGTGGGAGGAAAATTGTCATCGGAACACCACTCATACCTACGCAAACATACATACAAGCACTTTCACTCATTGACGTACGCAGACAGACATACACGCCCGCTTACTTACTAGAGCTCACACAAACATAAGTGTGGGACTGGGAATATATATATATATATATATATATATATATATATATATATATATATATATATATATATATATATATATATATATATATATATATATATAATGGCATATATATATATATATATATATATATATATATATATATATATATAATGGCATATATATATATATATATATATATATATATAATGGCAGATATATATATATATATATATATATATATATATATATATTGCGACATATATATATATATATATATATATATATATATATTCTGACAGATCAAATCTTTTTTTTTCTGCCATAAATTCCAAAAAGGAACTGAAAGGAAATTCCGTCTACGCTTCAATAATCATTCAAAAACAACAATTTACCTGTCGCTGTACACTTCAACCAATGATTTTTTTTTAGAATCAATGGCATCAGATGCGTACTTGTAGTGTCTTCTTTCAACAGCTGAGAAGAAAAACGCAGATCGATGCTGGAATTTATTTACGAAATACATTCAAACTTTAAGGGATTAAACACGGATTTGGGGTTTACTTAGAAAGTATAACTTCCACAGGGAGACCTCTAATCAACAACATTCCTCGGAAGAGTAAGGGCCACTTCTTTGTTTATTCCGCGTATCGTAGATAAATTAAGATTGTCTACAGTGCTTATAATGTGCTTGTCAATTGTCTAACCCTAACCAGTAGGGCGTGTATTCTAGGGTCTAACGCCTGTGTATGAGCAGGAGTAGCTGGGGAGTATCGAAGATTTTTTTCTTCTTAAGTTTGGGCGATGAGGCAACCAAAGCGACTTGGAAGTCAAATCTAGATACTTGGGAACTCTCACAATCAGAGGACGGACTTGATTATCGAACACAAAGTTATTTCTAACTGGGCGTGTTCAAAAATTCCGACATTAAAATCGATCTATTCGTAGTTCAATTCTGGTATCATTTTGTTTGCTTTTTATTCTTCGAAATTTATTAAGCGGCACCGACATATTAAATTTACTGATATATATATGAAGAAATATAGTTTTAAGGTGAGCTATATTTATTGGATAACGTGCTCAATATTAGAGACAGCGTATGTAAATATAAATATAAAAGTGAACATTGAAGTCAATACTCAGAGGGGAGAGTCTGTTTCATGCTAGACGCAATCATCATATATATATAAATATATATATATATACATATATATATATATATATATATATATATATATGTGTGTGTGTGTGTGTGTGTGTGTGTTTCCTATTTATAAAATACATTGATGTGACGTTCACATTGTACTAAATATCATAATGTATTTATATCTTTGTAGGCTAGGGGCAATATTTAATAGTGTTTTATTATTTGAATTCTCTTCCCCAGCTTTATCATTGTCTCATGTGATTTTCAAGCATGTTCTCCTAGTCTTACAACAATTTCTAGACCTCTCCTTTAAACTTCGTCAGTCATCTATTCATTTCGCCCCCATGTCCAAATATTCCCCTAATAATTCTAGCTGTTATTCTACATTGTCCATAACCAACAATGTTCCATCAGCCACGTTTTGAGGGTCACATAAAGCTCCACAGTAGTACCGCTTTCATTGGAGTTACTGAATAAATCTATTTCTAACTACACTTTTTTCAAAAGAAATGGTTTGATGAATGAAAATCCGCTTAGGCATTTCATATTTCCATCTCTTCTGACATTTTACCTAGCACGGAATAAAATGCATATATACACCATGGACCTCCATTACAGGAACTCGCATCGTATTTCACTGACAGCTGCAAACATTCTCTTTATATCAACTATTCAACAATTCTTCTCTTATTCTGTAGATGCTTAGGCCCCAGATTTTAAACTTTGCTTTATCCCGATAAACAACATTTTTCCACTGGTCCTCTGTTCAGCCTTTGTTTGTAGTTTGATATTTCAGCCTTTTCACAGTATCTCCTTTCTTTGAATCCGTATTTTCATGGAATTGATTTCGAATCAGCTTTCTTCAAACTGCAATGTAATTTGCTCGAAATTCAATTGAATTTGATAGATTCTGATCAAAGTTTTCCTTGATTATTCCTATAAAGTCGAGAAAACGTTTAGAAACTGCTCATTAGTTGTCAATATAGTTTTAAGATTCTCCTCTTCCACTACATTTGTTCTGGAGCTTAACCAATTCTTGTAAAGTATTAAGAACATCATAATATTGAGACTTACTCAGTGTTTCTCAGAATCTAGAATTAACATTTCTTAGAGTTCGATCCCAAATTTACCTAACTCATTTCCCATTTTGAATATCCATTTCAAAATACTTACCCCCATTATTCTACTATTTATAGATATGAGACTCCGGCTTAAATTCTTCAACTATCTTTCAAAGACATACCTAGAAGTCCCAAAACTTTTTTTTTTTAGTGTTATATAGGAATAAAGTGTCGTTACCGACACTTGAATTTGAACATAGATCGCCAGTGAGCAAACACAGGCGATTCCATTATTAAATTAAGTAGAACACGTGACCATAGAGGAAACACATAAGTAGGAAGTCGCATGACGTCTAAATAATCACCATTTCCAGTCTATCCTCTATTACTATACGGATCTACATTTCTAGTCTATCCTCTATTACTATAAGGTCCGTTGTTTTCTACTCAATTCACTATACTATTTCTCTATTCAGATCGCCATACGGTGATTACATTTCGAGCGAGTATTATCGAGCAAGTACTATTAGTGCGATATTCGAAGGTTTCTGACACCAGCATAGATAAACAGCACTGCTATACAAAGTCTCTACTACAGCGAGCATTAGTAAAGTGACAATGAGTATTTGTTGACATCACAAAATTTCCTGTTTTAGCTTAGATAACAATAACATCTCTAAATAATGCGTGGTATTTGTGTGCTGATCTGTGAAATATTTTTTTACGAAACCATTTTAGCGTCTTTCTAATCCTGAGACAGAAATGTTAATTAAATACGCTCTAACAATGTTATACAGTCATCTTTTATTCGTTCATTATCGACGCAAATAGGCACACATGTCTATACCTTGTATATTTTAAGCGGTTATATATTTAAGTAACAGTCCGTGGTTTAAACGGTCTATTAAATAGAACAGATAGAGACTATATGTTGTTGATTTTTTATCCTATTGTCAAATAAGTCGTTCGTTGCCGGATGGAAACTTATAAAGAAACTGGCAAAAACTTTTGCTCAAATACCGAGTACTTTAGACCGTCGTTGTCAATTTTAAATAAAGACATTAGAAGTCAAAATATAATCAATGGAACGCATATGTTGCTAAAGGTCCAGATTTTGAAATTAATGTGGGTTCTTTAGTATTCAAAAATAACTGAGATCTCTCTTCCACCCCTGCTGAGAGTGGAACAGCCGACTGTAGATATAAGCAGTTGATTTTTTCCACGTGTATTTTTAAAGTGAAAAACTTATCATTTTTATTCGGGCTTTCTGTTTCCACTACAGTTTCACATGCTGTAATAGTTAAAGCGCTCTTAACATCACGTTACTAAAATGGTTCAAAGAAATTTTAATCCGTCCATGGCGACAGTGGATCCGATTTGATCTAAAGTGCTTCCAAAATTTTAAAACATTCTTGCAGTTTCATTGGCAGAGTACCGTTGTATTATAGACTGCAAGCTGACAGTAAAGGGAATGGACGGTATAGATTTCTGTCAAATGTTTATATATTACATTTTGCACAGAGCGGTGATAAGTCAAACCTCTTGAGAGAATCGGTGTAGTTTCACTAATATACTTTGACTCTTCTATTGGCATAGACAGAATCTCCCAAAAGACAAGTGAATTGTTTTAAAATATTATTCTTTTTACAAGGTGTCTTTATGTGTGGAGAAGATTAACCACAATGTTGATAGTTTTGCTGGCTTGTTTTATATAATTAAACTTAATTTCTACTATAGTGATTTTCCAAGCGTAGCTTAGACGTGGCACAAGGCCGAAAGTTTTGTGGGACATCCAGTGATGATCGAACTCTCTATTCAGTCGTAATTGTTCTAGCGAGAGAGACTTACTAAATATTACACCGCTTCGAGGTGCCCAAATGATTTCTACTATACGTGCAGACTGTTATTGTTAATTACTGTTATTGGTTATATGATAAAGCTCTTCGGGGAGAGGAAAATTCATCTGGCCCGTTTGGATAAAATATAGATCAAATATGGATCGGAATTATATGATAAATTACAAATAAGGAATGTATATAGATCTAACATGTTTCATTTTTTAAAGTTTCATCAGTAAATGAAATAAGGAGAAAAAACAATTTCTAATAGTTTTACTATTGTGTTGTTTTATTTTCATTGGTTAATCAATTTGTGGAATTCTGAATTCAAGAAGAGGCGCCCATTAGAATTTTCAAGAAAAACAGATTCTAAGCCAAATTCAAAAGCCACAAATTTGCCTTGTATGTAAATGTATAATTATCAGATGATAATGTATATTGTCTATGTGGGATTCAAATAATAATGTATATTGTCTATGTGGGATTCCAATAATAATGTATATTGTCTATATGGGTTTCAGATGATAATGTATATTCGGGTGTTTTGTGTGTGTGTATGTGTGCGTGTATACTTTTTTTAAGCATTGCGCCCCTAGCAAGGCATGAAGTCACTAGGAAGCAGGGGGGTTGCAGAAGATTTGGAGCAAGAGCAGATAGGAGTGATAGAAGAAAGGATGAAGGGAAGGATAGTGTGAGAGATCAAGGTAACTGGAGATGTCGATTGACATTACATTTGAATAGTTGGAGATCATATCTATCAGGGAAACAGTAATTGGGAAGGGTGTTCTACAGGCGAGAGGTGCGAGGTATGAAGCTATTGGAGTAGAAGAGACGGCTACATTTAAAAGGTTCTACAGTGTAAGGGTGAGAGCGGGATGCCAGCCTCATAGGGCGCTTGAATTCATGGAGTCTGGGAACCAGTGAAAACAGCTCATCGGAGCAATTACCATGAAAGTATTTGTAGAAGAGACAGAGAGAGGCGACGGCGCGTCTGTGAGATAGTGACTGCAGACGAGACGGCAGATCAGGGCCAATCACATTACATATCCGTCTCTGAATCTTGCCAAGAACTCCGAGGTAAACAGAAGGTGCCCCAGACCATATATGGCAGCAATACTCCATGCAAGGGCGAATGGTCGTTTCGTATATTTGAAGTATCGATTCAGGGAAGAAAAATTTCCTGGCGCGGCACAGAGAGCCAACTTTATGTTTCTTTGTTTTTTTCGCATATTTATTTGGGAACATTTTTACGTATGTACCGTTTGTTTTAAATAAACACTCAATTCTTTTAAAATGGATTGAATAAGGGTGGTGACGTAATACAATGTCACTGATATGTGTTTATAGTTCGTAATATTTTTTTCAGTAGGCCCTCGAAGTACTTTCGACGTAAAGAATTATGTTCCTTTTGAATTAGGTCGGCATTTGTAAAAGCAAATTATGTTATGGCTAATTTTGTTTTTGTTTTACGAGAGATTTTTAGTGGTTGTCTAACATAAATATCTAAAGTGTTCGTAGTTACGGCCTACTAGATTTCATGATATCTTTTCGACATAAATGCTTTTACATTGTAAGCAATTTATTTGATAGATACTGGTACCTGAATTGGTGTTACATTTATCTTTCTTCCTAATTATATTTTCGATTGTTTTACCTCCGATTCACTAACAGCATCATTTCATTTTTAACGCTAGAAAGCGAGCTTACAAAATACACAAATCAAAAAAATTAGACACCAATAGCACTTGTATCGACAACACAAAATTCCCACCCTCTAATATTTTCTTTTAAATATGACAATAAATTAGTTCTCATTAATACTAGGATCTTAACTGTCACATTTTCTATCTGTATGTTGATCATTTGCTGTTAGTGTAGTTTCTGGATTATTTTAATACCCTTTCCAAATACGTCAAGATTACCTAGCAGTTTCAACAGATCTTTTAGACGTACATTATCAAACACGTTTGCATAATCTATAAAACATAGGCATACATCTTTCTGTATTTGTATAGACGGAAGGAAAAGAGAGGTCAGAGGAATTAACTTAGAGAAATTAACATTTTACAGGCGCCTTTGCTGTCATCAACTGATATCAAGGCAAAATATGAAAACAGAATAAAGGAAAATGAAGCAAAGTATTAGAACAAATAAACATATTGAATACGGAGAGAATTACTAAACGACGTTTGCAGGTGTATTCACTGAAGGCGAGTGGAATCCATATGAAGTTAGAAAAGGTTTAACAGGTGTATTCACCGAAAGTGAACGGAATCCATATAAAATTAGTTTAACATCAAACACGTTTAGTGTACGAAGATTTTAATTAATAGTGGCATTGCAGTAAAGGCTGGAAGTTTTGACAGCATATCAGAGTATGTTGGATACCAATTAGATCGTGCCAAATATACACACTGGATGTATTATGCAGCAGCTTTGATAATTTAAACGAGGAAATTGTAGGGCTTTAACACGACATCGGTAAGATTATAGACGAAGAGAAAACAAATTATGTTCTTCTGAGGGGCGACTTCCGAGCCAAAGTAGAGGAGCTGTTTGATAGAGAATATACACTGTTTATATTTCTAAGATTGGGTACTGTAACTATTTACACTATTTATATGGTTTAGCCTGTTTTTCTCATCTTTATTGCCATATTAATGACGTCTCGGCCTTTGTACGCTCCGGCCTTCTTCAGGAAATATACTAAATATATCTAAATAGTGTAAAAGGAGTATATATGGTGTTGGAAAATTTGAAATCGGGAAAAGAATAAGAGAGGTGCAATGTTGGTTAATTACTCAGAGACACAAAACAAAAGCAGTTATGAATTAAATCTGTTTAATAATAAAGAAACCATGAATTAACTTGAAAAAGCTCAAAAGAGGGAAAAGAAAAACTGATTTCACTGTTGCTGATAACGCCAGTACTGTTAAAGGATAGAACTGTCGAAAACAAAATTAATTTAGAAAGTGATCCCGGAATAGTAGATTGCAGAGTGAATTCTGGTTTTAAAATAGAGAGAAATAAAATAATTTTCGAAATGAAAACATGTCCGAAGACAACCAAAGAAAACATTACCGAGGTTCAGGTAGAAACGAAGAAAAGATTGCAGTCTTTATGACCCAAAGAAAATAACAGAGAAATTATGAATAGCAAATTGAAAATTATAATTAAGTACAAGGCAGAGATAAGAGAAATTACGGAAATAGCAGTAAAGATAGAAAATACTCAATGTCAACACTGAAAATTTGGCAAGACAGAATTAAAGACAAAAAATTAAAAGGGGTTAAAATGTAGAATTAAAATTAACAGAAGAATTAAGTCCATAGATTGATTGGTTTATACACAATGGAGATCAAATGAATTAAAATGGACCTGATCGAATATGAAGTGATACAATAGAGAAGTTAATAAGACATAGCAGAGAACGGAACAATTAGAACACGATTTAGGGAATGCATTTCTCCTGCAGTTAAATTACAATAGCTGCTGTTGCTGTTACTGATTATATACATATACGAGGGTCAATCAAAAGCAATACATTTTTCTAAGTTAATACGATAAGTTAAGTATGAACCAAAAAGAAAATATTTAGAAATTTAACGCTTGTATTTCAGCTTCATCAGAAAATTAAAAATAGTGGCAAAAAGAAAATTCTAGTATTTTTATTTTCATTTTGTTTGTTTTTCATTGGCTAAGCAGATATCCGGTGTATTCGTCTTGTCAAATAGCATTCATGTATATACATTATACGTGTATGTGCATCATAATTCCAAAATTTAATTTTAAATTTGTCTATGCGAAATTCAGTGCATAATGTCTATGTGCATCTCTGCGTCCGAGTGTCTAGAAGGCGTTTTATCTATGTTTGGTGGTTGTCTGTATGCTGATTAGTTGATGTTTTGTATGAAAGTGAAAGAATTAATCAAGTTAATATTTAAAATATACATAGTTACTAGTTTGTTTGTTTTTTTTCGTTATAAACTATAAAGTGTATATCAATTTAAAAAAAAAAGGATGGTGCAGTTACCTTAGTTTTGCTAGCTCGTATTCATCTTATCATCTTTCAGTGTTCATATCGACAACTATAGAAACCAAATGAGTTTTATATAATTTCTGTATTGAGAAGAGAAAGTGCTTCCTTACTATTGTCTACGCAATACAAGGCTTCGATCAATCTTAAACATCAAATGGAATTACTATGTGACCAAAGCCAAAGTCCTGGAAAAGTGCCAACAACCAAAGCATCGAATCGCTAATCATTAAACACTGTCTTCGAGGGTCAGAACATGTAGCAAGGATGGAAGTGTCAAGTGAGCTCCTTTTAGGGAAAAGCCTATGAGGATATATTACGTTCTGTTGCGCTACTACATAAAATGTTATCGACCAAAAAGACCATTTCTTTTTCTCGTTCGTTTTATTAGGAGAGAATTGTGGCAGCTTGGATTCTAAGAGGCAGTGGGGAGAATGACATCAAAGGAATGCATTCTGCACGTTTGCTCAGCGCCCCTCCGCAGATGGTCTTAGGTGTGGAGGCATATCGATTCTTCAGAATTCTAGCGACCCTTTGTTCAATTCGCACTATTTTGAAATTATCTCTAAAACCCAAACGAAGACAATTCATCACTGTCAGAATACCACACCCACGAGTCACTCCGGACAATCACTGACCATTCTGGCCCTGGCCCTGACATTCTGCAATAGTTTCCGACAATGACCAACTCAAAACAACGCCGAAATCCACTGCACTTGAGACAAAATCTTTTGGAACACACGCACAAGACCGTACCAAGTGAGGATGTTCCATAATGATTGGAACTAAAAACCTTCGAAGCTACCAGAAGAAAAAAAAGGGAAGAAGTCAAACGATAAGAGAAAAAGGCTCAATAAAATCGACCCCGTCCCCCGCCAACATTACTAAGAAGTCAATGCCATTCAAGAATTGGTCTATTTAGTCATCAACGCCATCACCATAAAGGAAGCGATCAGAAAAGAAGAAATTAAATTCTTGGATACGAGATAAAGCCGACAAAGATGACGACAAGACAACTCAAGGCAGAGGCTTACTGAATGTTGGTGTATGCGCGTAAAAGGAGAAAGTAAGATGTGCAGATTATGAAGATGTGTAAGAAAGATAACGGTTGACGCTAGACTTGAAGAGCTTAAGATTTTATTGATCCGGAAGGCATCTTATCTGAAGTTTACTCCACAAAGTAGAAGTTCTTACGAAGACGCTGCTCGAATGGAACATCTTTCTTACCAAAAAAATTCGGATACTTGGTATAAAAGTTCTTAACTGATGAAGGTTTGAATTGGTGAAACTAAAGAATTTAGCTACTTAGAATATTTTCCATGGAAAAAGTGATAGAACAGCAAGGGGTTTGTAACTTTTTCGTCTACGAGAAAAGGGTTTGTATGGTTAAAAAAACAATTATTGATAGGTGGTTAAAGGCTGAATGTGATGTAAGCAGAGTAAATAGATGGATTATTATATTTAACAATTACTAAAGAAGTGAAGATCTGATCTTAGTGACTGCGGTGGTAGGTCAGATGCTGCTGCAAGTGAAAATAAGACCAAGCTAGATGATGTTCTCAATATAGCTGACAGAAGAATCACCACTGTAAAATCATGTAAAAGCCTTTAGGTGAGCCAATGTTAGTATCATTAGCTGAATGCACTCTCTTGAATGAGCAAAGATCTATGCAAAGCGCGTTGACAGACTATTTGAAGGAAGAAATAGGGGGTACTGTTCAGAAGCTTCTACAGCTGCACATCAGTGATAACGCTTTCATCAGTAGATACTCACAGGAGATGACGGCTAAGTTTAGCACTAATAGCCAAAGAGAGAATGGCGACCAATACAATGACGTTATACAGGCTCACCCAGAAAGCACACCAACACGGAAAGTGATTTCCACTGAATTCTGGGACTAAAAGAGAGTCATATGTTTAGACTTTCTATACAATGGCACTTTAACAATTTTGGTTGTAGATGCTATGGTATGCACATTGTCAGAATTAAGAGAAATGTTTCAAGTTAGTTTGCACTTGAAGATGAGCTGAGGCGTATGTCTTTTTATTCGTCAGAATAGCAAATATATGAGTTATAAGTCTGTTATAAATGCGCAAACTTTTTGCTATCTAAGTATATATACTAAAAATGTTATAATTAATGTTATTAAAATATTTCATCTTTCAAAATGGCTAAATATATGGCCGAAAGCGCTCAAAAAAAAGAACATTCAGACAGATTTTATTTATCATCTGAAAAGAGAAAAATTATTAGAACACAAGAAAAATTGTATAAAAAAACTAAATCAAAGGAACTTGTCTGTCGTATTCAGTGAAATGTGCATTAATAAGGTTTTCTGCCAAAATACACACACACACACACATATATATATATATATATATATATATATATATATATATATATATATATATATATATATATATATATATATATATAGTTTTCTCCTGGTGACAACCATGCATTCTATCTTACAATTGATGGTTAACATCTCCTCGCTTTTCTTTGCAATATTATCTTGAATGTCCTAGGGTTTTCCTTCTTGCACGCCATCGTTACAGTGTCATGTGCGTACCTTTAATCATTAAGATTGTCTCCACTGGTGCAAAAGCCTGATAGGGTCTCTAGCTTCCTTAAGATGAAGACATTGTAGAGAATAAATAAACCCGGTGAGAAAATATTCTTATGTTAGGCCGCTTTCTATTTTTATGAATCTACTAAATTCATTTTCTATTCGTTTGCTAGTATTTTCCTTCCAGTATATGTTTGCAATTATTCTAATATCGTTGCCAAATTGATCTGGTTTTTACCACAAGTTCAAAAAGCAATAATAGTAAAAAAAGTTGTCACCATAAAACACGCGTAACACGCCTTCACGCAGAAATATAAACATAGACATAAAACGTCAGATTGAAAAAAAAAACTGACAATGTTATAGACTGGGCGAGAAAATGAGTTTCGAATAGGAATACATAGAATAGAATCATTTGTATTTAAAAGATAAACAGTTCGGAACAAATTAACAAGCTTAATATGTACATGCAGGTATAGATAGATAGATAGATAGATAGATAGATAGATAGATAGATAGATAGATAGATAGATAGATAGATAGATAGATAGATTTTTCACGGCAATTCACCCCAAACAAGGCGGGAGTGTCCCTTGCACGCAAGGAGTTACAGAACAAGAGTAAAGAGGCGTATTTGGGGAAAGTATACAGAGAAGGACGGGGAACAAGCTCAGGGTGCCAGATATCGATTGACATTACACTTGAATATTTGAAGATTATAGTCATCGAGGAACCAAGTAAGGGGAAGGAAGTTCCACAGGCGAGAAGTGCGCGAGAAGAATCTTTTTGCTTAGAAGAGATGGTTACATTCAACCGTTTTGACACTGAAAGGGTGAGACCGAGATGCCAGCCTGGCAGCTCGCTTAAAATCATGTAGTCCAGATAGATAGATAGATAGATAGATAGATAGATAGATAGATAGATTGGAAAAGAATGAAAAGGCAAAAATGTTGCAGCAAGATTGCTTTTGGCTTGATGTTCCGTATACCGAATTAACTATTTGCCTAATGTATATACAAGATGCACCAATAATTTGTGCACGTCCATTTATCGAGTGTTAAATGGGAGTTTACGTAAGTTAATCTTTCGCAGCAGGCTGCAAAGTTTGACATTTGCATTTCCTTTATCGGCTGCATTAATAAGGCAGCCTTCAATCTGAAGTTGGAATGTAATAGTTGCCTCATGCTTCTGGTAACACTTCAATTCGGAAATACCACCTTCTTGTGTAGAGGCCGCAAAATAGAAGATACTCAGTTTCACACAGCAATATTCCAGTATCTGTGATGCTCCTGGAGATCATGTCTTATTCCCACATACTCTAAGTGTCAATATCACTGTTGACACCGAATTACTACTCATGTTAATTACGCTCTGAATAACGGGTTGGCTGCAGAATTTTCTACCAGGATTTCTTTACCTACTTGACTCAGTCGCTTCCAATGCCAAAATAAAGCCGGTTGAAGAAGTTTTTATTGAATAAAACTTTACTATTTTTATACGTTTGTGTTTTGTTAATATACCTGTTTTTTTATTATTTTAATTTAATATATTTGTTTTTAGTTAAACTTTTATTATTTTATTGCACTGTGACTTTTTTCTCTCAATTGATTCCTACTGGAAAAATAGTTTCGGTTTACGAACATTTCGGCTTACAAACGGCCTTCAGGACCGAATTAACTTCGTGAACCGAGGTTCCACTGTGTATATACTGGACTCATCAAGGTTAACAATAGATTTAACGATTTATTATCGCTTAAATGGTAATTACAGTAAAACGACTTGTACAAATATTCAGTGGTTTGTACTCATCGATACCATCCATCAAAATATTTGTTGCTGAGAAAGTAATTCCCTACTTGAAAGCTATGATTACATGACGAAGCATTCGAGTTTTTCAATACGTGAAAAAAGAAACTCTTCAACATTTGTCGATGTGGAAGACAATGTCTTCCTCTTACGTAACTCCATGCTGTATAAAATTGTATAAAGTATGGAAACTTAATGCAATAGATGCTAGGACGAACATATATGGACAGAGGAATCAACACGGCATGATTACATGGGGTTTCACGCCTAAAGTAACCGTAAAGCATTAGCCGTGAATATTGATACTCAGGATGCAGTGGTCAGTGTTTATTACTTAGTCCACATTCCTTATATCTATAGACGCACTCAGTGACTACATTTATAGATATAGTAAAATATAAACAGTAACACACACATGTACACACACACACACACACACACACACACATATATATATATATATATATATATATATATATAAATTTAATCGTATGTTTTAGTGGTTTCTCTCATTTGAGTAGGTGATCAGGTCATTTATTAAGCAGTATATTAATTTATTTACGTCTGAATGTTCGAGAAATTTTATTATTTCCGGAGAGGGTAAATTTTCATTAAATAAGATTTCTCGAACATTCTGGCCGATACACGAAAATAAATAAACTGTTTAATAAATAAATAAATAAACCATAAATAAATAAACATATGGTTAGTGCAAAAATAATGTCGTTTTCTCACATAGTATATGTGAGAAAACGACATTATTTTTGCACTAACCATATATATATATATATATATATATATATATATATATATGAAGAAATATACTTTTAAGGTGTGCTATATTTATTTATTTATTTATGGGAACTATTCAATATCAGATATAGAGCGTATATATAGTGTGTGTATTATATATATATATATATATATATATATATATATATATATATATGTGTGTGTGTGTGTGTGTGTGTGTATGTGTGTGTAATCGGCTTTTTATGACATCAAATGCACGTTGAAGTATGTTTTGTTAAATAAACTTTGGAAACCACAACATTCTTCTGTAAAATTACAGAAGTGAATAACACAGCATATGATATTAAATTACACAAGTTGCAATAATTACCCTAGAATTTCGACCTTGTTTATTGTTACAATAGTAAAACAAACTTTTAAAAATTATTCATATTCAGTTTAAAAAAGCAATGGTTAATAGAAGCATATAAAATTTAAAATGTATTTATACTTTCATAATCCAAATGATACCACATTAAGGTTACTTTTTTTAAGCAATTCAACACAAGCAAGGCGAAAATGCTCCTAGTACGCAAGGGAGTACAGAGTGTGTAAATAAACGAAAAGACTGGCTATATTGGAGTTGAGGAAAGGACAAAAAGAAGAACGGGTATCAAGGCAACAAGAAGACGTCGATTGACATTTAATTTTTTGAAGATTATAGTTATCAGAGAAGTAAGTAAGAGGGAGGGATTTTTCTGTCCAGAAGTGCGAAAGAAGAAGTTGTTGGAGTAAAAGAGGTGGGTATATTTAACTTTTTTGATAGTAATAGGGTGAGACCGATATGGCAAGCTAGTAGCACGATTAAATTCATGCAGATGGAGCACAATTAAAAGCGGCTCGTAAGAGCAGATGGCATGAAAATATATAGAGAAAAGACAGAGGGAAGCCACATTACGCCTGTGAGAAAGTGACTGGAGTCGAGTTGCCCGATCAAGACATATCAGATTGTATAGCCGTCTTTGGGTTTGAACGATAACCTCGAGAAAAACAATGGAAGCACCAGAGCACATTATTCCCTGCATGGACGAATAGTAAATGCGAAGCATGGTTTCAGACGAGAAAAAAACTTCTGGCGTGACACAGAGAACCAACTTTCCTTGCAGTAGATGCAGCACTTGATTCAATATAGTTGTTCCATCTCTGGTCAGAGGAGAACGTGAGACCAAGATGGCGCCGTGAGACTCTCTTGTGCGTTTGAGCATCAACCATGCTGATAGGACATCATAAATATTTCAAATATATAATAAAATAACATCATAAAAATACCACATTCACTCACACACACACACACACACACACACACATACACACATATATATATATATATATATATATATATATATATATGTATGAGAAAATAACATCAGTTTTACAGCACACACAACATGCTACCCAAACTAATCACAGAAAAAAAAATTGCTGTCTCCTTCGAAATCTATTCTTTGTGTATAGTGCTAAAATTGTACTACATTCGATTTCCATTCACTGTTTATTTTCTCCGAGTTAATACGTATGTTTTAGTGAGTGTGTATCCGTGTGTTTGTACATGTATGTATTTCTGTATGCATATGTCTGTGTGTGTGTCTGTGTGTTTAAAAAAGAGAGATGGAGAGTGCTTATTTAGAAACTGGATTGAATTATCTCCTTTTGAAATATAAAAATGTAAGAATTTATACATGACCGGGACGTAGACGTTAAAATAAAGCAAAATTTATATAAAATTTAATCAACGTTTTTGACTATTTTTAAAGTCAGTTATATATATATATATATATATATATATATATATATATATATATATATATATATATATGTAACCCCTTCAGGACGTGGGCGAACATAGCTCTTCACAACTTCCTATCCAGTTTAGTTCTGAACAATGTTTGTCATTTTGATAGCTCTCACCCTGTTTCTCTAACCATTAACATAATTTCGGTAGGTAGATGGCATGCTACCTCCCCCTGTCTCTTTTGCCTTCGATATGTCCTGTGAGTGACAAATTTTCCAAGCTGCTCTTCTTTATTATGTGTCTCAGAAATTTCACCTGTCGCTTTCTGATTTTGAATAAATAGCGTTCATGTTGTCTCCTTCTGCCCAACTTCCTCGTTCTTTACACGTTCGTGATATTTTCATAGAACCGCATTTCTTTTGCCTCCTGTAAAACCGGATTTCTCTTGCCTCCAGTAAAACCGCATTTCTTTTGCCTCCAGTAGAATCTCATTTGTCTTACCTCCAGTAGAACCACATTTCTTTTTCCTCCAGTAGAATCACATTTATCTTGCCCCCAGTAGAAACGCATTTGTCTTGCCTCCAGTAGAACCACATTTCTTTTGCCTCCAGTAGAACCGCATTTCTCTTGCCTTCAGTAGAATCACAAAATTTTCTTCCTCCAGTAGAACCGCATTTCTCTTGCCTCCGGTAGAACCGCATTTCTTTTGCCTCCAGTTGAACCGCATTTCTTTTGCCTCCAGTAGAACCTCATTTCTCTCCCCCCTCCCATTAGAGTCACATTTGTCTTGCTTCGATCTGCAATTCACTGATTGGTATTACATAACTGTTCAGAAAGCTTTTCCTTGTTTCTAACGAATTTTTCTGTTTTTGATACTTTGTTAGCTTTTCGAATTCATCGTTTTCTATTCAAATGCGTATTCGCATTTAGGTGTCGGATATTCATTAAAACAGAAAATATTTCAGAAAATATACTCAGTCAGATTACCTTACCGGACCATACACGACAGGAACCCTCTAAGCGTAGATATACATATGAGATTCTGGAGAGAAAGACCGTCTAACAGTTAACCAAGCCTCCTGGCAGCTGACTTAGCAATGGATTCAATAAAGTCTTTCCACTTCATTTCAACGTGCCCGGCTGACATCAAGTAGAAAGAATATATTGAATCCATTGGCAGATGTGCTGCAAAGAAAGTTGGTTCAGGGTGTTGTGCTAGACGGTTTATTTTTCTCTCTAGCGTCTATCTTATATATCTTTTAGTCTAATATTTGTCCACGCTAAGAATATTGGTACACATATGGTCGGTGCTCTCTATCTATATAACGCACCTTGATAAAATCCAAAGAATCAGCAAATATTATTGGGGTCCCAATCTGGCGGCTCAGCTTTACTCATTTTTCCACTGCCGTCGGTTTTCCTCCCTTTGCCTTTTCTACAAATATTTTCCTGGTAATTATCCGGATGAGCTCTTCATTCTGGTGCCTAGTCTCTTTGAATTTAAGCATAGGACTAGACTCGCGGCGAGGTCCAGAAATTTACAGTTGAGCCGAGTCGATGTAACCGTAAATTCTAAGCTATCAGTTTATTTTCTCGCACTTCTCGCTTGCAGAATTCCCTTCCGGATCTGTTATTTCCAGTCAACGTTCACCTGCGAAAATCTAAGTAGAATCTCAATCGCTATCTGCTATCTTACTGATTATTCTTCCTCTGTCCAATCTCCTTACCAAAGTTCCTGTTTCTTACTCTACTATATCCAGTAACTTGAGTCTCGGTGGTTTTAATGCCGTGCTTAGGGTGAACTCGATTAAGAAAAATATCTTAATATTATTGCATTCAAGAAAATAACACATTGTCATTAAATCCAATTTTTAACATCGTTGTTATCAAAATTATTATTTCTGACTAAAAGGAAAGGATTATCTGTGCGTCTATGGATGTTACAAATGCTAACAGATGGAAATTCTAGCGACTAAATATGGTTGGCCAAATCGGAATTATTTTTATTCTTTCCTAGGATAAAGCTTATTTTTTATATACTTTACAAATCCGGATAATAAATACATTTGTCTTGTCGCATTTCCTTTTAAATAACATCAGACGAAATAGTTGAAATAAAAATAGCATATTCTCGACAATGTGTATTAATTTAGATATATTGTCAAGGTTGCTAATGAGGGTACCAAGGTTTTACAATTATTACTGCCTGGAAAATAATCATGGTATAGATGTTTTTTTTTTCCTCCAAAATGTTAATTTATACATTCACTACATCCATCAACGATCATGTTATGCAGAAGATGGTTTTGTATTGTCAAATTATTGTCAATTGGGCAAAGCTTAAGGATTCGGATCTCTTGCATTCCCGAGTTAATTTAGGATGAGAGCATAAGTAACCTCTTCAAAAATCGAATGTAGTTGGTTGATTTTATTGTTCCATGCAGATAAAAGTTACGCTACGACTTACAGTTCGTAAAAAAAAAACAATGTAAAATCGTTGTGCTGTGTTTATATACTTTTCTAAATTTTTGCTTTTCTGAATCGATAACGTTTTACTTTATTTGAGCACATAAGTGTTTACGTAATTATTTGTCCCTTTATACAATTATAATAACAAAATTGAACGGAAATGGTGAAACATTCCCTCCGATGGAAATAAACAGCCACGTGTCCTTGACCAATGTGAGCATTTAAGTTTAAGGATATTGGCTGTGGGCTGACCAGGAGAGTGATGACATCCTCTTTTTTCTAGTAGCCCAAGGCACGCTACTTATGGAGAAATACTTCTTCGGATTTTAACCACGATATGTGGAGAGAACTGTTTGGGTGCTCAGCTGCGCAGCAAACATTTAACCACACCCCTTCATATAATTAATGATGTTCTTTCCCATAGTCATAAAAGGATATTTTGACGCTCATCGTATTTTTAGTAATACATTTTCTTGGCATGAGATGATAAAACAAAATCGCAAATTGTATATCCTCTAACAAGGAAATATATCGGCTTATAGGTACTTTAGTCGAAGATGAATATATTCATAATGGTTTAAAAAAAAAAATTCAAACCATCGTCATTAACATTATCGTCTTAAGTTTAACTTCAGGACAGCATCGTTTCTGTTCATCCATTGTAGTTGAGAGTTCGGCCATATTCTACTGAGTTACTTGGTACAACAGAAAACTCTCCTTGTTGAAGAACACAGCCAGCAATGTGAGATGAATGTCACGATTTTAATGAAGTCCGAAATCCATAGAAATTGTGGTGGCCAATCCTACTCTTTGGCAACTATATAGTCGTAGCAGCAATTCGCTTTTAGCATTTTAGTATCGTGTGTGTAAATCATTTGCTCCATTGAATCAGCAACAATACCCATGATGCATACTGAGGCTTCTTGTGATTCCCATCTAATATTATCCCTTACTTCCTCCCTGCTCGGCTAGGTTCAGATTTGACCTGTCATGAGTAATATTCCTGTTGATATACATCCTTGTGCAAATTAATTGAAGCAAAACGAATAATTCCGTCGTTATATACTTTTCCGTGTTTTTCCAATGAAACATGACCCAGTGCACATGTCAGTATTTCATATGTCCATTCCACGAAATCTTTCCTTGTAGATTAACAACAGATTCTCGATTTGATTTAAATCAGGAGAGTTTCTGAGCCTGCCGATAGTACGTCCATTTGATCACATCTAAGGCTTGACATTGTTTTTCGTACAGTGTTACAATTTTCGTAAAGTTCCTTGGAATAAGGTCCATCGTAGACAATGGCCGTAGGACAACTAGGTCAAGACAATAGTGTATGGGCGGCATAAAAATATAATGCGATCTCGAAATATTTTTCATAGCAAAACAAATTTCATCATACACCCCGAAAATAGATTCATAAATCTGCACACCACTATAAACACGCTAATCTGAGAGAAAAATAAACGTCGATTACACCCTGTCGCGCCAGTGGGTTTAAAACTGACCATATAGTGAAAGAAAGGAAGATAAAGCAGTTGCTTCAATTAATTTGCACAACGGAGTAGTTCGTTGTGTCACTTGGATCGTCGACAAGATCCGAACACGCACTGGACATAGAAGGCAGCATCCCAAAAGCTGATCCAGTTGCTATGAATTGGAAACTTTCGTTAGAAACAGAGTGCTAGATATCTATGTGTCATCTCTCCTCTTATATGACAGTGAATGCCGAACAATCTCCCCACGGATGAGAATAAAAGTATAAACAGAAGAAATGTGGTTCTGCAGAAGGGATACTTAAAAATTCCATGGACGGGACGAGTAAACAACAAGGAAATCTTAAAGAACACTTCTAATCAGAATCAGGAAAAGACAACCGAAATTAATTGGACATATAACGAGAAAGGAGGACTTGGAAAAGTTAACACTCGCGGAACTTGGTGAAGGCAAGAGAAGATAGGGGAAGGCGGCGAGCCATTTATCTGACGAGTTAGTCTTAAAGAATGGCGGGATGGAGGCGTAAACCTTAGCAAAAGAAAAAGAAATGACATACGAGATAGGTAGTTGTGAAGACACATGATCACTTGTGTCCTGAAAGAAAGTGACATATAGACGAAAGAGGTCGCCCCTGATAATAAGATAACCTCTGCGAACCACGTTTTAAAGGAATGCAGTATCTTCTAAAACTGAAGTTGATGGTAATTTTGTTGAATATTCTTAAGTAAATGTACACGTTGTGAAAATATAATGTTTTTGCTACCAGATATTGGTTTGTTTACTCTTTTATACTCTTTTCAATTATCCTATTTGGCCCCACTATGATTTCTGAAGGGGCTGAAATATTTTCAACCCAACCCATTTCCCCAATTATGAATAAATATTAGATTTTGCTCGGAAAACATTTTTCAATAATACATATATATATATATA
The DNA here is from genome assembly GCA_963932145.1 of Acanthosepion lycidas. Lineage (NCBI taxonomy): Eukaryota > Metazoa > Mollusca > Cephalopoda > Sepiida > Sepiidae > Acanthosepion > Acanthosepion lycidas. Next base: position 44,024,723 of record OZ010582.1, read on the forward strand.
TATATATATATATATATATATGCCTGAAAACCATACCACGGGTTGACCCAAGACTTGTGAGTGAAAGTGGGTTGCACGAAACCACAAGTCATCGTGACGGCGGAATTGAGCGTGCTATCCTTATTCAAATTGTTGAGCACGTTAGATAACACGCTTTTTCTCAGAAACTGTAACTACGGTCTGCTCAGCATCGTTGCATTATAAACCACAGGTGGGCTCTGCGTGTGTTAAATAAGCAAAATATGCGCCAGAGGAAGCGTCTGCAATAGCGATTCGCTAGCCACCGTAGTAGACGTGTATTCTTGAATACGAGTGTCCAGCTGTCTATGTATAGTGGAGTAATGGATAACTGCTCGGATTGAGAAATCGGAGAGTCGAGTTCGAATTCCAGTCGAATTCATTACATTCACTACGTGTTAATAGCCTTGGGAAAGGTATTAATGCTCTTCTTCTCTAACACTCCCCGCCACTATGGATAAATAGTAGTACAGGCTTGGATGTCCACTGGCCAAACGCTTTAAGATATGGTAAACTATTGCAGATAAAAATCTGCCTCATCAGTCATGTATCCAAAGATACATGATCGCCTAAGTGTGTATCCCGCATGGCACATAATGGCCTATATATATATATATATATCTGTGTGTGTGATATATATATATATATATATATATATATATATATATATATATATATATATATATAGTCGAGTGAGACACAAATCTGCATGTAGATAGTAAACTCTCATTTCCACTTATTTTGCCTATTTAGTGCAATGGCAAAATACTTTCTGAGACACTCATTTCTCGACACAAGACTGGACACTGTCGCTCATAGATTAGGCAAAAGTTGTTGAAACGCCATTATTTTACGGCTTTTCAAACTATGATTTCAGTAATATTACTTTGCATTCAACAAAGATTCCTACGAATAAAAATTTAGAAAAAAATGACCTAATAAATTCCTATTGCCATCACAATAAGAAAATAAAATCAGGCACGAGCATCAGATTCTACCTAAGGACAAGAATATGCGTTGAAACTACTTTCAAATTTCTTCAGTACCTTAATTATTTTATATTCAATGCGAACCAAAAGGTCCATGATATTCCAAAACAAAAAACACCCCCTTCTGAAAAACGTTTGTAAATTCCATTGTCTGTTTGACTTTGTTTATTTGAACTACTAAGTCAGGTAAATTAGTATTACAAAGATATGTAAGTAGAGCCTCATCGATACAACGTTCGTATATTGATTGTTTGTATAAAATATTTTGGAAATGACCGGATTCGAGAAATATTAAGATATATTCCATCACTCCACTAAGAGGCGATCTCATTTTTAATCCAAATTGTTGTTTGTAACAATCAATGTGAACTGTGAAACAGGGATAAGACTGCAGATTTTTATTATTTTAAAATTATTTTAACTGTTGGATTTATCTTTGTGTTAACTGCGTTTTTTTAGATTTAGGCATTTTTCAACTGGGACGTTAGTTTATTTGTTCGTTTGTTTGTCTGTTTGGATTTTATGGCATATCAACCACAGTAGGTTATTTAATGCCAAATCCAGTTTATATGAATTTTAAATGCCTATTTTGTATGGAACATTTTTAGCAACCTAGAGCTTATTTGCTTGCACAGTTTTTGGAAATAATTTCCTCATGTTCTTCCTGTTATACAAATGCGTCCCTGCATAATTGCCTATCTCCTGATAATTTTGAATATTTCTTTAAAGTGTTGTTTAACATAGAAATTTGTACATCAATACCTTTTAATTACTCCAAAAGCAAAAAGGTACTTACCATAAATAAAAAGAATTTTCTTTTTTTAAAACAAGAGAAAATTTAGCTACCAGTTTCTGTCCAATCCAGCAGTGCGTACGACAAACTACTAATAGATTCTGGATTTTATAGATTATATTTTTATTTGGAACCCATGGCTAAGTTCCGAAAAATCAAACACTGGCAGAAAAATATTTGTGAACGAGGAAAGTTACAGCTACCACTATCATAAGGTTGATTGGTTGGGTTTTATGGCATATCAACCACTGTGGGTCATTTAATGCCAAATTAAGGTATATATATATATATATATATATATATATATATATATATATATATATATATATATATATACAGTACTATTAAACGCATAGCTGGCAACATTTTTTTTCAAAAACGCATAGCAGGCAACATTATTCTTTCCAAAAACGTATACCTGGCAAAAATTATTTTCCCAAAAAACGTATACCTGGCAACAATTCTTTTTCCAAAAAAACGTATAGCTGGCAACAATTATTTTTCTGAAAACATTATCTGAGGCCTTGTTGTTGGACGTAGTTTATCGTCATACCTAGGACGCTGGGGCGTTAGTGTAGCCATAACAAAAATATAATCGTGATACTGGTTTACCTGACCGAGAAGATGAATTAAACAAAGTGGAACACACAGTGGAATTTACATACGAAATGGAAGAAGACAATTCCTTACCGCCCCTAGATATCAAGTGGCATCTCGCTTTAACAAGAGTTTAAAAACTCAGTGTTCACTGGAAATCAACCAACAAAAACAACCGAATAAATTTCTATTCCCATCAGAAAAACAAAATAAAATCTAACAATCATTTCATTCTACCGAAGACCTCTAAGAATATTCATCTCGGGTTATTTACACGAAAAAGAAAAAAATCATTGAAAACACTTTCAAAATTTTTCCTGTACCCTAATGCAATTAGAAACAAAAGGCCCATAAAATATTCCAAAACAAAAACACTACCCCTTTTGAGAAATACAGTGAATATCAAAAAATATTATTATCCTGTCTCAGTCAGCTATGTGCCATGCGTGATACACGCTTAGGTAATCATGTATCTATCGATACATGACTGACGAAACAGATTTTTTTCGCATAGTAAGTTTTCATTTCTTACTGTGTTAGACCTGTTGCCATTAAAGTCTATAGAACTCGGTCTAACATAGCTAGTGGGAGAGAAGAAGAGAATTTATATCTTTGGGAAGGTTATTAATGTATTTGACTGGAATCCGAGCCGCTATCCATTACTCCAACCTGTCTCCTTTTATCCTCTCTATTAATTCAATTACATCTACAATAGAAAAGAATCTATGGAAAGTCAACATAAATGTCGTTAATATGATATCAAACTACTATATTATATATTCTGTTTTCCAAATCTTCAGTCAACTCTAAGTCGATTGGTCAGAATATTAAATTAACTTATGCTATTAGAACTTGTAAAAACTATTTCTGATCCATTTATTATATATCTACTGCCTATGAGATATGACAGACCAAATATTTTTGTCTACCAATTTGTGCTCTATTAGATTTATTCCACTTCCTCTGGCAATGCTCCGGGGTAGTGATTATGTAAGGAAAATGCGAACTGTTTAAAGATTCATAAATAACAGCAAAGTGGAAAGACAGATTCTGTGATTGATTGATTGATCTGATATATATATATATATATATATATATATATATATATATATATATATATATATATATATATATATATATATATTGACGATTTATGAAGACGTTGTTAGTTATTTAAGGCGAAACATTTTGAATTTTAAGATTTTTTTTTTTTAATTGTATTATAATTTTTATCGAATATCGGTTGCTTTTTTTCCGGATACAAATCATATTATTCTTCAGGTCGTTGGAATGTCGAACCGAACCCTTTATTTCGATCGCTGAGGTAGACTGTTCTAGTTCCACGTGTTAACATCTTTATCCACTGTGCCATGTGTTCTTAGGGGTACATGGCACAGTGGATTAAAGCGTGGGCTAGATCCAGTGACAGGACCTAAAGTGTTGTGAGTTCAATACCTGGTTAAGGCAGTGGAGAGGTGATAACTGACATCCATTAGACATGGCACGTGGAACTAGAACAGTCTACCCCAACGAGTGAAATAAAGGGTTCAGTTCGGCATTGCAACCACCTTAATAAGACCGGGAGCGTACAACGGCCGAAACGATGTGATAAATATGACAACACAGTTGAGGACAATAATCCGAATAATATAAACAGTGTACATAATACTTCATCTCAGAAATATAGACAGATAATTAATTTTCGCTCTATAATAACTGAAAATTATATTTGAATGTAGCCATTGTTGTCGACATAGGGTAAACTTATATCTCTTTACTGCTATGGATTGAGAGAAACAAAACCAAATGCTAATGCGGATACAACCTTTTGATTAAGGTTTTGAGCAAGACCGGACTGACTGAGTTCGGGCGAAAGAACTTCTGTGTCTATTTAATTTACTTACTATTAAGAGTTTTATTTTGTGGATAGAATTTGTAATTCTGTTGAATTCTGAATATTGCCGAAGCCAGTGGCAATTTAATCAATTTCGCTTGTTAACTTAATGATTTACATTTGTAAACATTCGTTTAATCACGCGCTCATCCATAAACATATATGCACACGTAAACGAATAAACCAATGTACGCTGACTTGAAGGAAAATGCTTTCATATACATAACGACACATAGACATATATGTATTTACTTACATTCATACATTCATAAGCCTGGCCAATCAAATGCATATACAAAAAATGTGCACACGGACATGCAAAGAAGAATAGGCAGCCGGACTAGCATATGCACTATGGCCTGCAACATCCATAAATGTATAGACATGTTTTCACAGAATTCCTTGATGCTCCAACCAGCTCACACATATACGTTAAGACAAACACAATTTTCAACAGCCACTTTATTTCTACATTACAAAAATTCCTTTTCGAAATGAGATTACAGTAAAAAAGAATTGACCAGAAAAAGAAATGACCATATATATATATATATATATATATATATATATATATATATATATATATATATATATATATATATAATTTAAAGAAAAACAGAAAACAGACCACTTTAAGGCTCCATTATTATAATTTATTTCACCAGAGATTTCTTTTTCTCTGGATCATCAGACCTCACTTCCAAGGATGAAAAAATGAATTTAAACTTACACTTTTGAAGAGCATTATTAAGCTTATGTCAGGTGATATAGAGAGTGGTGAGAGTTTGTGTGACAAACATGGTCGAAATTAGAGAGGGAAGGGAGAGATCGGAATGCTTTTAAATTTATTTTTATTAATATACTTAATATATATATATATATATATATATATATATATATATATATATATATATATAGTTAGCAAGTTAAAGATTTAGTAATCCGTTTTCTTTGTCTACTTTCCATTTTTCTATGAAGGTCAACATATCTGGCCTGATACCCTACCACACTTACATATACGTATCTTAATAAAGATAGATAATAAAGATAGGTATAAACGTCTTCCTTCTCCCCCTCTTCATCATGTTATATCAACTTAAAGCTGCCTCCACAAAAACATGTGTATAAGAATAATAATAGATAAGTTTTTAAACCATTTTTCTGATTAGAAATGGGATCCGATGAACCAGGACGAAAATCCCGTTCCTGGGGAAATAAACTATAATCCTGTGAACCCTTAAAGTTTTCTCTTTCTTAGCTTACGTTAACTTATATATATATATATATATATATATATATATATATATATATATATATATATATATATATATATATATATATATATTATCATAAAATAAACTTTAAGGTAACCTATATTTATAGGGTAAAAGAAAAGTGTTTGAGGAAAAGATAAAGAGAAGGACAGGGATCAAGTTCAAGGCTTTCAGAAATGTCGATTAACATTACATTTAAACTTTTGAAGATTATAGTTATCAGGGAAGCAAGTAAGAGGAATGAATTTCCATTGTCGGGAAGTGTGAAAGAAGATTCTGTTGGAATAGAAGAGGCGGTTACTTTTAACTGTTTCGGCAGTAAAAGGGCGGGATTGATATACCAATCTAGTAGCACGATTAAATTCATGTACTCGGGGCACAAGCGAAAATAGATCGTCAGAGTATTTGCCATGAAAATATTTGTAGAAAAGGCAGAGAGAAACTACTTAGTGATTGGACACGAAATGCCAGATCAGGGCCTATTACATTAAATATCCGTCTTCGGATTTTGTCCAGAACCTCGCGATATCTATCATAATAAAGCGCAGTGTGTCTGCTCGTCCGTTAATCCTTTTTTCGATCTTGATGAATCATTAACAACATTTAGTAATGCACAATGTGGAGTAATCCACAGTTGCCTCCCTTGTGAAGAAATGGTATCTGCATTCGCTATAAAATCGGAGCATAAATGAGGAGGAAAGATTTTCAATTCTACGCATTAACTAGTTTAGACGTCAGAACAAACAGTTAAAAACTTCATCTTCACTTCTTTCTACATAGATTAAACTACAATAGGTAGTAACTGCTGTAGTTAGACGCGATTAAAAATTAAATGGATAACTCATCTAAAATTAGATTTAAATATCGAACAGAGTGAAAGGTTTAAAAACAATTTTGTATTAAAAGTTTAATTTGCGTTGCAATTGCACTTGATATCTTCCAATTAAAAAGTAATTAAAACATGACTTTTTTTTCGTTTCATGGTAGGCATACTGTAACGTTTTCGAAATATTAGATACTTCGAATTCCCTAATGTCTTTTAAGAGTGATTTTATGTGAGGGTATCATAAATAATGGTGATTTTAAAAGAAAAATTGCGCGCAATATAAATGTAAAAAAAAACAAAAAAAAACTAGAGATCGGTTGCGTATACGAAGAAAGGATATAAGCTGTCGAATTAAGCTATCGAATAAAGATAAAATAATTTTATTATGTCTAAGTTATTTATAAGTTCTTATACATGACGTCGCCATCACTACTAATCACTCCAAACACCTTCGTAATCAACATTACACTCACCCAACTTTTTCGAAATCCCCTGCATTATCCTCAGATTGACCCCCAAACACTCTAATAGTGTTCGTATTGGAGATCCCGGTGCGATTACAAAATAGTACATAATGCCGTTTCCAAATTTCTAGCGGGGCGAATTGTACCATGGCGAACTTTATCTCATAGACAGTTCCAAACTGAACCAACTATATTGTGCAGTCGACAAAATCTATAACAAAATGCATGTGAGAAATTAAAAATATAAAATGGTGACAATTTACCGATTGCACTTTGTGTGTCTGTATATATATATATATATATATATATATATATATATATATATATATATATATATATATATATATACAGTGAGAACTCCGATATAAACATGTAATAATACATGTGGTCATTCTTGTGTGATTTGATATGCATTTTAGTTTGCGTATTTATGTAGGTATATGTGTTTATATATATATATATATATATATATATATATATATATGTATGTATGTATGGGTGTGTGTTTGTGTGTGTGTGTGTGTCTGTTCCTATATGTTTGTGTATGTACTTGTATGTATGTATGGGTTATTATATTTGTATATATGTGTGTGTTTGCATGTGTATATGTTCAACGGGTAACCATAAAATAATATGGGAAATTTGAACGAATTTTTTTCTGTTCAAAAACACTGATTTGGAAATTTTTGCCAACATCAAATAATTGTCGGATTTTATTTAAATTTTCAGGGTTTATTAAAAAAAGAATTTTTTTTTAAATGGTTATTTTTTAGACTATTTATTTTTTTGTTAACACACCCGCCTACTTATTTTTTTTTAATTTTTATTTTATTTTATTATTTTTATTTTATTTTATTTTATTATTTTTTTAAAATTTTGTGAAACTCATTTTTATAACGCTTATTCTTAATTCTGTTCTTCTTTATTTAAATTTAAATGTCTGCTTGTCAATAAATCATTCAACACGTCAGAAACACAAGATTTTATTTACTGCGTTTTATGTTAAATATAATTTGCTTGTATTAAAAACCTTAATTAAACATTTACTTTCCTAGTTTTCCTCAAATAGTGTTTCATAAATTATATTTTATTTTTGAAAAAGTTCTTTATTTTTTAAAAAAAAAATGAAAACTAATTCGTTTTTAGGGATGTGTAAATATGTATGAATTTAGAGATTTAACTGAAAAACAAAAAAGATTCCAATCTATCTAAATTCGGTTTGAAAAACACCAAAGTATTTTGATTACTTGAAATAGTAAATTTAATCTATTAGCTATTGAATGCGGCACCACGGAATATGTGAACGAGCGGTTCAATATCGAGTCTAGTTCGCTACGTCAACGTCGAGATCCGTTAGCATAGTTGGTATGATGCTTTCCTGTCAACGTAACTGTCTGGGTTTCAATTCTCGGTAGTGGACGGTGGCTTTCTGCATTCTGTTGTGGTTTCTTCTAGACACGATGAATTACTTATCTCAAATTCTCCTTAATTACTATTATATATATATATATATATATATATATATATATATATATATATGCTATACTTAAAGTACTCAGTATCAGCTATAGAACTTATGTGAATATAAAAATGGATAATGAGATCAAAACCAATCGACAACAGACTGTTTCAATCCTGAACACAATCATCATGCCATTGGATGGTCTATCGATTGTGTTTAACCTTGAAACAGACGGTCGCCACTGAGCGTTGATCTCAATTACCACTTATACACACACAAACTCAGATTGAGCGCGTAAAAACTATATGTGTGTAAAAATTACTAAGAATAAACCTATAGAAAAGAAAAAAAAATAATATGAAAACTGTCACTTTAGCCGACGCGTTAATGGCAATGTGGACATTTTCAAGGCAAAAACCGAAAATAGTTCATCGAAACAAAGTATTTATAAACAACAAACAAAATGTTGTTACCAATTAGAATTTAGTAACGCTATTGTATACTAAATATTACTTCAATTATTTTATGCTTGAAGAGGATATTTTCACATGAAGAAATATTGTATGTATTGTTGTTTTGACGGATTCAACTGTTTTCTTTTGATTTCTTGATATATTGTTGAGTACGCTGAGTTGGGAGTGGTGATTCCGTTAGGGGAGGTGATAATGGCAAAAAACCTGGACGTAGATTAATATTAATATTCAATGGCGGTACTGTCGAGAATTTTCCTTCCGTGTGAATTATTTTCTTTTTTATGAGAGTAGCATTTATAAAATCATCTATAAAATCAAAATTGTGAATGAATTTATTAAGATACTTTGTTTCAATAAATTCAATTCGTTTTTTGCCTTGAAAAATTCCACATTGGGCGAAACGGTATCGGCTGAAACTACAATTGTCCATATTGTCTTTTTTTTCATTTATATATATATATATATATATATATATATATATATATATATATATATATATATATATATATATATATATATAATGATATTATAAGAAAAGTGTACTTAACTTTTAAAATCAATTTTATTCCGACATCGATGTTTCTTAGTAAAATTTCTAGTTTTCAGGGGTTTGGGTTTTAAATGATATTAACAATATTTTCAATTTTTTTTTATTCGATGTATGAAGGTTTGTTTATGCTGTAATTTCTCTTTGGTAGCATAAACATTTTTACCACAAATTCAGATAGTTTGTTATTTGATTAGATTTTAACATGGGGCTGGGCATATATATTTTTACCCTCCCTTAAGAAATATATTTTAAAATAATCGGTTTCAACTAAAATAAGTTTAGTGTAGACGGATGTATTATCTCTTTACTTTGTTTTGATTTTACCTCTGAGATGTTCGGTGACCATCTCATTTTCTTGGGAAGTATTTTCTTTGATTTTTCATTTAGAATTATCTCTATTTGGTGTACACAATACTAAACATGGACAATGCATAGAAAAGTGAATTGTATCAATTTTTTAACTCTATAAAACTGACTACATTGGAATAATACATAAGTGACAACGGTCCATTTTAGCCTCAGCTGCTTGAAACTCAGTCAGGCCCCTTGCCTTGATCGCCTATCAAGGTTTAACCTCAATTCAGACCTCAAGTGAAGCTATATATATATACGATCCATCGCTAAAGATGCTGGAGAAAGGGTCTGTTCCAGAAAGTACCTGACTCCTTATGATATGCTCTAAGTTACAAGATCCAGATCAGAATGAAAAAGAAAATATTATTACAATATATTAGGTTGGTGCTAAAATAATGACGTAATAATGTCGTTTTTTGACGTTAAAAAATACATCAAAAAACGACATTATTACGTCATTTTTTTTTTTTTTGCACCAACCTAATATGTACAGGATGTACTCAGTTTTCACTTTTTAATATCGACAGAGCCCAAATGTTTCTCCGCGGCCTTGTGGTTGATGAATTATTTTCCAACGTAAAGCTTCTTTTCTTACAGACAAAATGTTCGCAAACTATTCACTGCCCTATCTTTATATATATGGAAATTGTTCAGACTAGCTTCATTCCTTAGTTCCACCAGGCCTAGCTTTCACGGCTAAGGCCCTCTATACCACGAACATTATAGCGAACCACCCTAATTCCCTTTGCATTGAACTGGTAAGATGTATGTTCCATCCGAACAGGTTCTTTCCGCGACGAACTGCTCAGTGTAACCTACTCATAATAGGATACTTTCCCAATCAATACAATCTTAAAGTGTTCAAGTATAGAGTTAACCGATATCTTCCCCACATATCCACATAAAATGTTCGACTTCTCTTTAAACATCTAATTCGAGTATCTCTCTGGCCGTCTACACAGTGAACATCATTGGTAAAATATAAAAAGTAATGCCTTCATTTATGATCCACTGTTTTCTATTTCTTTTCTCCCTTGTGTCACATTATTATTGCTACTCACACACGAATGCGCGTTTTAGATCATATTAAAAACTGTACAAGTATATGCAAAACTAATAAAATCTAGCTTACGCTATAATCCGTGTGTACATCGAAAGCACCGATTGACAGACAATTAAACTCAAATCCAGTCAATTTTGCCGCCTTGACAAGTTCAGCTAACGCCCTGTCGTCGAGTTTAAAATTCTAAAGGCAGCACATAGCTCACATAGAAACGACCAAGTCTTGTTTGATTTGCAATAAAAATTGTGTATTACAACATTCATGACTTAAAACGCCTTCTCAATAAAAGATTGGAGAACGTTAGCAAATGCAAACATGTGAACAAGTATTTGTCGGCCCACTTATCTCCTGACTGAAAAATATATTTATATAGCAAATTCAATTTAATCCAATGAATATTCACGTAGGTGTTTGTGTTTCGTGGGTGGAGATTGCTTGAGTCGCTCACAGATACAATTACGGGTGACAAAATACAATTGATTTAAATATAAACGTTTGACGATCGGTTCTATGGAAGCCCAGGCGGATTATATCATCCGCTCGATTTCACTGCGAAACTATTAAATACGTATGATTGCAAATTTGTTGCTCAGTATTTAAAAAACATCATGGATAACGTTTTAGCTGTAATTACATTTCAATTTATAAAGGATTGTTTATAGAGTGAACCTCCCCAACACACACAGCCATACGCCTTCTCTCACACACACACGCTCACACACAGACACGCACGCATACACACACAGAGACACGCACGCACACACACACATATATATATATATATATATATATATATATATATATATATATTAAGCATTACGCCCCGAGCAAGGCGGGAAGCCACTAGGATGCAGGGGATTGCAGAAGATTTGGAGCGACAGCAGATAGGAGTGATAGAAGAAAGGATGAGGAGAAGGATAGGGATAGATCAAGGCAACTGGAGATGTTGATTGACATTACATTTGAATAGTTGCAGTTTATAGTTCTTAGAGACACAGCAATAGGGAAGGGTGTTCCACAGGCGAGAGGTGCAAGATTTGAAGCTATTGGAGTAGAAGAGACGGCTATATTTAAAAGTTTCTACAATGAAAGCGTGAGAGCGGTGTGCCAGCCTCGTAGGGCGCTTGAATTCATGAAGTCTGGGAACCAGTGAAAACAGCTCATCGGAGCAATTACCATGAAAGTATTTGTAAAAATGAGAGAGAGGCGACGGCGTGTCTGTTCGAGAGCAACTGTAGAAGAGATGCCAGATCATGGCCAATTATATCACATATCTGCCTCTGGATCTTGTCAAGAACTCCGAGGTAAACAGAAGGTGCGCCAGACCATATATGGCAGCAATACTCCATGCTAGAGCGAATGGCTGATTTGTATATTTGAAGTATCGATTCCGGGGGGAAAAATTCCTGGCGCGGCACAGAGAGCCAATTTTCCTTGCGTTGGACGAAGCAATACATATATATATATATATATATATATATATATGTATGTATGTATTTATGTATGTATGTGTGTGTGTGTAGAGTACGCTATATTTATGCGATAAAGTGCTCAATAATAGGGATAGAGCATATATAAGGTAGATGGTCTGAATAGAGGATGGCTTTTAAGCATGAAACACACTGTCACCACTGGATGTGCTTAGCTCATTGTCTACATTGATTTATATATATATATATATATATATATATATATATATATATATATATAGAGAGAGAGAGAGAGAGAGTATGGTAAAAATACAGTTTCAAGGCGTGCAATATTTATGGGTAAAAGTACTCAATATCAGTAATCGAGGTTATGTAATTGTAAAAGTGGACAGTGAGGTCAAAATCCACCGGTGACAGTTTTTTCTTGTTTGAACACAATTATTGCGTCACACACACCCACACACACACACACACACACACACACACATACACACACACTAAAACCCTCTATACTACGTGTAGAATAACAAGACAATAAACAGCACTTACCGGTGTAAGAGTCCCAGCTAGCGTCCAGCTGGCAGACAAAAATAAAGCAGGTTGTAACTTAATACAAACCCTGAGGATTTATTGCAACAAAGGTTACAATTGTGGCACAAGGCCAAAAAGGGGAGGGGGAAAAGGCTGGTCAACACTTACTATCTTATACCTAGCTAATCTGACTCACGACCCATTCATACATTACAATTTACTCATTCACCACAAGAACTCATCCATCACCGTTCAATCCTCCAACCACCATAATACCACATCCACTCCAAGGGAACCTACCAAAACGCGCCCCAATCCATAAAAATTTGATGATACATAAATGATATACATAAAATTCTAATAATGATAGAATGCAAGGGGAGGGAGGTGAACCCAATAATAAATAAAAATAAACACAAAATACAAACTAAACATAACACATGTTAGTAGGGACCGTCCAACCCTCAAAAATAGAGAGGCCGCTGTATTCTGCCCAGGGGACAAAATCAAGAGGCAACTCTCGCTAAGGGAGTGGGAAGAAGGCTAAAATATTATGCGGGAATGGGAAAATATAAAGCTGACCCAGTCGAGATAAAAGGAGGCCGAAACAAACTGGGGAGGTTGGGAATCTCGACTTGGATCATAACCAAAGAGTAGCCGGGTTACAGGCCAGGAACAACACTTACTCACATTAACTAGGTACACTGAAGCTTGTCTAATCCTAACCAAGGGGAGGGTTCCACAGGAAGCCACCCCGATGTGCAATAGGTTGACCTAGAAGAGAAAATCAAGGCTAGCCCCGGTCACACGAACCAAGCTCGCCTCTTTTACCCACCTTTCGCTAAAGACTGTCGAATGCAATCGTTTTCTATCAGATCTAATCTTCATCTTGAGCTGATGCTCAAAGAATAGGATTAGATGCTGATGAGAAAGACGGTTGCCCCGCAAGACTTCCTCCTTTCGCGTCGTCCAAATCACCATTCGAGCCGTGGCCAGCAGCGTCAGAAACACCATTCGTTTCACCCCGGAATACGGGGGCGACACATTGTCACACGCGTATGCGCGATCAATGGACACAAGCTGTTCGGGAGCGAGACGAGCCGTCAGCTCGCCGACATGGTCCCATAAGGGGCGGACCCGGGGGCAATGGTAGAAGGCGTGCGGAGCCGTTTCTTCTAAGCCAAGACCACACCGTTCACAGTCTGGCAAATCCGCCAAACCCCATATGAAAGCCTTGTCGTTGAGAGGCAGCCGATTCCGAGCCAATCGCCAGGTAAGCGAAAACTCAGGGTTACTGAGGTAATCCGCCGCTGGCGCCCAAGACCAGTAGGAGCGAAACTCCTCCTCCGACAAGCCGAGCGTATCACGTAGGGAATCCTTCGCGGGCCCCTCCACTAATCCACGATAGAAGACCTTCCTAGGCCGTGACAGGTCACTGGACCGGGGAATGGCCCTCAAGGCCGACCGACACTCGCGGATGAAATCCGACTCGTCCCGGGGTTTACGACGGCGCTCAACCCTCGAGATGGGGGGACTGATGGTAAGGCTAGGGAAGGCGTCCCTAACAATCCCCTCCAGAATCGGATCTCTCCCAGTCAATGCGCGGCGTAGGAAAGCCAACCTAGAGGCACGGACGTGACTCAAGAGGTGCGGCATTCCCAGCCCCCCATGACACGGACGTTTAGTGCAGACTCGTCTGTCGACCCTGTTCACGCGTCCCCTCCATAAAATGGAGGATAGCGATCGCTCGAGCGCCTTCCAATGGGCCCCACAGAGAGGAAGTACAGACAATCGATAAAGAATCAGGGGGAAAATGTATGTAACACACACCTCCGCCCTGCCCTTCACGGACAACCGCCGTCGATTCCAAGTCTTGCCGGCAGAACCGACCTTTGCAAGTACTTCAGACCAATTCTTCTCCAGCTGGAGGTCCGGTCCAAACCACACTCCAAGAATGCGGACAGGTCCATCCGTCCAACCGAAGCGGCCCGGAAGAGCGACCCCCTTCCAGGCACCTAACCGCAAGCCGGAAGACTTGTCGCGGTTTATCTTGGCCCCTGTCACCTTCTCGTACCGGTCAAGCGCCTTCTGTACCGCCTCGATATCGTCCCGGGACGACACGAAAGCAGATACGTCATCGGCGTACGCGGAAACCCTGGCTCGAGCCCCTCCAGGAACGGCGATTCCGCGTAGGGCCGGACTGCCGGTCTCGTCCTTCAGCCGGCGAAGGAGAGGCTCCAACGCCAAAGCATAAAGGAGAGGCGACAGCGGACAACCCTGACGAACCGACCTAGACAGCACGAACGCGTCCGACAACCTTCCGTTCACCTGTACCACAGCACTGGGGGAGCGATACAGGAGGCTAATCCAGCGGCAGAAGTTGGGTGCGAATCCAGCGGCCTGCAGGACAGTAGCAAGGTAGCGATGGTCGACCCTATCAAATGCCTTGGACTGATCCAAATTGATCAGCGCGGCTTGCTCGTCGTCTTTTACACCCTCTATGATCGTGCGGATCAGATGCAGGTTGCTCTGAATTGTTCGGCCCCTCACAGAACAAGTCTGCTCAGGTCCCAACAGAGACTCGGCAACTGACTGCAAACGCTCCTGCAGGATCTTGGCCATAATCTTTAACTCTGTGTTTAGCAGAGTTATGGGCCTGTAGTCATCTAGTTTCCCCCCACCACCTTTGCCCTTTTTCAACAGAGTGATCACGCCCCTGGTGATCCGATTGGGGATGGACCCCGACCGAAACCAGTTGTTGAACACTGCAGTCAAAATCGGAACAAAGATGTGCGACAGCCTCAAGTACAATTCATAGGGCAAACCATCCAGACCGGGCGACTTGCCTCTGCCGACCTTCTTCAAAACCGCGTAGACTTCGCCGTCCGTGATCTCTCCCTCGCAGCTAGCCGCTTCAGTCGGCGAAAGCCGAGGAAAGTCAGCCAAATAGCTACGAAACTCCTCCTCACGGAGACCAGGCTCCTTGGTAAACCGGCTCTCGAAATGGCGCCGAAACGCCTCGCACATGTCGTCAGTGGCCCGAAGAGTACGCCCCTCCGGGGATTCGACTTCACGAATGTAACGATCGCCACCTCGACGGACCTCTTCCCTGCGCAGATCTGCGCCCAAGTTCACAGCTTCGGAAGACATCTTGCTTAACTTATGTCTAATTACCTGGCCCATGTACCGCTCGCTATTCGAACGATCCAGGGCCTCCTTAGCTAAGGCTATCTCTAGGGGATCCCCCCCAGCCACCGCCCGGGTGTAACTAGTTTTAAGCGTCTTCACCTTGTCAGCTCTATCTAGAGCGAGCCGTTTGCTGAAATCAGTGGTGAAGGACCTAATCCTACATTTAAGGCGTTCCCACCACTTATTCCCGATAACCGCCCCCACTAGCTCCCGCTGCACTAGTCTAATTAGCTGTTCCCGAAAGTCCTCCCTGTCCAGTAAGGACAGATTGAACTTCCAGTAACCAGCCATTCTAGGCCTACAGTCTAACGCCACCCGGGCACAAACGAGTTTGTGGTCCGTGTAGCCTACCCAGTGGAACGTAGGGCAATCTAGTAGATCTATGTCGGCTCTTCTAACTAACATTCTGTCAAGGTAGCTGACTACCTTGTCAAAAGGCCAATTAAGAGCCCACGTCCACATTTTCCCCCCGGGATGATCGACCCGGTATCTATCGACGAGACCATAATCGTCGATCAGATCAACCAGGCTACGATCGCCCCTTCTCCCGCTAGCTCCCCGCCCCCTGTCTAACTTGGGGTCCAGGATGGCATTCCAGTCCCCCATTAAAACTAGGCGCGTTGAATCCACTAGGAACGGCCCCAACCGCCGAAAAAACGAGACCCGCTCCTCCCGGTCGTTGGGCGCATAAACCGCAACGACTCGGAACGAACCACTTTTCACGGCAATATCGGCCACGATCAACCGGCCCTCGGCATCGGTATGCACAAGGTCCACCTTCGCATCAAGAGTCCGTCTGACAAGCAAAGAAACCCCTCTGGCAAACCGGTCCCCATATGCTGAATAGACGACAAAGTCGTTCTCCAGCACACACGCATCGGCACTGCAAACAAAGTGTGTCTCTTCGATCGCGGCAACATCCACATCCAGGGACAGAAGGTCCCGGAGCAGGCGGGCAGCCTTACCCCGATCCCTTAAGCCCTTCACATTCAGAGTCGCTATCTTGGTTGACATCTTCTAAGACCTGTAAAATAAGAGACAGAATTAACCTACTCACATACGGGGAGGAAATCTGAGTCAGTTAGGACCCCGACGGAATGTCCTAGGCTCCCTACACCTAGCTCTGACGTCATATGTCCATCTAGGACAATCCCGCCGACGTCCGTGGGGTACATTAATTTAAGGCACCTATATAGTGAGGGGTGGAGAATAACAGGGACCCTCCCAGCACAGTATTGGCGCATTTTTCTTAGGTATGGGGAATCAATTTCCGCCATTCTGATGTTGTTGAAGGCTTCTTTTGCCTCCGTTATGTGACTCCATACCTTTAACGGGCCACCGGTATCCCTTACGCATGTAAGCACCCCCGGGGCACCCGGAAAGTTGCGGGGATCTTCCACTGATTTCCCCCCCACCGAGACTTTCTTATACAAAAGTCCTAGTTGGACCCTTTTCCGGCCGGACTGGCTCTTTTTATGCTCTTCCCCCTCTACCTTACAAATGTCTTCCGGCCCCGCGAAGAGTTTTTTCTTTTTCTTCTTGGTTGTTTTGGAATCCTGGGGCTGGGGATCGGACAATCGCTGTGGGGACGAACCCCGGGAAGTGTTTGAGGGAGAAGGGGACGGTGCCCGTGAGGCACGCGACGGGGAAGGGGGGAGACTCCTACTTTTGGGGGCCTCCACTGTTTCTTTGGGGTTAGCAGGAGTGGAAGCGGACCTGGTTTTTTCCATGCCCTCCTCCTTCCTACTACGCCCCGAATGTCTATTTTTTTCCGCATCTACTTCCCCCTCCTCCTCCTCTTCCCTGCTTCTCTTTAGAGAGGGTGTTCTAGGGGGAGGCATTTTGTCGACCTCCATGCCTTCCTCCGCCTGAGGTTGCTGCTGTTTCGTCTTTTGTTGTTGCTTCTTGGGCGACTGTTTTTCCGTCCCTTCTGGTTTTTCCCCCTCCTTCTTCTGCTGTTTTTCTGCCAGCTGCTTTGGTGGTGGTTGCTGCTGCTTCTCGTTTTGGGGGGGAGCTGGTGCACTCTTTTGCGGGGGAGCTGATGCACTCTTCCCCTTCTTTCCACTTGCCACCTCCTTCCAGGCGCCCTCAGCGCTTTTGGCTTCTGCCGTTTTTTTGGCGTCTGTACCTTCTGTAGTGGGCTGGATCACCGGTTGGGGCTTTTTTGTCGGGCACTCCCTTGCCATGTGTCCCGAGATACCGCACACCCAGCAATTCGGCCGCCTGCCCTCCACAACGACCCACATCCTCCTCTTCCTGCAGACCAGGATGTTGGGGACTCTTCTGAACTCTTCCTGGTTAAGAGTCACCTGCAATTCGACATCACCGGTGGCAATTCCGGATTTGCCCACTATTGCCTTCACCTCTTCGACCTTCCCGTATTGGGCGAAGAAGGCACCCATCCTGTCATTTGGGATGTCTACAGGCACGCCGTGAACTGTTATTTTCGTCCTACGGGTGCCCATATATTCAGTTTGCAGCTTTAAGTTTTTTGATATTAGTATGCTGCCTGCCAGCTGCTTGGCCTCTTGTTCCGTTGGTAGGAGAAGGTCCCATAAGGCATTTGACCTCCTTGCCAGTACTTTGGGAAATATTTTTAAGGTCTTGAGGACCTCCTCCATAGTCTCTCTGCTGACTCCTGTCAGCTTTCTACTTTTGCTATCTGATGTTAGCAGGGAGATAGTTCTGGTTTCCACTGCTTCAAGGGCCCCGGGAATCGTTAAGAACTCGTTCTCCTTGAACGACCCCTCGTACGTTTTTCTTTGGGCCTCATAATAGTCTGCATCTTTTTTTGGCCTTGGCCTATTCTCAGACCAGGCTGAATTTTCCACCGACACCGGCGGTGTTATGTTTTTCTCGTTCTCATTCATGGCGGCCTGCGACGACCACCACGATAGAACGAATGTCTTTTTTAGTTTTTTAAACAAACATAAAATGAATAAAGAAAACGGTGGACAACAAAAGGATAAATTTAAACAAAAGTGCAACCAAAGCAAACAAACAAAAAACAGTGAGGAGGGAAACAAAAGGTAAAAAAATAACAAAAAATAAACACGGATACAAATAAACAAAAAATTAAATGCAAATCAACTAAATCAAAAAAGAATAGCTTTGAAACAAAAATGAAAAACTTTAAACACTTATCGGTACTTTTTCCAACTGCTAGTCCAACCCACCCAAGAATGAAACAAGACACCTGGGGGGTATATGTATGTAACTAGCGAGTGCACGAAAACAACAACACACCAGGGGATGAACTTAATACAAACCCTGAGGATTTATTGCAACAAAGGTTACAATTGTGGCACAAGGCCAAAAAGGGGAGGGGGAAAAGGCTGGTCAACACTTACTATCTTATACCTAGCTAATCTGACTCACGACCCATTCATACATTACAATTTACCCATTCACCACAAGAACTCGTCCGTCACCAAACAATCCTCCAACCACCATAATACCGCATCCTCTCAAGGGGAACCTACCAAAAACGCGCCCCACACCATAAAAATTTGATGATAATACATAAAATACATAAAATTTTAATAATGATAGAATGAGAGGGGAGGGAGATGAACCCAATAATCAAATAAATATAAACACAAAATACAAACTAAACATAACAGATGTTAGTAGGGGACCGTCCAACCCTCAAAATAGAGAGGCCGCTGTATTCTGCCCAGGGGACAAAATCAAGAGGCAACTCTCGCTAAGGGAGTGGGAAGAAGGCTAAAATATTATGCGGGAAAGGGAAAATATAAAGCTGACCCGGTCGAGATAAAAGGGGGCCGAAACAAATTGGGGAGGTTGGGAATCTCGACTTGGATCATAACGAAAGAGTAGCCGGGTTACAGGCCAGGAACAACACTTACTCACATTAACTAGGTACACTGAAGCTTGTCTAATCCTAACCAAGGGGAGGGTTCCACAGGAAGCCACCCCGATGTGCAATAGGTTGACCTAGAAGAGAAAATCAAGGCTAGCCCCGGTCACACGAACCAAGCTCGCCTCTTTTACCCACCTTTCGCTAAAGACTGTCGAATGCAATCGTTTTCTATCAGATCTAATCTTCATCTTGAGCTGATGCTCAAAGAATAGGATTAGATGCTGATGAGAAAGACGGTTGCCCCGCAAGACTTCCTCCTTTCGCGTCGTCCAAATCACCATTCGAGCCGTGGCCAGCAGCGTCAGAAACACCATTCGTTTCACCCCGGAATACGGGGGCGACACATTGTCACACGCGTATGCGCGATCAATGGACACAAGCTGTTCGGGAGCGAGACGAGCCGTCAGCTCGCCGACATGGTCCCATAAGGGGCGGACCCGGGGGCAATGGTAGAAGGCGTGCGGAGCCGTTTCTTCTAAGCCAAGACCACACCGTTCACAGTCTGGCAAATCCGCCAAACCCCATATGAAAGCCTTGTCGTTGAGAGGCAGCCGATTCCGAGCCAATCGCCAGGTAAGCGAAAACTCAGGGTTACTGAGGTAATCCGCCGCTGGCGCCCAAGACCAGTAGGAGCGAAACTCCTCCTCCGACAAGCCGAGCGTATCACGTAGGGAATCCTTCGCGGGCCCCTCCACTAATCCACGATAGAAGACCTTCCTAGGCCGTGACAGGTCACTGGACCGGGGAATGGCCCTCAAGGCCGACCGACACTCGCGGATGAAATCCGACTCGTCCCGGGGTTTACGACGGCGCTCAACCCTCGAGATGGGGGGACTGATGGTAAGGCTAGGGAAGGCGTCCCTAACAATCCCCTCCAGAATCGGATCTCTCCCAGTCAATGCGCGGCGTAGGAAAGCCAACCTAGAGGCACGGACGTGACTCAAGAGGTGCGGCATTCCCAGCCCCCCATGACACGGACGTTTAGTGCAGACTCGTCTGTCGACCCTGTTCACGCGTCCCCTCCATAAAATGGAGGATAGCGATCGCTCGAGCGCCTTCCAATGGGTCCCACAGAGAGGAAGTACAGACAATCGATAAAGAATCAGGGGGAAAATGTATGTAACACACACCTCCGCCCTGCCCTTCACGGACAACCGCCGTCGATTCCAAGTCTTGCCGGCAGAACCGACCTTTGCAAGTACTTCAGACCAATTCTTCTCCAGCTGGAGGTCCGGTCCAAACCACACTCCAAGAATGCGGACAGGTCCATCCGTCCAACCGAAGCGGCCCGGAAGAGCGACCCCCTTCCAGGCACCTAACCGCAAGCCGGAAGACTTGTCGCGGTTTATCTTGGCCCCTGTCACCTTCTCGTACCGGTCAAGCGCCTTCTGTACCGCCTCGATATCGTCCCGGGACGACACGAAAGCAGATACGTCATCGGCGTACGCGGAAACCCTGGCTCGAGCCCCTCCAGGAACGGCGATTCCGCGTAGGGCCGGACTGCCGGTCTCGTCCTTCAGCCGGCGAAGGAGAGGCTCCAACGCCAAAGCATAAAGGAGAGGCGACAGCGGACAACCCTGACGAACCGACCTAGACAGCACGAACGCGTCCGACAACCTTCCGTTCACCTGTACCACAGCACTGGGGGAGCGATACAGGAGGCTAATCCAGCGGCAGAAGTTGGGTGCGAATCCAGCGGCCTGCAGGACAGTAGCAAGGTAGCGATGGTCGACCCTATCAAATGCCTTGGACTGATCCAAATTGATCAGCGCGGCTTGCTCGTCGTCTTTTACACCCTCTATGATCGTGCGGATCAGATGCAGGTTGCTCTGAATTGTTCGGCCCCTCACAGAACAAGTCTGCTCAGGTCCCAACAGAGACTCGGCAACTGACTGCAAACGCTCCTGCAGGATCTTGGCCATAATCTTTAACTCTGTGTTTAGCAGAGTTATGGGCCTGTAGTCATCTAGTTTCCCCCCACCACCTTTGCCCTTTTTCAACAGAGTGATCACGCCCCTGGTGATCCGATTGGGGATGGACCCCGACCGAAACCAGTTGTTGAACACTGCAGTCAAAATCGGAACAAAGATGTGCGACAGCCTCAAGTACAATTCATAGGGCAAACCATCCAGACCGGGCGACTTGCCTCTGCCGACCTTCTTCAAAACCGCGTAGACTTCGCCGTCCGTGATCTCTCCCTCGCAGCTAGCCGCTTCAGTCGGCAAAAGCCGAGGAAAGTCAGCCAAATAGCTACGAAACTCCTCCTCACGGAGACCAGGCTCCTTGGTAAACCGGCTCTCGAAATGGCGCCGAAACGCCTCGCACATGTCGTCAGTGGCCCGAAGAGTACGCCCCTCCGGGGATTCGACTTCACGAATGTAACGATCGCCACCTCGACGGACCTCTTCCCTGCGCAGATCCGCGCCCAAATTCACAGCTTCGGAAGACATCTTGCTTAACTTATGTCTAATTACCTGGCCCATGTACCGCTCGCTATTCGAACGATCCAGGGCCTCCTTAGCTAAGGCTATCTCTAGGGGATCCCCCCCAGCCACCGCCCGGGAATAACTAGACTTGAGTGTCTTCACCTTATCAGCTCTATCTAGAGCGAGCCGTTTGCTGAAATCAGTGGTGAAGGACCTAATCCTACACTTAAGGCGTTCCCACCACTTATTCCCGATAACCGCCCCCACTAGCTCCCGCTGCACTAGTCTAATTAGCTGTTCCCGAAAGTCCTCCCTGTCCAGTAAGGACAGATTGAACTTCCAGTAGCCAGCCATTCTAGGCCTATGGTCTAACGCCACCCGGGCACAAACGAGTTTGTGGTCCGTGTAGCCTACCCAGTGGAACGTAGGGCAATCTAATAGATCTATGTCGGCTCTTCTAACTAACATTCTGTCAAGGTAGCTAACTACCTTGTCAAAAGGCCAATTAAGAGCCCACGTCCACATTTTCCCCCCGGGATGATCGACCCGGTATCTATCGACGAGACCATAATCGTCGATCAGATCAACCAGGCTACGATCGCCCCTTCTCCCGCTAGCTCCCCGCCCCCTGTCTAACTTGGGGTCCAGGATGGCATTCCAGTCCCCCATTAAAACTAAGCGCGTTGAATCCACTAGGAACGGCCCCAACCGCCGAAAAAACGAGACCCGCTCCTCCCGGTCGTTGGGCGCATAAACCGCAACGACTCGGAACGAACCACTTTTCACGGCAATATCGGCCACGATCAACCGGCCCTCGGCATCGGTATGCACAAGGTCCACCTTCGCATCAAGAGTACGCCTGACAAGCAAAGAAACTCCTCTGGCAGAACGGTCCCCATATGCTGAATAGACGACAAAGTCATCGTCCAGCACACACGCATCGGAACTGCAAACAAAGTGGGTCTCCTCGATCGCGGCAACATCCACATCCAGGGACAGAAGGTCCCGGAGCAGGCGGGCAGCCTTACCCCGATCCCTTAAGCCCCTCACATTCAAAGTTGCTATCTTAATAGACATCTTCTAAGCCTGCAAATAGAAAAAAGAGTCAGCGCAAAAAACCTACTCACATACGGGGCGGAAATCTGCAGCGGTAAGGACCCCGACGGAATGTCCTAGGCTCCCTATACCTAGTTCCGACGTCATCCGTCCATCCAGGACTATTCCGCCAACGTCCGAGGGGTATGTTAATTTAACACACCTATATAGAGCGGGATGGAGTATAACAGGGACCCGGCCCGCACAAAATTGTCTGAACTTTTTCACATAAGGATCATCCATCGAAAACATCCTGATTTTGGGGAAAGCCTCTCTGGCTTCAAACAGGTGGTCCCACACTTTCAGGTATTTACCTGAGTCTCTCACACAGGTGACCACCCCGGGTGCCCCGGGAAAGTTTCTAGGGTCCTCGACAGTTTTCCCGTCTATTTTGTCTAGTTTTAGTAGCAGAGCAAGTAAAGATTTCTTCTTCTGATTCGAGATGTTTTTGTTCACCTGCTCGCTATCTAACTTACAAATACTTTCCGGTTCCGGGAACACCCTCCTCTTCTTTTTCTTTTCCTTATCACGGTGGGGAGGGGAAGAAGTAGAAGAGTGGGGGGGAGGGGATGATAAACTAGCAGGGGAAGAAGAGGGGGTTGGGGATGGAGCTCTAGTTGGTGAGGTGGGGAAGCTCCTGGCTCTGTCTGATTGTTTTTTCGCTGGTGAAGCCGGTACGGATATGGCCCGGCCTCTGCTCCTATTCTTTTCTTCCTTACTTTGACTGGCCTGCTTCTCTTCAGGTTGACTTGTCTCCTCGTCTTCCTCTCTGGATCTTTTCAGAGATGAAGCACGAGGGGGAGGCATGATCTCAACCTCCATTTCCGCTTCAGCTTGCTGCTGCTGGTTCTCATCTTTTTCACCCTGCTGCTGTTCTTGCTGCTGATCTTCATGTTTCTGTTGGGGCTGCTGCTGCTGCCTTTGCTGTGGCTGCTGTTGTACTTGTTTGTGCAGAGCCTGTTTCAGTTCTGGCTGCTGCTGCGGTCTTTTCTGCTCTTTTTGAGTCTGCTGCAGTTGTTTTGCGGGCAGCTTCTTCTCTCCCTTTAAATGCTGCTCCTGACGCTGCTTTTGGGGGGACATCTCTTTTCGTCCAGAAGTTGTGGGCACTTCTGCAGCTTTCCGCCCTTTCACCTTCTTCCATTCACCCTCTGGGGCCTCCTTCGTTGTTGCTGCTGCTGCTGCTGCTCCTGCCGCCGCTTTAGTTTCCGCTGCTGCTGGTGCCACTGGTTTGGGTGGAGCCTTCGAATTCTTTGTGGGGCACGCCTTTGACATGTGCCCCAGCACACCACAAGCCCAACAGTACGGCTTGCGACCCTCCACCACCACCAGCATCCGTCTTGTCCTGTATAATAATGTATTCGGGACTTCTGCAAAGGCCTCCCGATTCAGGGTCACGTATAGTACCATGTCTCCGGTTGCAATTCCGGACTTACTCTTTACAGAAGCAACTTCGTCCACTGTCCCGTATTTGGTGAAGAATGCTCCCATCCTATCTTCGCAGATATCCACGGGTACACCGTGCACTGTTATTTTAGTGCGACGGGTACCCATGTATTCCGTCTGCAATCTCAGGCTCGCCGTTGTTAGACTTTTCCCAGCGAGCGCCTTCGCTTCCTGCTCTGTGGCCAGCAATATGTCCCACAACGCATTGGTCCGTCTGGCCAAAATTTGGGGGGCAATATGTAGGCTCTTAATCGCCTCTTCCATGGCTTCCCTGCTGACCCCAATTAAATTCCGACTTTTTACGTCGGAGGTCAGCAGGGAAATTGTTCTTACAGTAATGGCATCCCGGGCTTCTGGAATGGTCATAAATTCATTCCCATTTATGAATTTATCATAATTCTTGGATTGCTCCACATAGTATGCTGGATCTTTTTTGGGCCTGTTCTCTAGCCAGGCACTTTTTTTCTCCGGTGACTTGTTTTGTACATTCACCGGCGGTGAATTTGGTTCTTCAGCCATGGTGGAACACCACCACCGCTGAATAAATATTGACGCTCTCTATAAAAATGTTATTTGTTCATTTCTCCACGAAAAAATAAGGGACACAAATAAAGTCAAAATCAAACAAAAATCAAAACGATTTTAAACAAAAAATAAACAAACAAACAACAAAACTGAAATGAAACCGGGAGCGGGGTAGACAACAAAGCAAGGAAAGAAACTGAAATAAAATAAAATGAAATGAACCAGTAAAATCAAGTAAATAAAAGTTAAACAGAAAAATTCAGAACGCAATTAAATAAAGACACTTATCAGTTCGTGCTCTTGTACAAGACCAAAAGAAAAACACGTAGTCCGCCGGATATGTACCAACTTAATACAAACCCTGAGGATTTATTATGTTTTTATACATAATTGTGGCACGTGGCCGATGAAGGGGAGGGGTAAAGGCTGGTCCAAACTAACTATCCTATACCTAGCTAATCAGATTCACGACCCATTCATACATTACAATTTACCCATTCACCACAAGAACTCGTCCGTCACCAAACAATCCTCCAACCACCATAATACCGCATCCTCTCAAGGGGAACCTACCAAAAACGCGCCCCACACCATAAAAATTTGATGATAATACATAAAATACATAAAATTTTAATAATGATAGAATGAGAGGGGAGGGAGATGAACCCAATAATCAAATAAATATAAACACAAAATACAAACTAAACATAACAGATGTTAGTAGGGGACCGTCCAACCCTCAAAATAGAGAGGCCGCTGTATTCTGCCCAGGGGACAAAATCAAGAGGCAACTCTCGCTAAGGGAGTGGGAAGAAGGCTAAAATATTATGCGGGAAAGGGAAAATATAAAGCTGACCCAGTCGAGATAAAAGGGGGCCGAAACAAACTGGGGAGGTTGGGAATCTCGACTTGGATCATAACCAAAGAGTAGCCGGGTTACAGGCCAGGAACAACACTTACTCACATTAACTAGGTACACTGAAGCTTGTCTAATCCTAACCAAGGGGAGGGCTCCACAGGAAGCCACCCCGATGTGCAATAGGTTGACCTAGAAGAGAAAATCAAGGCTAGCCCCGGTCACACGAACCAAGCTCGCCTCTTTTACCCACCTTTCGCTAAAGACTGTCGAATGCAATCGTTTTCTATCAGATCTAATCTTCATCTTGAGCTGATGCTCAAAGAATAGGATTAGATGCTGATGAGAAAGACGGTTGCCCCGCAAGACTTCCTCCATTCGCGTCGTCCAAATCACCATTCGAGCCGTGGCCATCAGCATCAGAAACACCATTCGTTTCTCCCCGGAATACGGGGGCGACACATTGTCACACGCGTATGCGCGATCAATGGACACAAGCTGTTCGGGAGCGAGACGAGCCGTCAGCTCGCCGACATGGTCCCATAAGGGGCGGACCCGGGGGCAATGGTAGAAGGCGTGCGCAGCCGTTTCTTCTAAGCCAAGACCACACCGTTCACAGTCTGGCAAATCCGCCAAACCCCATATGAAAGCCTTGTCGTTGAGAGGCAGCCGATTCCGAGCCAATCGCCAGGTAAGCGAAAACTCAGGGTTACTGAGGTAATCCGCCGCTGGCGCCCAAGACCAGTAGGAGCGAAACTCCTCCTCCGACAAGCCGAGCGTATCACGTAGGGAATCCTTCGCGGGCCCCTCCACTAATCCACGATAGAAGACCTTCCTAGGCCGTGACAGGTCACTGGACCGGGGAATGGCCCTCAAGGCCGACCGACACTCGCGGATGAAATCCGACTCGTCCCGGGGTTTACGACGGCGCTCAACCCTCGAGATGGGGGGACTGATGGTAAGGCTAGGGAAGGCGTCCCTAACAATCCCCTCCAGAATCGGATCTCTCCCAGTCAATGCGCGGCGTAGGAAAGCCAACCTAGAGGCACGGACGTGACTCAAGAGGTGCGGCATTCCCAGCCCCCCATGACACGGACGTTTAGTGCAGACTCGTCTGTCGACCCTGTTCACGCGTCCCCTCCATAAAATGGAGGATAGCGATCGCTCGAGCGCCTTCCAATGGGCCCCACAGAGAGGAAGTACAGACAATCGATAAAGAATCAGGGGGAAAATGTATGTAACACACACCTCCGCCCTGCCCTTCACGGACAACCGCCGTCGATTCCAAGTCTTGCCGGCAGAACCGACCTTTGCAAGTACTTCAGACCAATTCTTCTCCAGCTGGAGGTCCGGTCCAAACCACACTCCAAGAATGCGGACAGGTCCATCCGTCCAACCGAAGCGGCCCGGAAGAGCGACCCCCTTCCAGGCACCTAACCGCAAGCCGGAAGACTTGTCGCGGTTTATCTTGGCCCCTGTCACCTTCTCGTACCGGTCAAGCGCCTTCTGTACCGCCTCGATATCGTCCCGGGACGACACGAAAGCAGATACGTCATCGGCGTACGCGGAAACCCTGGCTCGAGCCCCTCCAGGAACGGCGATTCCGCGTAGGGCCGGACTGCCGGTCTCGTCCTTCAGCCGGCGAAGGAGAGGCTCCAACGCCAAAGCATAAAGGAGAGGCGACAGCGGACAACCCTGACGAACCGACCTAGACAGCACGAACGCGTCCGACAACCTTCCGTTCACCTGTACCACAGCACTGGGGGAGCGATACAGGAGGCTAATCCAGCGGCAGAAGTTGGGTGCGAATCCAGCGGCCTGCAGGACAGTAGCAAGGTAGCGATGGTCGACCCTATCAAATGCCTTGGACTGATCCAAATTGATCAGCGCGGCTTGCTCGTCGTCTTTTACACCCTCTATGATCGTGCGGATCAGATGCAGGTTGCTCTGAATTGTTCGGCCCCTCACAGAACAAGTCTGCTCAGGTCCCAACAGAGACTCGGCAACTGACTGCAAACGCTCCTGCAGGATCTTGGCCATAATCTTTAACTCTGTGTTTAGCAGAGTTATGGGCCTGTAGTCATCTAGTTTCCCCCCACCACCTTTGCCCTTTTTCAACAGAGTGATCACGCCCCTGGTGATCCGATTGGGGATGGACCCCGACCGAAACCAGTTGTTGAACACTGCAGTCAAAATCGGAACAAAGATGTGCGACAGCCTCAAGTACAATTCATAGGGCAAACCATCCAGACCGGGCGACTTGCCTCTGCCGACCTTCTTCAAAACCGCGTAGACTTCGCCCTCCGTGATCTCTCCCTCGCAGCTAGCCGCTTCAGTCGGCAAAAGCCGAGGAAAGTCAGCCAAATAGCTACGAAACTCCTCCTCACGGAGACCAGGCTCCTTGGTAAACCGGCTCTCGAAATGGCGCCGAAACGCCCCGCACATGTCGTCAGTGGCCCGAAGAGTACGCCCCTCCGGGGATTCGACTTCACGAATGTAACGATCGCCACCTCGACGGACCTCTTCCCTGCGCAGATCCGCGCCCAAATTCACAGCTTCGGAAGACATCTTGCTTAACTTATGTCTAATTACCTGGCCCATGTACCGCTCGCTATTCGAACGATCCAGGGCCTCCTTAGCTAAGGCTATCTCTAGGGGATCCCCCCCAGCCACCGCCCGGGAATAACTAGACTTGAGTGTCTTCACCTTATCAGCTCTATCTAGAGCGAGCCGTTTGCTGAAATCAGTGGTGAAGGACCTAATCCTACACTTAAGGCGTTCCCACCACTTATTCCCGATAACCGCCCCCACTAGCTCCCGCTGCACTAGTCTAATTAGCTGTTCCCGAAAGTCCTCCCTGTCCAGTAAGGACAGATTGAACTTCCAGTACCCAGCCATTCTAGGCCTACAGTCTAACGCCACCCGGGCACAAACGAGTTTGTGGTCCGAATAGCCTACCCAGTGGAACGTAGGGCAATCTAGTAGATCTATGTCGGCTCTTCTAACTAACATTCTGTCAAGGTAGCTAACTACCTTGTCAAAAGGCCAATTAAGAGCCCACGTCCACATTTTCCCCCCGGGATGATCGACCCGGTATCTATCGACGAGACCATAATCGTCGATCAGATCAACCAGGCTACGATCGCCCCTTCTCCCGCTAGCTCCCCGCCCCCTGTCTAACTTGGGGTCCAGGATGGCATTCCAGTCCCCCATTAAAACTAGGCGCGTTGAATCCACTAGGAACGGCCCCAACCGCCGAAAAAACGAGACCCGCTCCTCCCGGTCGTTGGGCGCATAAACCGCAACGACTCGGAACGAACCACTTTTCACGGCAATATCGGCCACGATCAACCGGCCCTCGGCATCGGTATGCACAAGGTCCACCTTCGCATCAAGAGTACGCCTGACAAGCAAAGAAACTCCTCTGGCAGAACGGTCCCCATATGCTGAATAGACGACAAAGTCATCGTCCAGCACACACGCATCGGAACTGCAAACAAAGTGGGTCTCCTCGATCGCGGCAACATCCACATCCAGGGACAGAAGGTCCCGGAGAAGGCGGGCAGCCTTACCCCGATCCCTTAAGCCCCTCACATTCAAAGTCGCTATCTTAATAGACATCTTCTAAGCCTGCAAAGAAAAAAGAAGTGCAATAAACCTATTCACATACAGGACGGAAATCTGCGGGTGAAAGGACCCCGACGGATTGTCCCAGGCTCCCCACTCCTAACTCCGACGTCATCCGTCCTTCTGTGACAATCCCGCCGACGTCCGTGGGGTAATTTAGTTTTAGGGCCCTATATAGTGATGGATGGAGACGTACGGGGGCCCTCCCTGCACAAAACATCTGCATTTTTTTCAAATCTTGTGCGCCCATCTCAATCATCCTTATCTCTGGGAAGGCCTCTCTGGCCTCAAAGAGATGGGCCCACACTTTCATGTGTTTGCCTGTGTCCCGGATAAGTCCAACCACTCCCGGGGCACGAGGAAAATTTCTAGGATCCTCAACTGATTTGCCGTCAACGGATGACAGCTTGATTAGAGGACCCAACAGTGCTCTCTTGCGGGAGGAGAGATTCTTATCTATCTCCCCCTTATCCGCTCTGCAAATTTCCTCGACTTTGCCGAAGATTCTTTTTTTCTTTTTTCCCCTATCTGGGGGTGGTGGAGTGGGAGTGGATGAACGGGCTGGAGTAGGGAGGGATGGTTGGGGAGTTGGAGGGTCTGATGCAGTAGGAGTAGGTGTGTGCGGGGGTGTGGGGTTGCTAGCAGGGAGTGGAAATCGAGACAGGGAAGGAGGGAGACTCCTATCAGCTGGAGTGTTTTTTTCCTTTTTAGCTGGTGAAGAGGGGACGGATGTACATCTGTTTGTTTCCCTACCCCTCTCTTCACTAATCTGTCCAATTAGCCTATGAATCTGCTTCACTTGTTCCTCTTGTTCCTCCTCATCTTCCTCCCGGTTTCTTTTCAAGGAGGTGGCCCGTTTGGGAGGCACTTCCTCCACCTCCATGTCGCTGTTTTGCTTTTCCGGACTTTTTTCCGGACTTTTCTGCTGTTTTTGTTTCTGTTGTTGTTGTTGCTGTTTTTGTTTCTCTTTTTCGTACACCTTTGAAGGCTGTACTTCTTTTTGCCTCTTTTCGGGCTGTTTCTTTTGGGGCGTCTCCTTCGGAGCTGGATCGCTAATATTTTTTCGCCCCCTATCCACCTCTTTCCAGGCTTCTACGGGAGGTTTTCCGGTTGTCTCTTTCGCAACCACTGCTGCTGTTGTTGCTGCTGGAGGGGGCATTGGTTTAACATTTTTGCCAGGGCACTCCTTGGACATGTGCCCTGACGCACCACACGCCCAGCAGCACGGCTTTCTTCCCTCGACAACAACCAGCATTCTTCTCTTTCGGCACACCAGGGTGTTTGGAATTTCCCGAAAGTTTTCCCTGTTGACAGTTATTTGGACTTCTATGTCCCCTGTTTGGATGCCGCTTTTACTGACAAGGGCCTTAACTTCGTTCACTTCACCATATTTAACGAAAAAGGCCCCCATCCTGTCCTCGCTGATATCTGCTGGGACACCGTGAATTGTCACCTTGGTTCTGCGAGTTCCCATGTACTCTGTCTGCATGCGCAGGTTCTTAGTTGAGAGCAGACTTCCAGCCAGTGCCTTTGCCTGCTCCTCTGTAGCTAGGAGTATATCCCACAGAGCGTTTGTCCTTCGAGCCAGGAGTTTTGGGTAAATTTGTAGAGACTTCAAGGCCTCCTCCATCACTTCTCTGCCGACACCGATCAACTTCCGGGTCTTTACCTCCGAAGTTAGAAGAGAGATTGTCCTGGTGTCGACTGCATCCAAGGCTTCTTGAATAGTAATGAATTCATTCCCTTGGAATGAATCCTCAAACTTTTTCCTTTGCTCGCAGTAAAAGGCTGGATCTTTTTCTGGCGGCCTGTTTTTACCCCAGGCCATTTTTGGGGGTGACACCGGTTGTGAAGGCGGTGTATTGTCTTTGTCAATATTGTTGTCGGCCATGATGGGATTTTTCGGCCCACCACGCCGAACAATTAAGCTTTTGTTGCTTTCTTTAACTTATATTGGTGTTTCACATACGTAAAAAATAATAATCAAAAGAAAAAAACGTACAAACTCAAACGGTAATAAACAACTCAAACGGTAATAAACAACTCAAACAAAAGAAGAAAGAATGGACTACGAAAACAAGGAAAATTTAAAAAAGAAAACAAAAACTGAAAGAAAAAGGCAAAATAATACAAAAAGCAAAAATAAAACGGAAAATAAAGAGAAAAAATTAGACAATGCAAAAATAGAACGCGGAAAACTGAAAGTCAAAAAAGGTTGCAAAAATGTAAACTTAAAGCTTATCTTTTAGACGCAAAGGAAACAAGTCAGTAGCAAAAACAACACACCAGGGGATGAACTTAATACAAACCCTGAGGATTTATTATGTTTTTATACATAATTGTGGCACGTGGCCGATGAAGGGGAGGGGTAAAGGCTGGTCCAAACTAACTATCCTATACCTAGCTAATCAGATTCACGACCCATTCATACATTACAATTTACCCATTCACCACAAGAACTCGTCCGTCACCAAACAATCCTCCAACCACCATAATACCGCATCCTCTCAAGGGGAACCTACCAAAAACGCGCCCCACACCATAAAAATTTGATGATAATACATAAAATACATAAAATTTTAATAATGATAGAATGAGAGGGGAGGGAGATGAACCCAATAATCAAATAAATATAAACACAAAATACAAACTAAACATAACAGATGTTAGTAGGGGACCGTCCAACCCTCAAAATAGAGAGGCCGCTGTATTCTGCCCAGGGGACAAAATCAAGAGGCAACTCTCGCTAAGGGAGTGGGAAGAAGGCTAAAATATTATGCGGGAAAGGGAAAATATAAAGCTGACCCAGTCGAGATAAAAGGGGGCCGAAACAAACTGGGGAGGTTGGGAATCTCGACTTGGATCATAACCAAAGAGTAGCCGGGTTACAGGCCAGGAACAACACTTACTCACATTAACTAGGTACACTGAAGCTTGTCTAATCCTAACCAAGGGGAGGGCTCCACAGGAAGCCACCCCGATGTGCAATAGGTTGACCTAGAAGAGAAAATCAAGGCTAGCCCCGGTCACACGAACCAAGCTCGCCTCTTTTACCCACCTTTCGCTAAAGACTGTCGAATGCAATCGTTTTCTATCAGATCTAATCTTCATCTTGAGCTGATGCTCAAAGAATAGGATTAGATGCTGATGAGAAAGACGGTTGCCCCGCAAGACTTCCTCCATTCGCGTCGTCCAAATCACCATTCGAGCCGTGGCCATCAGCATCAGAAACACCATTCGTTTCTCCCCGGAATACGGGGGCGACACATTGTCACACGCGTATGCGCGATCAATGGACACAAGCTGTTCGGGAGCGAGACGAGCCGTCAGCTCGCCGACATGGTCCCATAAGGGGCGGACCCGGGGGCAATGGTAGAAGGCGTGCGCAGCCGTTTCTTCTAAGCCAAGACCACACCGTTCACAGTCTGGCAAATCCGCCAAACCCCATATGAAAGCCTTGTCGTTGAGAGGCAGCCGATTCCGAGCCAATCGCCAGGTAAGCGAAAACTCAGGGTTACTGAGGTAATCCGCCGCTGGCGCCCAAGACCAGTAGGAGCGAAACTCCTCCTCCGACAAGCCGAGCGTATCACGTAGGGAATCCTTCGCGGGCCCCTCCACTAATCCACGATAGAAGACCTTCCTAGGCCGTGACAGGTCACTGGACCGGGGAATGGCCCTCAAGGCCGACCGACACTCGCGGATGAAATCCGACTCGTCCCGGGGTTTACGACGGCGCTCAACCCTCGAGATGGGGGGACTGATGGTAAGGCTAGGGAAGGCGTCCCTAACAATCCCCTCCAGAATCGGATCTCTCCCAGTCAATGCGCGGCGTAGGAAAGCCAACCTAGAGGCACGGACGTGACTCAAGAGGTGCGGCATTCCCAGCCCCCCATGACACGGACGTTTAGTGCAGACTCGTCTGTCGACCCTGTTCACGCGTCCCCTCCATAAAATGGAGGATAGCGATCGCTCGAGCGCCTTCCAATGGGCCCCACAGAGAGGAAGTACAGACAATCGATAAAGAATCAGGGGGAAAATGTATGTAACACACACCTCCGCCCTGCCCTTCACGGACAACCGCCGTCGATTCCAAGTCTTGCCGGCAGAACCGACCTTTGCAAGTACTTCAGACCAATTCTTCTCCAGCTGGAGGTCCGGTCCAAACCACACTCCAAGAATGCGGACAGGTCCATCCGTCCAACCGAAGCGGCCCGGAAGAGCGACCCCCTTCCAGGCACCTAACCGCAAGCCGGAAGACTTGTCGCGGTTTATCTTGGCCCCTGTCACCTTCTCGTACCGGTCAAGCGCCTTCTGTACCGCCTCGATATCGTCCCGGGACGACACGAAAGCAGATACGTCATCGGCGTACGCGGAAACCCTGGCTCGAGCCCCTCCAGGAACGGCGATTCCGCGTAGGGCCGGACTGCCGGTCTCGTCCTTCAGCCGGCGAAGGAGAGGCTCCAACGCCAAAGCATAAAGGAGAGGCGACAGCGGACAACCCTGACGAACCGACCTAGACAGCACGAACGCGTCCGACAACCTTCCGTTCACCTGTACCACAGCACTGGGGGAGCGATACAGGAGGCTAATCCAGCGGCAGAAGTTGGGTGCGAATCCAGCGGCCTGCAGGACAGTAGCAAGGTAGCGATGGTCGACCCTATCAAATGCCTTGGACTGATCCAAATTGATCAGCGCGGCTTGCTCGTCGTCTTTTACACCCTCTATGATCGTGCGGATCAGATGCAGGTTGCTCTGAATTGTTCGGCCCCTCACAGAACAAGTCTGCTCAGGTCCCAACAGAGACTCGGCAACTGACTGCAAACGCTCCTGCAGGATCTTGGCCATAATCTTTAACTCTGTGTTTAGCAGAGTTATGGGCCTGTAGTCATCTAGTTTCCCCCCACCACCTTTGCCCTTTTTCAACAGAGTGATCACGCCCCTGGTGATCCGATTGGGGATGGACCCCGACCGAAACCAGTTGTTGAACACTGCAGTCAAAATCGGAACAAAGATGTGCGACAGCCTCAAGTACAATTCATAGGGCAAACCATCCAGACCGGGCGACTTGCCTCTGCCGACCTTCTTCAAAACCGCGTAGACTTCGCCCTCCGTGATCTCTCCCTCGCAGCTAGCCGCTTCAGTCGGCAAAAGCCGAGGAAAGTCAGCCAAATAGCTACGAAACTCCTCCTCACGGAGACCAGGCTCCTTGGTAAACCGGCTCTCGAAATGGCGCCGAAACGCCCCGCACATGTCGTCAGTGGCCCGAAGAGTACGCCCCTCCGGGGATTCGACTTCACGAATGTAACGATCGCCACCTCGACGGACCTCTTCCCTGCGCAGATCCGCGCCCAAATTCACAGCTTCGGAAGACATCTTGCTTAACTTATGTCTAATTACCTGGCCCATGTACCGCTCGCTATTCGAACGATCCAGGGCCTCCTTAGCTAAGGCTATCTCTAGGGGATCCCCCCCAGCCACCGCCCGGGAATAACTAGACTTGAGTGTCTTCACCTTATCAGCTCTATCTAGAGCGAGCCGTTTGCTGAAATCAGTGGTGAAGGACCTAATCCTACACTTAAGGCGTTCCCACCACTTATTCCCGATAACCGCCCCCACTAGCTCCCGCTGCACTAGTCTAATTAGCTGTTCCCGAAAGTCCTCCCTGTCCAGTAAGGACAGATTGAACTTCCAGTACCCAGCCATTCTAGGCCTACAGTCTAACGCCACCCGGGCACAAACGAGTTTGTGGTCCGAATAGCCTACCCAGTGGAACGTAGGGCAATCTAGTAGATCTATGTCGGCTCTTCTAACTAACATTCTGTCAAGGTAGCTAACTACCTTGTCAAAAGGCCAATTAAGAGCCCACGTCCACATTTTCCCCCCGGGATGATCGACCCGGTATCTATCGACGAGACCATAATCGTCGATCAGATCAACCAGGCTACGATCGCCCCTTCTCCCGCTAGCTCCCCGCCCCCTGTCTAACTTGGGGTCCAGGATGGCATTCCAGTCCCCCATTAAAACTAGGCGCGTTGAATCCACTAGGAACGGCCCCAACCGCCGAAAAAACGAGACCCGCTCCTCCCGGTCGTTGGGCGCATAAACCGCAACGACTCGGAACGAACCACTTTTCACGGCAATATCGGCCACGATCAACCGGCCCTCGGCATCGGTATGCACAAGGTCCACCTTCGCATCAAGAGTACGCCTGACAAGCAAAGAAACTCCTCTGGCAGAACGGTCCCCATATGCTGAATAGACGACAAAGTCATCGTCCAGCACACACGCATCGGAACTGCAAACAAAGTGGGTCTCCTCGATCGCGGCAACATCCACATCCAGGGACAGAAGGTCCCGGAGAAGGCGGGCAGCCTTACCCCGATCCCTTAAGCCCCTCACATTCAAAGTCGCTATCTTAATAGACATCTTCTAAGCCTGCAAAGAAAAAAGAAGTGCAATAAACCTATTCACATACAGGACGGAAATCTGCGGGTGAAAGGACCCCGACGGATTGTCCCAGGCTCCCCACTCCTAACTCCGACGTCATCCGTCCTTCTGTGACAATCCCGCCGACGTCCGTGGGGTAATTTAGTTTTAGGGCCCTATATAGTGATGGATGGAGACGTACGGGGGCCCTCCCTGCACAAAACATCTGCATTTTTTTCAAATCTTGTGCGCCCATCTCAATCATCCTTATCTCTGGGAAGGCCTCTCTGGCCTCAAAGAGATGGGCCCACACTTTCATGTGTTTGCCTGTGTCCCGGATAAGTCCAACCACTCCCGGGGCACGAGGAAAATTTCTAGGATCCTCAACTGATTTGCCGTCAACGGATGACAGCTTGATTAGAGGACCCAACAGTGCTCTCTTGCGGGAGGAGAGATTCTTATCTATCTCCCCCTTATCCGCTCTGCAAATTTCCTCGACTTTGCCGAAGATTCTTTTTTTCTTTTTTCCCCTATCTGGGGGTGGTGGAGTGGGAGTGGATGAACGGGCTGGAGTAGGGAGGGATGGTTGGGGAGTTGGAGGGTCTGATGCAGTAGGAGTAGGTGTGTGCGGGGGTGTGGGGTTGCTAGCAGGGAGTGGAAATCGAGACAGGGAAGGAGGGAGACTCCTATCAGCTGGAGTGTTTTTTTCCTTTTTAGCTGGTGAAGAGGGGACGGATGTACATCTGTTTGTTTCCCTACCCCTCTCTTCACTAATCTGTCCAATTAGCCTATGAATCTGCTTCACTTGTTCCTCTTGTTCCTCCTCATCTTCCTCCCGGTTTCTTTTCAAGGAGGTGGCCCGTTTGGGAGGCACTTCCTCCACCTCCATGTCGCTGTTTTGCTTTTCCGGACTTTTTTCCGGACTTTTCTGCTGTTTTTGTTTCTGTTGTTGTTGTTGCTGTTTTTGTTTCTCTTTTTCGTACACCTTTGAAGGCTGTACTTCTTTTTGCCTCTTTTCGGGCTGTTTCTTTTGGGGCGTCTCCTTCGGAGCTGGATCGCTAATATTTTTTCGCCCCCTATCCACCTCTTTCCAGGCTTCTACGGGAGGTTTTCCGGTTGTCTCTTTCGCAACCACTGCTGCTGTTGTTGCTGCTGGAGGGGGCATTGGTTTAACATTTTTGCCAGGGCACTCCTTGGACATGTGCCCTGACGCACCACACGCCCAGCAGCACGGCTTTCTTCCCTCGACAACAACCAGCATTCTTCTCTTTCGGCACACCAGGGTGTTTGGAATTTCCCGAAAGTTTTCCCTGTTGACAGTTATTTGGACTTCTATGTCCCCTGTTTGGATGCCGCTTTTACTGACAAGGGCCTTAACTTCGTTCACTTCACCATATTTAACGAAAAAGGCCCCCATCCTGTCCTCGCTGATATCTGCTGGGACACCGTGAATTGTCACCTTGGTTCTGCGAGTTCCCATGTACTCTGTCTGCATGCGCAGGTTCTTAGTTGAGAGCAGACTTCCAGCCAGTGCCTTTGCCTGCTCCTCTGTAGCTAGGAGTATATCCCACAGAGCGTTTGTCCTTCGAGCCAGGAGTTTTGGGTAAATTTGTAGAGACTTCAAGGCCTCCTCCATCACTTCTCTGCCGACACCGATCAACTTCCGGGTCTTTACCTCCGAAGTTAGAAGAGAGATTGTCCTGGTGTCGACTGCATCCAAGGCTTCTTGAATAGTAATGAATTCATTCCCTTGGAATGAATCCTCAAACTTTTTCCTTTGCTCGCAGTAAAAGGCTGGATCTTTTTCTGGCGGCCTGTTTTTACCCCAGGCCATTTTTGGGGGTGACACCGGTTGTGAAGGCGGTGTATTGTCTTTGTCAATATTGTTGTCGGCCATGATGGGATTTTTCGGCCCACCACGCCGAACAATTAAGCTTTTGTTGCTTTCTTTAACTTATATTGGTGTTTCACATACGTAAAAAATAATAATCAAAAGAAAAAAACGTACAAACTCAAACGGTAATAAACAACTCAAACGGTAATAAACAACTCAAACAAAAGAAGAAAGAATGGACTACGAAAACAAGGAAAATTTAAAAAAGAAAACAAAAACTGAAAGAAAAAGGCAAAATAATACAAAAAGCAAAAATAAAACGGAAAATAAAGAGAAAAAATTAGACAATGCAAAAATAGAACGCGGAAAACTGAAAGTCAAAAAAGGTTGCAAAAATGTAAACTTAAAGCTTATCTTTTAGACGCAAAGGAAACAAGTCAGTAGCAAAAACAACACACCAGGGGATGAACTTAATACAAACCCTGAGGATTTATTGCAACAAAGGTTACAATTGTGGCACAAGGCCAAAAAGGGGAGGGGGAAAAGGCTGGTCAACACTTACTATCTTATACCTAGCTAATCTGACTCACGACCCATTCATACATTACAATTTACTCATTCACCACAAGAACTCATCCATTACCGTTCAATCCTCCAACCACCATAATACCACATCCACTCCAAGGGAACCTACCAAAACGCGCCCCAATCCATAAAAATTTGATGATACATAAATGATATACATAAAATTCTAATAATGATAGAATGCAAGGGGAGGGAGGTGAACCCAATAATAAATAAAATAAACACAAAACACAAACTAAACATAACACATGTTAGTAGGGACCGTCCAACCCTCAAAAATAGAGAGGCCGCTGTATTCTGCCCAGGGGACAAAATCAAGAGGCAACTCTCGCTAAGGGAGTGGGAAGAAGGCTAAAATATTATGCGGGAATGGGAAAATATAAAGCTGACCCAGTCGAGATAAAAGGAGGCCGAAACAAACTGGGGAGGTTGGGAATCTCGACTTGGATCATAACCAAAGAGTAGCCGGGTTACAGGCCAGGAACAACACTTACTCACATTAACTAGGTACACTGAAGCTTGTCTAATCCTAACCAAGGGGAGGG
This sequence comes from Acanthosepion lycidas, assembly GCA_963932145.1. NCBI lineage: Eukaryota > Metazoa > Mollusca > Cephalopoda > Sepiida > Sepiidae > Acanthosepion > Acanthosepion lycidas. The sequence continues at coordinate 44,063,875 of OZ010582.1, forward strand.
TTCCACAGGAAGCCACCCCGATGTGCAATAGGTTGACCTAGAAGAGAAAATCAAGGCTAGCCCCGGTCACACGAACCAAGCTCGCCTCTTTTACCCACCTTTCTCTAAAGACTGTCGAATGCAATCGTTTTCTATCAGATCTAATCTTCATCTTGAGCTGATGCTCAAAGAATAGGATTAGATGCTGATGAGAAAGACGGTTGCCCCGCAAGACTTCCTCCTTTCGCGTCGTCCAAATCACCATTCGAGCCGTGGCCAGCAGCGTCAGAAACACCATTCGTTTCACCCCGGAATACGGGGGCGACACATTGTCACACGCGTATGCGCGATCAATGGACACAAGCTGTTCGGGAGCGAGACGAGCCGTCAGCTCGCCGACATGGTCCCATAAGGGGCGGACCCGGGGGCAATGGTAGAAGGCGTGCGGAGCCGTTTCTTCTAAGCCAAGACCACACCGTTCACAGTCTGGCAAATCCGCCAAACCCCATATGAAAGCCTTGTCGTTGAGAGGCAGCCGATTCCGAGCCAATCGCCAGGTAAGCGAAAACTCAGGGTTACTGAGGTAATCCGCCGCTGGCGCCCAAGACCAGTAGGAGCGAAACTCCTCCTCCGACAAGCCGAGCGTATCACGTAGGGAATCCTTCGCGGGCCCCTCCACTAATCCACGATAGAAGACCTTCCTAGGCCGTGACAGGTCACTGGACCGGGGAATGGCCCTCAAGGCCGACCGACACTCGCGGATGAAATCCGACTCGTCCCGGGGTTTACGACGGCGCTCAACCCTCGAGATGGGGGGACTGATGGTAAGGCTAGGGAAGGCGTCCCTAACAATCCCCTCCAGAATCGGATCTCTCCCAGTCAATGCGCGGCGTAGGAAAGCCAACCTAGAGGCACGGACGTGACTCAAGAGGTGCGGCATTCCCAGCCCCCCATGACACGGACGTTTAGTGCAGACTCGTCTGTCGACCCTGTTCACGCGTCCCCTCCATAAAATGGAGGATAGCGATCGCTCGAGCGCCTTCCAATGGGTCCCACAGAGAGGAAGTACAGACAATCGATAAAGAATCAGGGGGAAAATGTATGTAACACACACCTCCGCCCTGCCCTTCACGGACAACCGCCGTCGATTCCAAGTCTTGCCGGCAGAACCGACCTTTGCAAGTACTTCAGACCAATTCTTCTCCAGCTGGAGGTCCGGTCCAAACCACACTCCAAGAATGCGGACAGGTCCATCCGTCCAACCGAAGCGGCCCGGAAGAGCGACCCCCTTCCAGGCACCTAACCGCAAGCCGGAAGACTTGTCGCGGTTTATCTTGGCCCCTGTCACCTTCTCGTACCGGTCAAGCGCCTTCTGTACCGCCTCGATATCGTCCCGGGACGACACGAAAGCAGATACGTCATCGGCGTACGCGGAAACCCTGGCTCGAGCCCCTCCAGGAACGGCGATTCCGCGTAGGGCCGGACTGCCGGTCTCGTCCTTCAGCCGGCGAAGGAGAGGCTCCAACGCCAAAGCATAAAGGAGAGGCGACAGCGGACAACCCTGACGAACCGACCTAGACAGCACGAACGCGTCCGACAACCTTCCGTTCACCTGTACCACAGCACTGGGGGAGCGATACAGGAGGCTAATCCAGCGGCAGAAGTTGGGTGCGAATCCAGCGGCCTGCAGGACAGTAGCAAGGTAGCGATGGTCGACCCTATCAAATGCCTTGGACTGATCCAAATTGATCAGCGCGGCTTGCTCGTCGTCTTTTACACCCTCTATGATCGTGCGGATCAGATGCAGGTTGCTCTGAATTGTTCGGCCCCTCACAGAACAAGTCTGCTCAGGTCCCAACAGAGACTCGGCAACTGACTGCAAACGCTCCTGCAGGATCTTGGCCATAATCTTTAACTCTGTGTTTAGCAGAGTTATGGGCCTGTAGTCATCTAGTTTCCCCCCACCACCTTTGCCCTTTTTCAACAGAGTGATCACGCCCCTGGTGATCCGATTGGGGATGGACCCCGACCGAAACCAGTTGTTGAACACTGCAGTCAAAATCGGAACAAAGATGTGCGACAGCCTCAAGTACAATTCATAGGGCAAACCATCCAGACCGGGCGACTTGCCTCTGCCGACCTTCTTCAAAACCGCGTAGACTTCGCCCTCCGTGATCTCTCCCTCGCAGCTAGCCGCTTCAGTCGGCAAAAGCCGAGGAAAGTCAGCCAAATAGCTACGAAACTCCTCCTCACGGAGACCAGGCTCCTTGGTAAACCGGCTCTCGAAATGGCGCCGAAACGCCTCGCACATGTCGTCAGTGGCCCGAAGAGTACGCCCCTCCGGGGATTCGACTTCACGAATGTAACGATCGCCACCTCGACGGACCTCTTCCCTGCGCAGATCTGCGCCCAAATTCACAGCTTCGGAAGACATCTTGCTTAACTTATGTCTAATTACCTGGCCCATGTACCGCTCGCTATTCGAACGATCCAGGGCCTCCTTAGCTAAGGCTATCTCTAGGGGATCCCCCCCAGCCACCGCCCGGGAATAACTAGACTTGAGTGTCTTCACCTTATCAGCTCTATCTAGAGCGAGCCGTTTGCTGAAATCAGTGGTGAAGGACCTAATCCTACACTTAAGGCGTTCCCACCACTTATTCCCGATAACCGCCCCCACTAGCTCCCGCTGCACTAGTCTAATTAGCTGTTCCCGAAAGTCCTCCCTGTCCAGTAAGGACAGATTGAACTTCCAGTACCCAGCCATTCTAGGCCTACAGTCTAACGCCACCCGGGCACAAACGAGTTTGTGGTCCGTGTAGCCTACCCAGTGGAACGTAGGGCAATCTAGTAGATCTATGTCGGCTCTTCTAACTAACATTCTGTCAAGGTAGCTAACTACCTTGTCAAAAGGCCAATTAAGAGCCCACGTCCACATTTTCCCCCCGGGATGATCGACCCGGTATCTATCGACGAGACCATAATCGTCGATCAGATCAACCAGGCTACGATCGCCCCTTCTCCCGCTAGCTCCCCGCCCCCTGTCTAACTTGGGGTCCAGGATGGCATTCCAGTCCCCCATTAAAACTAGGCGCGTTGAATCCACTAGGAACGGCCCCAACCGCCGAAAAAACGAGACCCGCTCCTCCCGGTCGTTGGGCGCATAAACCGCAACGACTCGGAACGAACCACTTTTCACGGCAATATCGGCCACGATCAACCGGCCCTCGGCATCGGTATGCACAAGGTCCACCTTCGCATCAAGAGTACGCCTGACAAGCAAAGAAACTCCTCTGGCAGAACGGTCCCCATATGCTGAATAGACGACAAAGTCATCGTCCAGCACACACGCATCGGAACTGCAAACAAAGTGGGTCTCCTCGATCGCGGCAACATCCACATCCAGGGACAGAAGGTCCCGGAGCAGGCGGGCAGCCTTACCCCGATCCCTTAAGCCCCTCACATTCAAAGTCGCTATCTTAATAGACATCTTCTAAGCCTGCAAAGAAAGAAAAGAAGAAGTGCAATAAACCTATTCACATACAGGACGGAAATCTGCGGGTGAAAGGACCCCGACGGATTGTCCCAGGCTCCCCACTCCTAACTCTGACGTTATCCGTCCTTCTGTGACAATCCCGCCGACGTCCGTGGGGTAATTTAGTTTTAGGGCCCTATATAATGAAGGGTGGAGACGTACGGGGGCCCTCCCTGAACAAAACAAGTGCATTTTTTTAAGATCTTGCGACCCAGTCTCCACCATCCTTATCTCTGGGAAGGCTTCTCTGGCTTCGAAGAGATGGGTCCAGACTTTTAAGTGCCTGCCGGAATCCCGGATCAGTCCGACAACTCCCGGGGCACCAGGAAAATTTCTGGGGTCCTCCACTGATTTACCATCAACAGATGACAGTTTAATTAGAGGCCCCAGTAATGCTCTCTTGCGAGAGGAGAGGTTTTTGTCTATCTCCCCTTTCTCTGCTCTACAAATTTCTTCGACCTTGCCGAAGATCCTTTTCTTCTTTTTTCCCCTATCTGGGGGTGGTGGAGTGGGAGTGGACGAAGAGGTTGGAGTAGGGAGGGGTGATTGGGGAATTGGAGGGTCTGAGGCAGTAGGAGTAGGTGTGTGCGGGGGTGTGGGGGTGGTAGGCGGAAGTGGATATCGAGACAGGGAGGGAGGGAGACTCCTATCTGCAGAAGTGTTTTTTCCTTTTTTCAATGGTGAAGAGGGGGCGGATGTAACTTTGTTTTTCTCCCTGCCCCTATCGTCACTAATATGACCAATTAGTCTATTTATCCGATCTGCTTGTTCAGCATGTTGTTCTTCTTCCTCCTCGTCTTCCTCTCGGTTCCTTTTCAAGGAGGCAGCCCGTTTGGGAGGCACTTCCTCCACCTCCATGTCGCTGTTTTGTTGCTGGAGCTGTTGCTGCTGCTGCTGCTTCTGTTTTTTTTGCTCTTTTGAAGCTTGTCCTTCTTTTGGCCTCTTTTCGAGGTGTTTTTTAGGGGGCGTTTCCTGCGGGGCTGCAACAGATGTATTTTTCCGCCCCTTATCCACCTCTTTCCAGGCTTCTTGGGAAGGTTTTCCGGATGGTTTTTCAACCACTACTGTTGTTGTTGCTGCTGCTGGAGGGGGCATCGGCATGACTTTATTTTTGCCAGGGCACTCCTTGGACATGTGTCCTGACGCACCACACGCCCAACAGCATGGCTTCCTCCCCTCCACCACGACCAGCATTCTTCTTTTTCGGCACACCAAGGTGTTTGGGATCTCTTGGAAGTTTTCCCTGTTCAAGGTTACTTGCACCTCCATGTCGCCGGTCAGGATGCCGCCTTTGCTAACGAGGGCCTTGACGTCGTTCACCTCGCCATATTTGGCGAAGAAGGCCCCCATCCTGTCCTCGTTGATATCTACTGGGACCCCGTGGATCGTAACCTTGGTCCTGCGGGTTCCCATGTATTCGGTCTGAATGCGCAGGTTCTTTGTTGCAAGTAGGCTTCCTGCCAGAGCCTTTGCCTGCTCTTCCGTGGCGAGGAGTATGTCCCACAGAGCATTCGTCCTCCGCGCCAGAAACTTGGGGTTAATTTGTAAGGTTCTTAAGGCCTCCTCCATTACCTCTCTGCCGACGCCGATCAACTTTCGGGTTTTTATATCCGAAGTTAGGAGAGATATTGTTCTCGTGTCGACAGCATTCAGCGCTTCTTGAATCGTGAGGAATTCATTGCCTTTGAATGATTCCTCGAATTTTTTTCTCTGTTCGCAGTAATATGCTGCATCTTTTTCCGGGGGCCTGTTTTTCCCCCAGGCCGTTTTCTGGGGTGACACCGGTTGTGAAGGCGGTGTATTTTCCTCAATGTTATTGTCGGCCATGATGGGATATTTCGGCCCACCACGCCGAACAATTAAGCTTTTTGTTGCTTTTTTAAAGGTATGTTGGTGTTTCCAGAGACGTAAAAAATAATAATCAAAATAAACAAGAAAAAACGTACAAACTCAAACGGTAATAAACAACTCAAACGGTAATAAACAACTCAAACAAAAGAAGAAAGAATGGACTACGAAAACAAGGAAAATTTAAAAAAGAAAACAAAAACTGAAAGAAAAAGCCAAAATAATACAAAAAGCAAAAATAAAACGGAAAATAAAGAGAAAAAATTAGACAAATGCAAAAAATAGAACGCGGAAAACTGAAAGTCAAAAAAGGTTGCAAAAATGTAAACTTAAAGCTTATCTTTTCGACGCAAAGGAAACAAGTCAGTAGCAAAAACAACACACCAGGGGATGAACTTAATACAAACCCTGAGGATTTATTATGTTTTTATACATAATTGTGGCACGTGGCCGATGAAGGGGAGGGGTAAAGGCTGGTCCAAACTAACTATCCTATACCTAGCTAATCAGATTCACGACCCATTCATACATTACAATTTACCCATTCACCACAAGAACTCGTCCGTCACCAAACAATCCTCCAACCACCATAATACCGCATCCTCTCAAGGGGAACCTACCAAAAACGCGCCCCACACCATAAAAATTTGATGATAATACATAAAATACATAAAATTTTAATAATGATAGAATGAGAGGGGAGGGAGATGAACCCAATAATCAAATAAATATAAACACAAAATACAAACTAAACATAACAGATGTTAGTAGGGGACCGTCCAACCCTCAAAATAGAGAGGCCGCTGTATTCTGCCCAGGGGACAAAATCAAGAGGCAACTCTCGCTAAGGGAGTGGGAAGAAGGCTAAAATATTATGCGGGAAAGGGAAAATATAAAGCTGACCCAGTCGAGATAAAAGGGGGCCGAAACAAACTGGGGAGGTTGGGAATCTCGACTTGGATCATAACCAAAGAGTAGCCGGGTTACAGGCCAGGAACAACACTTACTCACATTAACTAGGTACACTGAAGCTTGTCTAATCCTAACCAAGGGGAGGGTTCCACAGGAAGCCACCCCGATGTGCAATAGGTTGACCTAGAAGAGAAAATCAAGGCTAGCCCCGGTCACACGAACCAAGCTCGCCTCTTTTACCCACCTTTCGCTAAAGACTGTCGAATGCAATCGTTTTCTATCAGATCTAATCTTCATCTTGAGCTGATGCTCAAAGAATAGGATTAGATGCTGATGAGAAAGACGGTTGCCCCGCAAGACTTCCTCCATTCGCGTCGTCCAAATCACCATTCGAGCCGTGGCCATCAGCATCAGAAACACCATTCGTTTCTCCCCGGAATACGGGGGCGACACATTGTCACACGCGTATGCGCGATCAATGGACACAAGCTGTTCGGGAGCGAGACGAGCCGTCAGCTCGCCGACATGGTCCCATAAGGGGCGGACCCGGGGGCAATGGTAGAAGGCGTGCGCAGCCGTTTCTTCTAAGCCAAGACCACACCGTTCACAGTCTGGCAAATCCGCCAAACCCCATATGAAAGCCTTGTCGTTGAGAGGCAGCCGATTCCGAGCCAATCGCCAGGTAAGCGAAAACTCAGGGTTACTGAGGTAATCCGCCGCTGGCGCCCAAGACCAGTAGGAGCGAAACTCCTCCTCCGACAAGCCGAGCGTATCACGTAGGGAATCCTTCGCGGGCCCCTCCACTAATCCACGATAGAAGACCTTCCTAGGCCGTGACAGGTCACTGGACCGGGGAATGGCCCTCAAGGCCGACCGACACTCGCGGATGAAATCCGACTCGTCCCGGGGTTTACGACGGCGCTCAACCCTCGAGATGGGGGGACTGATGGTAAGGCTAGGGAAGGCGTCCCTAACAATCCCCTCCAGAATCGGATCTCTCCCAGTCAATGCGCGGCGTAGGAAAGCCAACCTAGAGGCACGGACGTGACTCAAGAGGTGCGGCATTCCCAGCCCCCCATGACACGGACGTTTAGTGCAGACTCGTCTGTCGACCCTGTTCACGCGTCCCCTCCATAAAATGGAGGATAGCGATCGCTCGAGCGCCTTCCAATGGGTCCCACAGAGAGGAAGTACAGACAATCGATAAAGAATCAGGGGGAAAATGTATGTAACACACACCTCCGCCCTGCCCTTCACGGACAACCGCCGTCGATTCCAAGTCTTGCCGGCAGAACCGACCTTTGCAAGTACTTCAGACCAATTCTTCTCCAGCTGGAGGTCCGGTCCAAACCACACTCCAAGAATGCGGACAGGTCCATCCGTCCAACCGAAGCGGCCCGGAAGAGCGACCCCCTTCCAGGCACCTAACCGCAAGCCGGAAGACTTGTCGCGGTTTATCTTGGCCCCTGTCACCTTCTCGTACCGGTCAAGCGCCTTCTGTACCGCCTCGATATCGTCCCGGGACGACACGAAAGCAGATACGTCATCGGCGTACGCGGAAACCCTGGCTCGAGCCCCTCCAGGAACGGCGATTCCGCGTAGGGCCGGACTGCCGGTCTCGTCCTTCAGCCGGCGAAGGAGAGGCTCCAACGCCAAAGCATAAAGGAGAGGCGACAGCGGACAACCCTGACGAACCGACCTAGACAGCACGAACGCGTCCGACAACCTTCCGTTCACCTGTACCACAGCACTGGGGGAGCGATACAGGAGGCTAATCCAGCGGCAGAAGTTGGGTGCGAATCCAGCGGCCTGCAGGACAGTAGCAAGGTAGCGATGGTCGACCCTATCAAATGCCTTGGACTGATCCAAATTGATCAGCGCGGCTTGCTCGTCGTCTTTTACACCCTCTATGATCGTGCGGATCAGATGCAGGTTGCTCTGAATTGTTCGGCCCCTCACAGAACAAGTCTGCTCAGGTCCCAACAGAGACTCGGCAACTGACTGCAAACGCTCCTGCAGGATCTTGGCCATAATCTTTAACTCTGTGTTTAGCAGAGTTATGGGCCTGTAGTCATCTAGTTTCCCCCCACCACCTTTGCCCTTTTTCAACAGAGTGATCACGCCCCTGGTGATCCGATTGGGGATGGACCCCGACCGAAACCAGTTGTTGAACACTGCAGTCAAAATCGGAACAAAGATGTGCGACAGCCTCAAGTACAATTCATAGGGCAAACCATCCAGACCGGGCGACTTGCCTCTGCCGACCTTCTTCAAAACCGCGTAGACTTCGCCGTCCGTGATCTCTCCCTCGCAGCTAGCCGCTTCAGTCGGCGAAAGCCGAGGAAAGTCAGCCAAATAGCTACGAAACTCCTCCTCACGGAGACCAGGCTCCTTGGTAAACCGGCTCTCGAAATGGCGCCGAAACGCCTCGCACATGTCGTCAGTGGCCCGAAGAGTACGCCCCTCCGGGGATTCGACTTCACGAATGTAACGATCGCCACCTCGACGGACCTCTTCCCTGCGCAGATCTGCGCCCAAGTTCACAGCTTCGGAAGACATCTTGCTTAACTTATGTCTAATTACCTGGCCCATGTACCGCTCGCTATTCGAACGATCCAGGGCCTCCTTAGCTAAGGCTATCTCTAGGGGATCCCCCCCAGCCACCGCCCGGGTGTAACTAGTTTTAAGCGTCTTCACCTTGTCAGCTCTATCTAGAGCGAGCCGTTTGCTGAAATTAGTGGTGAAGGACCTAATCCTACACTTAAGGCGTTCCCACCACTTATTCCCGATAACCGCCCCCACTAGCTCCCGCTGCACTAGTCTAATTAGCTGTTCCCGAAAGTCCTCCCTGTCCAGTAAGGACAGATTGAACTTCCAGTAGCCAGCCATTCTAGGCCTATGGTCTAACGCCACCCGGGCACAAACGAGTTTGTGGTCCGTGTAGCCTACCCAGTGGAACGTAGGGCAATCTAATAGATCTATGTCGGCTCTTCTAACTAACATTCTGTCAAGGTAGCTAACTACCTTGTCAAAAGGCCAATTAAGAGCCCACGTCCACATTTTCCCCCCGGGATGATCGACCCGGTATCTATCGACGAGACCATAATCGTCGATCAGATCAACCAGGCTACGATCGCCCCTTCTCCCGCTAGCTCCCCGCCCCCTGTCTAACTTGGGGTCCAGGATGGCATTCCAGTCCCCCATTAAAACTAGGCGCGTTGAATCCACTAGGAACGGCCCCAACCGCCGAAAAAACGAGACCCGCTCCTCCCGGTCGTTGGGCGCATAAACCGCAACGACTCGGAACGAACCACTTTTCACGGCAATATCGGCCACGATCAACCGGCCCTCGGCATCGGTATGCACAAGGTCCACCTTCGCATCAAGAGTCCGTCTGACAAGCAAAGAAACCCCTCTGGCAAACCGGTCCCCATATGCTGAATAGACGACAAAGTCGTTCTCCAGCACACACGCATCGGCACTGCAAACAAAGTGTGTCTCTTCGATCGCGGCAACATCCACATCCAGGGACAGAAGGTCCCGGAGCAGGCGGGCAGCCTTACCCCGATCCCTTAAGCCCTTCACATTTAACGTCGCTAACTTGGTTTCCATTTTCTAGGCCTGCAAAGAGAAAAAAAGAGTCAGAGCAAAAACCTACTCACATACGGGCCGGAAATCTGCGGGTGTAAGGACCCCGACGGATTGTCCCAAGCTCCCCACGCCTAACTCTGACGTTATCCGTCCTTCTGTGACAATCCCGCCGACGTCCGTGGGGTAATTTAGTTTTAGGGCCCTATATAATGAAGGGTGGAGACGTACGGGGGCCCTCCCTGAACAAAACAAGTGCATTTTTTTAAGATCTTGCGACCCAGTCTCCACCATCCTTATCTCTGGGAAGGCTTCTCTGGCTTCGAAGAGATGGGTCCAGACTTTCAAGTGCCTGCCGGAATCCCGGATCAGTCCGACAACTCCCGGGGCACCAGGAAAATTTCTGGGGTCCTCCACTGATTTACCATCAACAGATGACAGTTTAATTAGAGGCCCCAGTAATGCTCTCTTGCGAGAGGAGAGGTTTTTGTCTATCTCCCCTTTCTCTGCTCTACAAATTTCTTCGACCTTGCCGAAGATCCTTTTCTTCTTTTTTCCCCTATCTGGGGGTGGTGGAGTGGGAGTGGACGAAGAGGTTGGAGTAGGGAGGGGTGATTGGGGAATTGGAGGGTCTGAGGCAGTAGGAGTAGGTGTGTGCGGGGGTGTGGGGGTGGTAGGCGGAAGTGGATATCGAGACAGGGAGGGAGGGAGACTCCTATCTGCAGCAGTGTTTTTTTCTTTTTTCAATGGTGAAGAGGGGGCGGATGTAACTTTGTTTTTCTCCCTGCCCCTATCGTCACTAATATGACCAATTAGTCTATGTATCCGGTCTGCTTGTTCGACATGTTGTTCTTCTTCCTCCTCGTCTTCCTCTCGGTTCCTTTTCAAGGAGGCAGCCCGTTTGGGAGGCACTTCCTCCACCTCCATGTCGCTGTTTTGTTGCTGGAGCTGTTGCTGCTGCTGCTGCTTCTGTTTTTTTTGCTCCTTTGAAGCTTGTCCTTCTTTTGGCCTCTTTTCGAGGTGTTTTTTAGGGGGCGTTTCCTGCGGGGCTGCAACAGATGTATTTTTCCGCCCCTTATCCACCTCTTTCCAGGCTTCTTGGGAAGGTTTTCCAGGTGGTTTTTCAACCACTACTGTTGTTGTTGCTGCTGCTGGAGGGGGCATCGGCATGACTTTATTCTTGCCAGGGCACTCCTTGGACATGTGTCCTGACGCACCACACGCCCAACAGTATGGCTTCCTCCCCTCCACCACGACCAGCATTCTTCTTTTGCGGCACACCAAGGTGTTTGGGATCTCTTGGAAGTTTTCCCTGTTCACGGTTACTTGCACCTCCATGTCGCCGGTCAGGATGCCGCCTTTGCTAACGAGGGCCTTGACGTCATTCACCTCGCCATATTTGGCGAAGAAGGCCCCCATCCTGTCCTCGTTGATATCTACTGGGACCCCGTGGATCGTAACCTTGGTCCTGCGGGTTCCCATATACTCGGTCTGAATGCGCAGGTTCTTTGTTGCAAGTAGGCTTCCTGCCAGAGCCTTTGCCTGCTCTTCCGTGGCGAGGAGTATGTCCCACAGAGCATTCGTCCTCCGCGCCAGAACTTTGGGGCTAATTTGTAAGGTTCTTAAGGCCTCCTCCATTACCTCTCTGCCGACGCCGATCAACTTTCGGGTTTTTATATCCGAAGTTAGGAGAGATATTGTTCTCGTGTCGACAGCATTCAGCGCTTCTTGAATCGTGAGGAATTCATTGCCTTTGAATGATTCCTCGAATTTTTTTCTCTGTTCGCAGTAATATGCTGCATCTTTTTCCGGGGGCCTGTTTTTCCCCCAGGCCGTTTTCTGGGGTGACACCGGTTGTGAAGGCGGTGTATTTTCCTCAATGTTATTGTCGGCCATGATGGGATATTTCGGCCCACCACGCCGAACAATTAAGTTTTTGTTGCTTTTTTAAAGGTGTTTTCAGAGACGTAAGAAATAATAATCAAAATAAACAAGAAAAAACGTACAAACTCAAACGGTAATAAACAACTCAAACGGTAATAAACAACTCAAACGGTAATAAACAACTCAAACAAAAGAAGAAAAATGGACTACGAAAACAAGGAAAATTTAAAAAAGAAAACAAAAACTGAAAGAAAAAGGCAAAATAATACAAAAAGCAAAAATAAAACGGAAAATAAAGAGAAAAAATTAAACAAATGCAAAAATAGAACGAGGAAAACTGAAAGTCAAAAAAGGTTGCAAAAATGTAAACTTAAAGCTTATCTTTTCGACGCAAAGGAAACAAGTCAGTAGCAAAAACAACACACCAGGGGATGAACTTAATACAAACCCTGAGGATTTATTATGTTTTTATACATAATTGTGGCACGTGGCCGATGAAGGGGAGGGGTAAAGGCTGGTCCAAACTAACTATCCTATACCTAGCTAATCAGATTCACGACCCATTCATACATTACAATTTACCCATTCACCACAAGAACTCGTCCGTCACCAAACAATCCTCCAACCACCATAATACCGCATCCTCTCAAGGGGAACCTACCAAAAACGCGCCCCACACCATAAAAATTTGATGATAATACATAAAATACATAAAATTTTAATAATGATAGAATGAGAGGGGAGGGAGATGAACCCAATAATCAAATAAATATAAACACAAAATACAAACTAAACATAACAGATGTTAGTAGGGGACCGTCCAACCCTCAAAATAGAGAGGCCGCTGTATTCTGCCCAGGGGACAAAATCAAGAGGCAACTCTCGCTAAGGGAGTGGGAAGAAGGCTAAAATATTATGCGGGAAAGGGAAAATATAAAGCTGACCCAGTCGAGATAAAAGGGGGCCGAAACAAACTGGGGAGGTTGGGAATCTCGACTTGGATCATAACCAAAGAGTAGCCGGGTTACAGGCCAGGAACAACACTTACTCACATTAACTAGGTACACTGAAGCTTGTCTAATCCTAACCAAGGGGAGGGTTCCACAGGAAGCCACCCCGATGTGCAATAGGTTGACCTAGAAGAGAAAATCAAGGCTAGCCCCGGTCACACGAACCAAGCTCGCCTCTTTTACCCACCTTTCGCTAAAGACTGTCGAATGCAATCGTTTTCTATCAGATCTAATCTTCATCTTGAGCTGATGCTCAAAGAATAGGATTAGATGCTGATGAGAAAGACGGTTGCCCCGCAAGACTTCCTCCATTCGCGTCGTCCAAATCACCATTCGAGCCGTGGCCATCAGCATCAGAAACACCATTCGTTTCTCCCCGGAATACGGGGGCGACACATTGTCACACGCGTATGCGCGATCAATGGACACAAGCTGTTCGGGAGCGAGACGAGCCGTCAGCTCGCCGACATGGTCCCATAAGGGGCGGACCCGGGGGCAATGGTAGAAGGCGTGCGCAGCCGTTTCTTCTAAGCCAAGACCACACCGTTCACAGTCTGGCAAATCCGCCAAACCCCATATGAAAGCCTTGTCGTTGAGAGGCAGCCGATTCCGAGCCAATCGCCAGGTAAGCGAAAACTCAGGGTTACTGAGGTAATCCGCCGCTGGCGCCCAAGACCAGTAGGAGCGAAACTCCTCGTCCGACAAGCCGAGCGTATCACGTAGGGAATCCTTCGCGGGCCCCTCCACTAATCCACGATAGAAGACCTTCCTAGGCCGTGACAGGTCACTGGACCGGGGAATGGCCCTCAAGGCCGACCGACACTCGCGGATGAAATCCGACTCGTCCCGGGGTTTACGACGGCGCTCAACCCTCGAGATGGGGGGACTGATGGTAAGGCTAGGGAAGGCGTCCCTAACAATCCCCTCCAGAATCGGATCTCTCCCAGTCAATGCGCGGCGTAGGAAAGCCAACCTAGAGGCACGGACGTGACTCAAGAGGTGCGGCATTCCCAGCCCCCCATGACACGGACGTTTAGTGCAGACTCGTCTGTCGACCCTGTTCACGCGTCCCCTCCATAAAATGGAGGATAGCGATCGCTCGAGCGCCTTCCAATGGGCCCCACAGAGAGGAAGTACAGACAATCGATAAAGAATCAGGGGGAAAATGTATGTAACACACACCTCCGCCCTGCCCTTCACGGACAACCGCCGTCGATTCCAAGTCTTGCCGGCAGAACCGACCTTTGCAAGTACTTCAGACCAATTCTTCTCCAGCTGGAGGTCCGGTCCAAACCACACTCCAAGAATGCGGACAGGTCCATCCGTCCAACCGAAGCGGCCCGGAAGAGCGACCCCCTTCCAGGCACCTAACCGCAAGCCGGAAGACTTGTCGCGGTTTATCTTGGCCCCTGTCACCTTCTCGTACCGGTCAAGCGCCTTCTGTACCGCCTCGATATCGTCCCGGGACGACACGAAAGCAGATACGTCATCGGCGTACGCGGAAACCCTGGCTCGAGCCCCTCCAGGAACGGCGATTCCGCGTAGGGCCGGACTGCCGGTCTCGTCCTTCAGCCGGCGAAGGAGAGGCTCCAACGCCAAAGCATAAAGGAGAGGCGACAGCGGACAACCCTGACGAACCGACCTAGACAGCACGAACGCGTCCGACAACCTTCCGTTCACCTGTACCACAGCACTGGGGGAGCGATACAGGAGGCTAATCCAGCGGCAGAAGTTGGGTGCGAATCCAGCGGCCTGCAGGACAGTAGCAAGGTAGCGATGGTCGACCCTATCAAATGCCTTGGACTGATCCAAATTGATCAGCGCGGCTTGCTCGTCGTCTTTTACACCCTCTATGATCGTGCGGATCAGATGCAGGTTGCTCTGAATTGTTCGGCCCCTCACAGAACAAGTCTGCTCAGGTCCCAACAGAGACTCGGCAACTGACTGCAAACGCTCCTGCAGGATCTTGGCCATAATCTTTAACTCTGTGTTTAGCAGAGTTATGGGCCTGTAGTCATCTAGTTTCCCCCCACCACCTTTGCCCTTTTTCAACAGAGTGATCACGCCCCTGGTGATCCGATTGGGGATGGACCCCGACCGAAACCAGTTGTTGAACACTGCAGTCAAAATCGGAACAAAGATGTGCGACAGCCTCAAGTACAATTCATAGGGCAAACCATCCAGACCGGGCGACTTGCCTCTGCCGACCTTCTTCAAAACCGCGTAGACTTCGCCGTCCGTGATCTCTCCCTCGCAGCTAGCCGCTTCAGTCGGCGAAAGCCGAGGAAAGTCAGCCAAATAGCTACGAAACTCCTCCTCACGGAGACCAGGCTCCTTGGTAAACCGGCTCTCGAAATGGCGCCGAAACGCCTCGCACATGTCGTCAGTGGCCCGAAGAGTACGCCCCTCCGGGGATTCGACTTCACGAATGTAACGATCGCCACCTCGACGGACCTCTTCCCTGCGCAGATCTGCGCCCAAGTTCACAGCTTCGGAAGACATCTTGCTTAACTTATGTCTAATTACCTGGCCCATGTACCGCTCGCTATTCGAACGATCCAGGGCCTCCTTAGCTAAGGCTATCTCTAGGGGATCCCCCCCAGCCACCGCCCGGGTGTAACTAGTTTTAAGCGTCTTCACCTTGTCAGCTCTATCTAGAGCGAGCCGTTTGCTGAAATTAGTGGTGAAGGACCTAATCCTACACTTAAGGCGTTCCCACCACTTATTCCCGATAACCGCCCCCACTAGCTCCCGCTGCACTAGTCTAATTAGCTGTTCCCGAAAGTCCTCCCTGTCCAGTAAGGACAGATTGAACTTCCAGTAGCCAGCCATTCTAGGCCTATGGTCTAACGCCACCCGGGCACAAACGAGTTTGTGGTCCGTGTAGCCTACCCAGTGGAACGTAGGGCAATCTAATAGATCTATGTCGGCTCTTCTAACTAACATTCTGTCAAGGTAGCTAACTACCTTGTCAAAAGGCCAATTAAGAGCCCACGTCCACATTTTCCCCCCGGGATGATCGACCCGGTATCTATCGACGAGACCATAATCGTCGATCAGATCAACCAGGCTACGATCGCCCCTTCTCCCGCTAGCTCCCCGCCCCCTGTCTAACTTGGGGTCCAGGATGGCATTCCAGTCCCCCATTAAAACTAGGCGCGTTGAATCCACTAGGAACGGCCCCAACCGCCGAAAAAACGAGACCCGCTCCTCCCGGTCGTTGGGCGCATAAACCGCAACGACTCGGAACGAACCACTTTTCACGGCAATATCGGCCACGATCAACCGGCCCTCGGCATCGGTATGCACAAGGTCCACCTTCGCATCAAGAGTCCGTCTGACAAGCAAAGAAACCCCTCTGGCAAACCGGTCCCCATATGCTGAATAGACGACAAAGTCGTTCTCCAGCACACACGCATCGGCACTGCAAACAAAGTGTGTCTCTTCGATCGCGGCAACATCCACATCCAGGGACAGAAGGTCCCGGAGCAGGCGGGCAGCCTTACCCCGATCCCTTAAGCCCTTCACATTTAACGTCGCTAACTTGGTTTCCATTTTCTAGGCCTGCAAAGAGAAAAAAAGAGTCAGAGCAAAAACCTACTCACATACGGGCCGGAAATCTGCGGGTGTAAGGACCCCGACGGATTGTCCCAGGCTCCCCACGCCTAACTCTGACGTTATCCGTCCTTCTGTGACAATCCCGCCGACGTCCGTGGGGTAATTTAGTTTTAGGGCCCTATATAATGAAGGGTGGAGACGTACGGGGGCCCTCCCTGAACAAAACAAGTGCATTTTTTTAAGATCTTGCGACCCAGTCTCCACCATCCTTATCTCTGGGAAGGCTTCTCTGGCTTCGAAGAGATGGGTCCAGACTTTCAAGTGCCTGCCGGAATCCCGGATCAGTCCGACAACTCCCGGGGCACCAGGAAAATTTCTGGGGTCCTCCACTGATTTACCATCAACAGATGACAGTTTAATTAGAGGCCCCAGTAATGCTCTCTTGCGAGAGGAGAGGTTTTTGTCTATCTCCCCTTTCTCTGCTCTACAAATTTCTTCGACCTTGCCGAAGATCCTTTTCTTCTTTTTTCCCCTATCTGGGGGTGGTGGAGTGGGAGTGGACGAAGAGGTTGGAGTAGGGAGGGGTGATTGGGGAATTGGAGGGTCTGAGGCAGTAGGAGTAGGTGTGTGCGGGGGTGTGGGGGTGGTAGGCGGAAGTGGATATCGAGACAGGGAGGGAGGGAGACTCCTATCTGCAGCAGTGTTTTTTTCTTTTTTCAATGGTGAAGAGGGGGCGGATGTAACTTTGTTTTTCTCCCTGCCCCTATCGTCACTAATATGACCAATTAGTCTATGTATCCGGTCTGCTTGTTCGACATGTTGTTCTTCTTCCTCCTCGTCTTCCTCTCGGTTCCTTTTCAAGGAGGCAGCCCGTTTGGGAGGCACTTCCTCCACCTCCATGTCGCTGTTTTGTTGCTGGAGCTGTTGCTGCTGCTGCTGCTTCTGTTTTTTTTGCTCCTTTGAAGCTTGTCCTTCTTTTGGCCTCTTTTCGAGGTGTTTTTTAGGGGGCGTTTCCTGCGGGGCTGCAACAGATGTATTTTTCCGCCCCTTATCCACCTCTTTCCAGGCTTCTTGGGAAGGTTTTCCAGGTGGTTTTTCAACCACTACTGTTGTTGTTGCTGCTGCTGGAGGGGGCATCGGCATGACTTTATTCTTGCCAGGGCACTCCTTGGACATGTGTCCTGACGCACCACACGCCCAACAGTATGGCTTCCTCCCCTCCACCACGACCAGCATTCTTCTTTTGCGGCACACCAAGGTGTTTGGGATCTCTTGGAAGTTTTCCCTGTTCACGGTTACTTGCACCTCCATGTCGCCGGTCAGGATGCCGCCTTTGCTAACGAGGGCCTTGACGTCATTCACCTCGCCATATTTGGCGAAGAAGGCCCCCATCCTGTCCTCGTTGATATCTACTGGGACCCCGTGGATCGTAACCTTGGTCCTGCGGGTTCCCATATACTCGGTCTGAATGCGCAGGTTCTTTGTTGCAAGTAGGCTTCCTGCCAGAGCCTTTGCCTGCTCTTCCGTGGCGAGGAGTATGTCCCACAGAGCATTCGTCCTCCGCGCCAGAACTTTGGGGCTAATTTGTAAGGTTCTTAAGGCCTCCTCCATTACCTCTCTGCCGACGCCGATCAACTTTCGGGTTTTTATATCCGAAGTTAGGAGAGATATTGTTCTCGTGTCGACAGCATTCAGCGCTTCTTGAATCGTGAGGAATTCATTGCCTTTGAATGATTCCTCGAATTTTTTTCTCTGTTCGCAGTAATATGCTGCATCTTTTTCCGGGGGCCTGTTTTTCCCCCAGGCCGTTTTCTGGGGTGACACCGGTTGTGAAGGCGGTGTATTTTCCTCAATGTTATTGTCGGCCATGATGGGATATTTCGGCCCACCACGCCGAACAATTAAGTTTTTGTTGCTTTTTTAAAGGTGTTTTCAGAGACGTAAGAAATAATAATCAAAATAAACAAGAAAAAACGTACAAACTCAAACGGTAATAAACAACTCAAACGGTAATAAACAACTCAAACGGTAATAAACAACTCAAACAAAAGAAGAAAAATGGACTACGAAAACAAGGAAAATTTAAAAAAGAAAACAAAAACTGAAAGAAAAAGGCAAAATAATACAAAAAGCAAAAATAAAACGGAAAATAAAGAGAAAAAATTAAACAAATGCAAAAATAGAACGAGGAAAACTGAAAGTCAAAAAAGGTTGCAAAAATGTAAACTTAAAGCTTATCTTTTCGACGCAAAGGAAACAAGTCAGTAGCAAAAACAACACACCAGGGGATGAACTTAATACAAACCCTGAGGATTTATTGCAACAAAGGTTACAATTGTGGCACAAGGCCAAAAAGGGGGGGGGAAAGGCTGGTCAACACTTACTATCTTATACCTAGCTAATCTGACTCACGACCCATTCATACATTACAATTTACTCATTCACCACAAGAACTCATCCATCACCGTTCAATCCTCCAACCACCATAATACCACATCCACTCCAAGGGAACCTACCAAAACGCGCCCCAATCCATAAAAATTTGATGATACATAAATGATATACATAAAATTTTAATAATGATAGAATGCAAGGGGAGGGAGGTGAACCCAATAATAAATAAAAATAAACACAAAATACAAACTAAACATAACACATGTTAGTAGGGACCGTCCAACCCTCAAAAAGAGAGGCCGCTGTATTCTGCCCAGGGGACAGAATCAAGAGACGCTCTCGCTAAGGGAGTGGGAAAGCGGAGAAAATATTATGCCGGAATGGGAAAATGTAAAGCTGACCCAGTCGAGATAAAAAAGGGGGGGCCAAAACAAACTGGGGAGGTTGGGAATCTCGACTTGGACCATAACCAAAGAGCAGCCGGGATACAGGCCAGGAACAACATTTACTCACATTAACTAGGTACACTGAAGCTTGTCTAACCTAACCAAGGGGAGGGTTCCACAGGAAGCCACCCCGATGTGCAATAGGTTGACCTAGAAGAGAAAATCAAGGCTAGCCCCGGTCACACGAACCAAGCTCGCCTCTTTTACCCACCTTTCGCTAAAGACTGTCGAATGCAATCGTTTTCTATCAGATCTAATCTTCATCTTGAGCTGATGCTCAAAGAATAGGATTAGATGCTGATGAGAAAGACGGTTGCCCCGCAAGCCTTCCTCCTTTCGCGTCGTCCAAATCACCATTCGAGCCGTGGCCAGCAGCGTCAGAAACACCATTCGTTTCACCCCGGAATACGGGGGCGACACATTGTCACACGCGTATGCGCGATCAATGGACACAAGCTGTTCGGGAGCGAGACGAGCCGTCAGCTCGCCGACATGGTCCCATAAGGGGCGGACCCGGGGGCAATGGTAGAAGGCGTGCGCAGCCGTTTCCTCTAAGCCAAGACCACACCGTTCACAGTCTGGCAAATCCGCCAAACCCCATATGAAAGCCTTGTCGTTGAGAGGCAGCCGATTCCGAGCCAATCGCCAGGTAAGCGAAAACTCAGGGTTACTGAGGTAATCCGCCGCTGGCGCCCAAGACCAGTAGGAGCGAAACTCCTCCTCCGACAAGCCGAGCGTATCACGTAGGGAATCCTTCGCGGGCCCCTCCACTAATCCACGATAGAAGACCTTCCTAGGCCGTGACAGGTCACTGGACCGGGGAATGGCCCTCAAGGCCGACCGACACTCGCGGATGAAATCCGACTCGTCCCGGGGTTTACGACGGCGCTCAACCCTCGAGATGGGGGGACTGATGGTAAGGCTAGGGAAGGCGTCCCTAACAATCCCCTCCAGAATCGGATCTCTCCCAGTCAATGCGCGGCGTAGGAAAGCCAACCTAGAGGCACGGACGTGACTCAAGAGGTGCGGCATTCCCAGCCCCCCATGACACGGACGTTTAGTGCAGACTCGTCTGTCGACCCTGTTCACGCGTCCCCTCCATAAAATGGAGGATAGCGATCGCTCGAGCGCCTTCCAATGGGTCCCACAGAGAGGAAGTACAGACAATCGATAAAGAATCAGGGGGAAAATGTATGTAACACACACCTCCGCCCTGCCCTTCACGGACAACCGCCGTCGATTCCAAGTCTTGCCGGCAGAACCGACCTTTGCAAGTACTTCAGACCAATTCTTCTCCAGCTGGAGGTCCGGTCCAAACCACACTCCAAGAATGCGGACAGGTCCATCCGTCCAACCGAAGCGGCCCGGAAGAGCGACCCCCTTCCAGGCACCTAACCGCAAGCCGGAAGACTTGTCGCGGTTTATCTTGGCCCCTGTCACCTTCTCGTACCGGTCAAGCGCCTTCTGTACCGCCTCGATATCGTCCCGGGACGACACGAAAGCAGATACGTCATCGGCGTACGCGGAAACCCTGGCTCGAGCCCCTCCAGGAACGGCGATTCCGCGTAGGGCCGGACTGCCGGTCTCGTCCTTCAGCCGGCGAAGGAGAGGCTCCAACGCCAAAGCATAAAGGAGAGGCGACAGCGGACAACCCTGACGAACCGACCTAGACAGCACGAACGCGTCCGACAACCTTCCGTTCACCTGTACCACAGCACTGGGGGAGCGATACAGGAGGCTAATCCAGCGGCAGAAGTTGGGTGCGAATCCAGCGGCCTGCAGGACAGTAGCAAGGTAGCGATGGTCGACCCTATCAAATGCCTTGGACTGATCCAAATTGATCAGCGCGGCTTGCTCGTCGTCTTTTACACCCTCTATGATCGTGCGGATCAGATGCAGGTTGCTCTGAATTGTTCGGCCCCTCACAGAACAAGTCTGCTCAGGTCCCAACAGAGACTCGGCAACTGACTGCAAACGCTCCTGCAGGATCTTGGCCATAATCTTTAACTCTGTGTTTAGCAGAGTTATGGGCCTGTAGTCATCTAGTTTCCCCCCACCACCTTTGCCCTTTTTCAACAGAGTGATCACGCCCCTGGTGATCCGATTGGGGATGGACCCCGACCGAAACCAGTTGTTGAACACTGCAGTCAAAATCGGAACAAAGATGTGCGACAGCCTCAAGTACAATTCATAGGGCAAACCATCCAGACCGGGCGACTTGCCTCTGCCGACCTTCTTCAAAACCGCGTAGACTTCGCCCTCCGTGATCTCTCCCTCGCAGCTAGCCGCTTCAGTCGGCAAAAGCCGAGGAAAGTCAGCCAAATAGCTACGAAACTCCTCCTCACGGAGACCAGGCTCCTTGGTAAACCGGCTCTCGAAATGGCGCCGAAACGCCTCGCACATGTCGTCAGTGGCCCGAAGAGTACGCCCCTCCGGGGATTCGACTTCACGAATGTAACGATCGCCACCTCGACGGACCTCTTCCCTGCGCAGATCTGCGCCCAATTTCACAGCTTCGGAAGACATCTTGCTTAACTTATGTCTAATTACCTGGCCCATGTACCGCTCGCTATTCGAACGATCCAGGGCCTCCTTAGCTAAGGCTATCTCTAGGGGATCCCCCCCAGCCACCGCCCGGGAATAACTAGACTTGAGTGTCTTCACCTTATCAGCTCTATCTAGAGCGAGCCGTTTGCTGAAATCAGTGGTGAAGGACCTAATCCTACACTTAAGGCGTTCCCACCACTTATTCCCGATAACCGCCACCACTAGCTCCCGCTGCACTAGTCTAATTAGCTGTTCCCGAAAGTCCTCCCTGTCCAGTAAGGACAGATTGAACTTCCAGTACCCAGCCATTCTAGGCCTACAGTCTAACGCCACCCGGGCACAAACGAGTTTGTGGTCCGAATAGCCTACCCAGTGGAACGTAGGGCAATCTAGTAGATCTATGTCGGCTCTTCTAACTAACATTCTGTCAAGGTAGCTAACTACCTTGTCACAAGGCCAATTAAGAGCCCACGTCCACATTTTCCCCCCGGGATGATCGACCCGGTATCTATCGACGAGACCATAATCGTCGATCAGATCAACCAGGCTACGATCGCCCCTTCTCCCGCTAGCTCCCCGCCCCCTGTCTAACTTGGGGTCCAGGATGGCATTCCAGTCCCTCATTAAAACTAGGCGCGTTGAATCCACTAGGAACGGCCCCAACCGCCGAAAAAACGAGACCCGCTCCTCCCGGTCGTTGGGCGCATAAACCGCAACGACTCGGAACGAACCACTTTTCACGGCAATATCGGCCACGATCAACCGGCCCTCGGCATCGGTATGCACAAGGTCCACCTTCGCATCAAGAGTACGCCTGACAAGCAAAGAAACTCCTCTGGCAGAACGGTCCCCATATGCTGAATAGACGACAAAGTCATCGTCCAGCACACACGCATCGGAACTGCAAACAAAGTGGGTCTCCTCGATCGCGGCAACATCCACATCCAGGGACAGAAGGTCCCGGAGCAGGCGGGCAGCCTTACCCCGATCCCTTAAGCCCCTCACATTCAAAGTCGCTATCTTAATAGACATCTTCTAAGCCTGCAAAGAAAGAAAAGAAGAAGTGCAATAAACCTATTCACATACAGGACGGAAATCTGCGGGTGAAAGGACCCCGACGGATTGTCCCAGGCTCCCCACTCCTAACTCTGACGTTATCCGTCCTTCTGTGACAATCCCGCCGACGTCCGTGGGGTAATTTAGTTTTAGGGCCCTATATAGTGATGGATGGAGACGTACGGGGGCCCTCCCTGCACAAAACATCTGCATTTTTTTCAAATCTTGTGCGCCCATCTCAATCATCCTTATCTCTGGGAAGGCCTCTCTGGCCTCAAAGAGATGGGCCCACACTTTCATATGTTTGCCTGTGTCCCGGATAAGTCCAACCACTCCCGGGGCACGAGGAAAATTTCTAGGATCCTCAACTGATTTGCCGTCAACGGATGACAGCTTGATTAGAGGACCCAACAGTGCTCTCTTGCGGGAGGAGAGGTTCTTATCTATCTCCCCCTTATCCGCTCTGCAAATTTCCTCGACTTTGCCGAAGATTCTTTTTTTCTTTTTTCCCCTATCTGGGGGTGGTGGAGTGGGAGTGGATGAACGGGCTGGAGTAGGGAGGGATGGTTGGGGAGTTGGAGGGTCTGATGCAGTAGGAGTAGGTGTGTGCGGGGGTGTGGGGTTGCTAGCAGGGAGTGGAAATCGAGACAGGGAAGGAGGGAGACTCCTATCAGCTGGAGTGTTTTTTTCCTTTTTAGCTGGTGAAGAGGGGACGGATGTACATCTGTTTGTTTCCCTACCCCTCTCTTCACTAATCTGTCCAATTAACCTATGAATCTGCTTCACTTGTTCCTCTTGTTCCTCCTCATCTTCCTCCCGGTTTCTTTTCAAGGAGGTGGCCCGTTTGGGAGGCACTTCCTCCACCTCCATGTCACTGTTTTGCTTTTCCGGACTTTTTTCCGGACTTTTTGGACTCTTCTGCTGTTTTTGTTTCTGTTGTTGTTGTTGCTGTTTTTGTTTCTCTTTTTCGTGCACCTTTGAAGGCTGTACTTCTTTTTGCCTCTTTTCGGGCTGTTTCTTTTGGGGCGTCTCCTTCGGAGCTGGATCGCTAATATTTTTTCGCCCCCTATCCACCTCTTTCCAGGCTTCTACGGGAGGTTTTCCGGTTGTCTCTTTCGCAACCACTGCTGCTGTTGTTGCTGCTGGAGGGGGCATTGGTTTAACATTTTTGCCAGGGCACTCCTTGGACATGTGCCCTGACGCACCACACGCCCAGCAGCACGGCTTTCTTCCCTCGACAACAACCAGCATTCTTCTCTTTCGGCACACCAGGGTGTTTGGAATTTCCCGAAAGTTTTCCCTGTTGACAGTTATTTGGACTTCTATGTCCCCTGTTTGGATGCCGCTTTTACTGACAAGGGCCTTAACTTCGTTCACTTCACCATATTTAACGAAAAAGGCCCCCATCCTGTCCTCGCTGATATCTGCTGGGACACCGTGAATTGTCACCTTGGTTCTGCGAGTTCCCATGTACTCTGTCTGCATGCGCAGGTTCTTAGTTGAGAGCAGACTTCCAGCCAGTGCCTTTGCCTGCTCCTCTGTAGCTAGGAGTATATCCCACAGAGCGTTTGTCCTTCGAGCCAGGAGTTTTGGGTAAATTTGTAGAGACTTCAAGGCCTCCTCCATCACTTCTCTGCCGACACCGATCAACTTCCGGGTCTTTACCTCCGAAGTTAGAAGAGAGATTGTCCTGGTGTCGACTGCATCCAAGGCTTCTTGAATAGTAATGAATTCATTCCCTTGGAATGAATCCTCAAACTTTTTCCTTTGCTCGCAGTAAAAGGCTGGATCTTTTTCTGGCGGCCTGTTTTTACCCCAGGCCGTTTTTGGGGGTGACACCGGTTGTGAAGGCGGTGTATTGTCTTTGTCAATATTGTTGTCGGCCATGATGGGATTTTTCGGCCCACCACGCCGAACAATTAAGCTTTTGTTGCTTTCTTTAACTTATATTGGTGTTTCACATACGTAAAAATAATAATCAAAATAAACAAGAAAAAACGTACAAACTCAAACGGTAATAAACAACTCAAACGGTAATAAACAACTCAAACAAAAGAAGAAAGAATGGACTACGAAAACAAGGAAAATTTAAAAAAGAAAACAAAAACTGAAAGATAAAAGGCAAAATAATACAAAAAGCAAAAATAAAACGGAAAATAAAGAGAAAAACTTAGACAAATGCAAAAATAGAACGAGGAAAACTGAAAGTCAAAAAAGGTTGCAAAAATGTAAACTTAAAGCTTATCTTTTCGACGCAAAGGAAACAAGTCAGTAGCAAAAAACAACACACCAGGGGATGAACTTAATACAAACCCTGAGGATTTATTATGTTTTTATACATAATTGTGGCACGTGGCCGATGAAGGGGAGGGGTAAAGGCTGGTCCAAACTAACTATCCTATACCTAGCTAATCAGATTCACGACCCATTCATACATTACAATTTACCCATTCACCAAAAGAACTCATCCGTCACCAAACAATCCTCCAACCACCATAATACCGCATCCTCTCAAGGGGAACCTACCAAAAACGCGCCCCACACCATAAAAATTTGATGATAATACATAAAATACATAAAATTTTAATAATGATAGAATGAGAGGGGAGGGAGATGAACCCAATAATCAAATAAATATAAACACAAAATACAAACTAAACATAACAGATGTTAGTAGGGGACCGTCCAACCCTCAAAATAGAGAGGCCGCTGTATTCTGCCCAGGGGACAAAATCAAGAGGCAACTCTCGCTAAGGGAGTGGGAAGAAGGCTAAAATATTATGCGGGAAAGGGAAAATATAAAGCTGACCCAGTCGAGATAAAAGGGGGGGCCGAAACAAACTGGGGAGGTTGGGAATCTCGACTTGGATCATAACCAAAGAGTAGCCGGGTTACAGGCCAGGAACAACACTTACTCACATTAACTAGGTACACTGAAGCTTGTCTAATCCTAACCAAGGGGAGGGTTCCACAGGAAGCCACCCCGATGTGCAATAGGTTGACCTAGAAGAGAAAATCAAGGCTAGCCCCGGTCACACGAACCAAGCTCGCCTCTTTTACCCACCTTTCGCTAAAGACTGTCGAATGCAATCGTTTTCTATCAGATCTAATCTTCATCTTGAGCTGATGCTCAAAGAATAGGATTAGATGCTGATGAGAAAGACGGTTGCCCCGCAAGGCTTCCTCCTTTCGCGTCGTCCAAATCACCATTCGAGCCGTGGCCAGCAGCGTCAGAAACACCATTCGTTTCACCCCGGAATACGGGGGCGACACATTGTCACACGCGTATGCGCGATCAATGGACACAAGCTGTTCGGGAGCGAGACGAGCCGTCAGCTCGCCGACATGGTCCCATAAGGGGCGGACCCGGGGGCAATGGTAGAAGGCGTGCGGAGCCGTTTCTTCTAAGCCAAGACCACACCGTTCACAGTCTGGCAAATCCGCCAAACCCCATATGAAAGCCTTGTCGTTGAGAGGCAGCCGATTCCGAGCCAATCGCCAGGTAAGCGAAAACTCAGGGTTACTGAGGTAATCCGCCGCTGGCGCCCAAGACCAGTAGGAGCGAAACTCCTCCTCCGACAAGCCGAGCGTATCACGTAGGGAATCCTTCGCGGGCCCCTCCACTAATCCACGATAGAAGACCTTCCTAGGCCGTGACAGGTCACTGGACCGGGGAATGGCCCTCAAGGCCGACCGACACTCGCGGATGAAATCCGACTCGTCCCGGGGTTTACGACGGCGCTCAACCCTCGAGATGGGGGGACTGATGGTAAGGCTAGGGAAGGCGTCCCTAACAATCCCCTCCAGAATCGGATCTCTCCCAGTCAATGCGCGGCGTAGGAAAGCCAACCTAGAGGCACGGACGTGACTCAAGAGGTGCGGCATTCCCAGCCCCCCATGACACGGACGTTTAGTGCAGACTCGTCTGTCGACCCTGTTCACGCGTCCCCTCCATAAAATGGAGGATAGCGATCGCTCGAGCGCCTTCCAATGGGTCCCACAGAGAGGAAGTACAGACAATCGATAAAGAATCAGGGGGAAAATGTATGTAACACACACCTCCGCCCTGCCCTTCACGGACAACCGCCGTCGATTCCAAGTCTTGCCGGCAGAACCGACCTTTGCAAGTACTTCAGACCAATTCTTCTCCAGCTGGAGGTCCGGTCCAAACCACACTCCAAGAATGCGGACAGGTCCATCCGTCCAACCGAAGCGGCCCGGAAGGGCGACCCCCTTCCAGGCACCTAACCGCAAGCCGGAAGACTTGTCGCGGTTTATCTTGGCCCCTGTCACCTTCTCGTACCGGTCAAGCGCCTTCTGTACCGCCTCGATATCGTCCCGGGACGACACGAAAGCAGATACGTCATCGGCGTACGCGGAAACCCTGGCTCGAGCCCCTCCAGGAACGGCGATTCCGCGTAGGGCCGGACTGCCGGTCTCGTCCTTCAGCCGGCGAAGGAGAGGCTCCAACGCCAAAGCATAAAGGAGAGGCGACAGCGGACAACCCTGACGAACCGACCTAGACAGCACGAACGCGTCCGACAACCTTCCGTTCACCTGTACCACAGCACTGGGGGAGCGATACAGGAGGCTAATCCAGCGGCAGAAGTTGGGTGCGAATCCAGCGGCCTGCAGGACAGTAGCAAGGTAGCGATGGTCGACCCTATCAAATGCCTTGGACTGATCCAAATTGATCAGCGCGGCTTGCTCGTCGTCTTTTACACCCTCTATGATCGTGCGGATCAGATGCAGGTTGCTCTGAATTGTTCGGCCCCTCACAGAACAAGTCTGCTCAGGTCCCAACAGAGACTCGGCAACTGACTGCAAACGCTCCTGCAGGATCTTGGCCATAATCTTTAACTCTGTGTTTAGCAGAGTTATGGGCCTGTAGTCATCTAGTTTCCCCCCACCACCTTTGCCCTTTTTCAACAGAGTGACCACGCCCCTGGTGATCCGATTGGGGATGGACCCCGACCGAAACCAGTTGTTGAACACTGCAGTCAAAATCGGAACAAAGATGTGCGACAGCCTCAAGTACAATTCATAGGGCAAACCATCCAGACCGGGCGACTTGCCTCTGCCGACCTTCTTCAAAACCGCGTAGACTTCGCCCTCCGTGATCTCTCCCTCGCAGCTAGCCGCTTCAGTCGGCAAAAGCCGAGGAAAGTCAGCCAAATAGCTACGAAACTCCTCCTCACGGAGACCAGGCTCCTTGGTAAACCGGCTCTCGAAATGGCGCCGAAACGCCTCGCACATGTCGTCAGTGGCCCGAAGAGTACGCCCCTCCGGGGATTCGACTTCACGAATGTAACGATCGCCACCTCGACGGACCTCTTCCCTGCGCAGATCTGCGCCCAAATTCACAGCTTCGGAAGACATCTTGCTTAACTTATGTCTAATTACCTGGCCCATGTACCGCTCGCTATTCGAACGATCCAGGGCCTCCTTAGCTAAGGCTATCTCTAGGGGATCCCCCCCAGCCACCGCCCGGGAATAACTAGACTTGAGTGTCTTCACCTTATCAGCTCTATCTAGAGCGAGCCGTTTGCTGAAATCAGTGGTGAAGGACCTAATCCTACACTTAAGGCGTTCCCACCACTTATTCCCGATAACCGCCCCCACTAGCTCCCGCTGCACTAGTCTAATTAGCTGTTCCCGAAAGTCCTCCCTGTCCAGTAAGGACAGATTGAACTTCCAGTAGCCAGCCATTCTAGGCCTATGGTCTAACGCCACCCGGGCACAAACGAGTTTGTGGTCCGTGTAGCCTACCCAGTGGAACGTAGGGCAATCTAATAGATCTATGTCGGCTCTTCTAACTAACATTCTGTCAAGGTAGCTAACTACCTTGTCAAAAGGCCAATTAAGAGCCCACGTCCACATTTTCCCCCCGGGATGATCGACCCGGTATCTATCGACGAGACCATAATCGTCGATCAGATCAACCAGGCTACGATCGCCCCTTCTCCCGCTAGCTCCCCGCCCCCTGTCTAACTTGGGGTCCAGGATGGCATTCCAGTCCCCCATTAAAACTAGGCGCGTTGAATCCACTAGGAACGGCCCCAACCGCCGAAAAAACGAGACCCGCTCCTCCCGGTCGTTGGGCGCATAAACCGCAACGACTCGGAACGAACCACTTTTCACGGCAATATCGGCCACGATCAACCGGCCCTCGGCATCGGTATGCACAAGGTCCACCTTCGCATCAAGAGTACGCCTGACAAGCAAAGAAACTCCTCTGGCAGAACGGTCCCCATATGCTGAATAGACGACAAAGTCATCGTCCAGCACACACGCATCGGAACTGCAAACAAAGTGGGTCTCCTCGATCGCGGCAACATCCACATCCAGGGACAGAAGGTCCCGGAGAAGGCGGGCAGCCTTACCCCGATCCCTTAAGCCCCTCACATTCAAAGTCGCTATCTTAATAGACATCTTCTAAGCCTGCAAAGAAAAAAGAAGTGCAATAAACCTATTCACATACAGGACGGAAATCTGCGGGTGAAAGGACCCCGACGGATTGTCCCAGGCTCCCCACTCCTAACTCCGACGTCATCCGTCCTTCTGTGACAATCCCGCCGACGTCCGTGGGGTAATTTAGTTTTAGGGCCCTATATAGTGATGGATGGAGACGTACGGGGGCCCTCCCTGCACAAAACATCTGCATTTTTTTCAAATCTTGTGCGCCCATCTCAATCATCCTTATCTCTGGGAAGGCCTCTCTGGCCTCAAAGAGATGGGCCCACACTTTCATATGTTTGCCTGTGTCCCGGATAAGTCCAACCACTCCCGGGGCACGAGGAAAATTTCTAGGATCCTCAACTGATTTGCCGTCAACGGATGACAGCTTGATTAGAGGACCCAACAGTGCTCTCTTGCGGGAGGAGAGATTCTTATCTATCTCCCCCTTATCCGCTCTGCAAATTTCCTCGACTTTGCCGAAGATTCTTTTTTTCTTTTTTCCCCTATCTGGGGGTGGTGGAGTGGGAGTGGATGAACGGGCTGGAGTAGGGAGGGATGGTTGGGGAGTTGGAGGGTCTGATGCAGTAGGAGTAGGTGTGTGCGGGGGTGTGGGGTTGCTAGCAGGGAGTGGAAATCGAGACAGGGAAGGAGGGAGACTCCTATCAGCTGGAGTGTTTTTTTCCTTTTTAGCTGGTGAAGAGGGGACGGATGTACATCTGTTTGTTTCCCTACCCCTCTCTTCACTAATCTGTCCAATTAGCCTATGAATCTGCTTCACTTGTTCCTCTTGTTCCTCCTCATCTTCCTCCCGGTTTCTTTTCAAGGAGGTGGCCCGTTTGGGAGGCACTTCCTCCACCTCCATGTCACTGTTTTGCTTTTCCGGACTTTTTTCCGGACTTTTTGGACTCTTCTGCTGTTTTTGTTTCTGTTGTTGTTGTTGCTGTTTTTGTTTCTCTTTTTCGTACACCTTTGAAGGCTGTACTTCTTTTTGCCTCTTTTCGGGCTGTTTCTTTTGGGGCGTCTCCTTCGGAGCTGGATCGCTCATATTTTTTCGCCCCCTATCCACCTCTTTCCAGGCTTCTACGGGAGGTTTTCCGGTTGTCTCTTTCGCAACCACTGCTGCTGTTGTTGCTGCTGGAGGGGGCATTGGTTTAACATTTTTGCCAGGGCATTCCTTGGACATGTGCCCTGACGCACCACACGCCCAGCAGCACGGCTTTCTTCCCTCGACAACAACCAGCATTCTTCTCTTTCGGCACACCAGGGTGTTTGGAATTTCCCGAAAGTTTTCCCTGTTGACAGTTATTTGGACTTCTATGTCCCCTGTTTGGATGCCGCTTTTACTGACAAGGGCCTTAACTTCGTTCACTTCACCATATTTAACGAAAAAGGCCCCCATCCTGTCCTCGCTGATATCTGCTGGGACACCGTGAATTGTTACCTTGGT
This sequence comes from Acanthosepion lycidas, assembly GCA_963932145.1. Taxonomy (NCBI): domain Eukaryota; kingdom Metazoa; phylum Mollusca; class Cephalopoda; order Sepiida; family Sepiidae; genus Acanthosepion; species Acanthosepion lycidas. The sequence continues at coordinate 44,094,535 of OZ010582.1, forward strand.
TCTGCGAGTTCCCATGTACTCTGTCTGCATGCGCAGGTTCTTAGTTGAGAGCAGACTTCCAGCCAGTGCCTTTGCCTGCTCCTCTGTAGCTAGGAGTATATCCCACAGAGCGTTTGTCCTTCGAGCCAGGAGTTTTGGGTAAATTTGTAGAGACTTCAAGGCCTCCTCCATCACTTCTCTGCCGACACCGATCAACTTCCGGGTCTTTACCTCCGAAGTTAGAAGAGAGATTGTCCTGGTGTCGACTGCATCCAAGGCTTCTTGAATAGTAATGAATTCATTCCCTTGGAATGAATCCTCAAACTTTTTCCTTTGCTCGCAGTAAAAGGCTGGATCTTTTTCTGGCGGCCTGTTTTTACCCCAGGCCGTTTTTGGGGGTGACACCGGTTGTGAAGGCGGTGTATTGTCTTTGTCAATATTGTTGTCGGCCATGATGGGATTTTTCGGCCCACCACGCCGAACAATTAAGCTTTTGTTGCTTTCTTTAACTTATATTGGTGTTTCACATACGTAAAAAATAATAATCAAAAGAAAAAACGTACAAACTCAAACGGTAATAAACAACTCAAACGGTAATAAACAACTCAAACGGTAATAAACAACTCAAACAAAAGAAGAAAGAATGGACTACGAAAACAAGGAAAATTTAAAAAAGAAAACAAAAACTGAAAGAAAAAGGCAAAATAATACAAAAAGCAAAAATAAAACGGAAAATAAAGAGAAAAAATTAAACAAATGCAAAAATAGAACGAGGAAAACTGAAAGTCAAAAAAGGTTGCAAAAATGTAAACTTAAAGCTTATCTTTTCGACGCAAAGGAAACAAGTCAGTAGCAAAAAACAACACACCAGGGGATGAACTTAATACAAACCCTGAGGATTTATTGCAACAAAGGTTACAATTGTGGCACAAGGCCAAAAAGGGGAGGGGGAAAAGGCTGGTCAACACTTACTATCTTATACCTAGCTAATCTGACTCACGACCCATTCATACATTACAATTTACTCATTCACCACAAGAACTCATCCATCACCGTTCAATCCTCCAACCACCATAATACCACATCCACTCCAAGGGAACCTACCAAAACGCGCCCCAATCCATAAAAATTTGATGATACATAAATGATATACATAAAATTCTAATAATGATAGAATGCAAGGGGAGGGAGGTGAACCCAATAATAAACAAAATAAACAAAAATACAAACTAAACATAACACATGTTAGTAGGGACCGTCCAACCCTCAAAAACAGAGAGGCCGCTGTATTCTGCCCAGGGGACAGAATCAAGAGACGCTCTCGCTAAGGGAGTGGGAAAGTGGAGAAAATATTATGCCGGAATGGGAAAATGTAAAGCTGACCTAGTCGAGATAAAAAGGGGGGGGGCCAAAACAAACTGGGGAGGTTGGGAATCTCGACTTGGACCATAACCAAAGAGCAGCCGGGATACAGGCCAGGAACAACATTTACTCACGTTAACTAGGTACACTGAAGCTTGTCTAACCTAACCAAGGGGAGGGTTCCACAGGAAGCCACCCCGATGTGCTATAGGTTGACCTAGAAAAGAAAATCAAGGCTAGCCCCGGTCACACGAACCAGGCTTGCTACTTTTACCCACCTTTCGCTGAAGACTGTCGAATGCAATCGTTTTCTATCAGATCTAATCTTCATCTTGAGCTGATGCTCAAAGAATTGGATTAGATGCTGATAAGAAAGACGGTTGTCCCGCAAGACTTCCTCCATTCGCGTCGTCCAAATCACCATTCGAGCCGTGGCCATCAGCATCAGAAACACCATTCGTTTCTCCCCGGAATACGGGGGCGACACATTGTCACACGCGTATGCGCGATCAATGGACACAAGCTGTTCGGGAGCGAGACGAGCCGTCAGCTCGCCGACATGGTCCCATAAGGGGCGGACCCGGGGGCAATGGTAGAAGGCGTGCGCAGCCGTTTCTTCTAAGCCAAGACCACACCGTTCACAGTCTGGCAAATCCGCCAAACCCCATATGAAAGCCTTGTCGTTGAGAGGCAGCCGATTCCGAGCCAATCGCCAGGTAAGCGAAAACTCAGGGTTACTGAGGTAATCCGCCGCTGGCGCCCAAGACCAGTAGGAGCGAAACTCCTCCTCCGACAAGCCGAGCGTATCACGTAGGGAATCCTTCGCGGGCCCCTCCACTAATCCACGATAGAAGACCTTCCTAGGCCGTGACAGGTCACTGGACCGGGGAATGGCCCTCAAGGCCGACCGACACTCGCGGATGAAATCCGACTCGTCCCGGGGTTTACGACGGCGCTCAACCCTCGAGATGGGGGGACTGATGGTAAGGCTAGGGAAGGCGTCCCTAACAATCCCCTCCAGAATCGGATCTCTCCCAGTCAATGCGCGGCGTAGGAAAGCCAACCTAGAGGCACGGACGTGACTCAAGAGGTGCGGCATTCCCAGCCCCCCATGACACGGACGTTTAGTGCAGACTCGTCTGTCGACCCTGTTCACGCGTCCCCTCCATAAAATGGAGGATAGCGATCGCTCGAGCGCCTTCCAATGGGTCCCACAGAGAGGAAGTACAGACAATCGATAAAGAATCAGGGGGAAAATGTATGTAACACACACCTCCGCCCTGCCCTTCACGGACAACCGCCGCCGATTCCAAGTCTTGCCGGCAGAACCGACCTTTGCAAGTACTTCAGACCAATTCTTCTCCAGCTGGAGGTCCGGTCCAAACCACACTCCAAGAATGCGGACAGGTCCATCCGTCCAACCGAAGCGGCCCGGAAGAGCGACCCCCTTCCAGGCACCTAACCGCAAGCCGGAAGACTTGTCGCGGTTTATCTTGGCCCCTGTCACCTTCTCGTACCGGTCAAGCGCCTTCTGTACCGCCTCGATATCGTCCCGGGACGACACGAAAGCAGATACGTCATCGGCGTACGCGGAAACCCTGGCTCGAGCCCCTCCAGGAACGGCGATTCCGCGTAGGGCCGGACTGCCGGTCTCGTCCTTCAGCCGGCGAAGGAGAGGCTCCAACGCCAAAGCATAAAGGAGAGGCGACAGCGGACAACCCTGACGAACCGACCTAGACAGCACGAACGCGTCCGACAACCTTCCGTTCACCTGTACCACAGCACTGGGGGAGCGATACAGGAGGCTAATCCAGCGGCAGAAGTTGGGTGCGAATCCAGCGGCCTGCAGGACAGTAGCAAGGTAGCGATGGTCGACCCTATCAAATGCCTTGGACTGATCCAAATTGATCAGCGCGGCTTGCTCGTCGTCTTTTACACCCTCTATGATCGTGCGGATCAGATGCAGGTTGCTCTGAATTGTTCGGCCCCTCACAGAACAAGTCTGCTCAGGTCCCAACAGAGACTCGGCAACTGACTGCAAACGCTCCTGCAGGATCTTGGCCATAATCTTTAACTCTGTGTTTAGCAGAGTTATGGGCCTGTAGTCATCTAGTTTCCCCCCACCACCTTTGCCCTTTTTCAACAGAGTGATCACGCCCCTGGTGATCCGGTTGGGGATGGACCCCGACCGAAACCAGTTGTTGAACACTGCAGTCAAAATCGGAACAAAGATGTGCGACAGCCTCAAGTACAATTCATAGGGCAAACCATCCAGACCGGGCGACTTGCCTCTGCCGACCTTCTTCAAAACCGCGTAGACTTCGCCCTCCGTGATCTCTCCCTCGCAGCTAGCCGCTTCAGTCGGCAAAAGCCGAGGAAAGTCAGCCAAATAGCTACGAAACTCCTCCTCACGGAGACCAGGCTCCTTGGTAAACCGGCTCTCGAAATGGCGCCGAAACGCCTCGCACATGTCGTCAGTGGCCCGAAGAGTACGCCCCTCCGGGGATTCGACTTCACGAATGTAACGATCGCCACCTCGACGGACCTCTTCCCTGCGCAGATCTGCGCCCAAATTCATAGCTTCGGAAGACATCTTGCTTAACTTATGTCTAATTACCTGGCCCATGTACCGCTCGCTATTCGAACGATCCAGGGCCTCCTTAGCTAAGGCTATCTCTAGGGGATCCCCCCCAGCCACCGCCCGGGTGTAACTAGTTTTAAGCGTCTTCACCTTGTCAGCTCTATCTAGAGCGAGCCGTTTGCTGAAATCAGTGGTGAAGGACCTAATCCTACACTTAAGGCGTTCCCACCACTTATTCCCGATAACCGCCCCCACTAGCTCCCGCTGCACTAGTCTAATTAGCTGTTCCCGAAAGTCCTCCCTGTCCAGTAAGGACAGATTGAACTTCCAGTACCCAGCCATTCTAGGCCTACAGTCTAACGCCACCCGGGCACAAACGAGTTTGTGGTCCGAATAGCCTACCCAGTGGAACGTAGGGCAATCTAGTAGATCTATGTCGGCTCTTCTAACTAACATTCTGTCAAGGTAGCTAACTACCTTGTCAAAAGGCCAATTAAGAGCCCACGTCCACATTTTCCCCCCGGGATGATCGACCCGGTATCTATCGACGAGACCATAATCGTCGATCAGATCAACCAGGCTACGATCGCCCCTTCTCCCGCTAGCTCCCCGCCCCCTGTCTAACTTGGGGTCCAGGATGGCATTCCAGTCCCCCATTAAAACTAGGCGCGTTGAATCCACTAGGAACGGCCCCAACCGCCGAAAAAACGAGACCCGCTCCTCCCGGTCGTTGGGCGCATAAACCGCAACGACTCGGAACGAACCACTTTTCACGGCAATATCGGCCACGATCAACCGGCCCTCGGCATCGGTATGCACAAGGTCCACCTTCGCATCAAGAGTCCGTCTGACAAGCAAAGAAACCCCTCTGGCAAACCGGTCCCCATATGCTGAATAGACGACAAAGTCGTTCTCCAGCACACACGCATCGGCACTGCAAACAAAGTGTGTCTCTTCGATCGCGGCAACATCCACATCCAGGGACAGAAGGTCCCGGAGCAGGCGGGCAGCCTTACCCCGATCCCTTAAGCCCTTCACATTTAACGTCGCTAACTTGGTTTCCATTTTCTAGGCCTGCAAAGAGAAAAAAAGAGTCAGAGCAAAAACCTACTCACATACGGGCCGGAAATCTGCGGGTGTAAGGACCCCGACGGATTGTCCCAGGCTCCCTGTACCCATCTCTGACGTCATCCGTCCATCCGAGACAATCCCGCCGACATCCATGGGGTACGTTAATTTTAAAACCCTGTAAAGAGAGGGGTGGAGACATACTGGGACCCTCCCTGCACAGTAGGTGAATAATTTTTTTAAGTTTGGTGTGCCTGTCTGCGCCATCCGGATCTCAGGGAAGGCATCCTTGGCCTCTTGCAAGTGGGCCCAAACCTTCAGGTGCTTCCCTGTATCTCGTATACATGTAATCACCCCTGGTGCTCGGGGAAAGTTTCTTGGATCTTCCGTAGACTTCCCGTCCACAGACGTAACTTTGAAGAGAGGCCCCAAGAGTGTCTTTCTCTGTGTCGAAAGATCCCTCTCCGCCTCCTTCCTGTCCACTCTACAAATGTCTTCCACCCTGTCAAAGTGTATTTTCACCTTCTTTTTCCTGGAAGGGTGTGGCGGGGTTGAAGTTGACGGTGGGGGAGTAGTAGAAGGTGGTTGGGTAGATGACTGAGTAGGAAGTTGGGTAGTGGGTTGGGTAGAGGGTTGGGGGGGCGTACACAGTGAGGGGGATTGTGACCTTGCTGGAGATGCCGATGCGCTTCTAGAGCGGGACTTCGTTACTTCCGCTTCTTCTGATGTAGTAGGACGAGATGGTGATCTTGATGCTGTTGTTTCTCTCTCTCTCCTGCTTCTCCCTGACACTTTCTCTTTTTTGGTCGGGATCTCCTCGTCCTCTTCATCTCTCCCTCTTTTTGACGAGGAAGAGCGTGGTGGGGGCATTTCCTCCACTTCCATCTCCCCCTCTCGATTTGCTTGTTTCGCTACTTTTGCCTGCTGTTCCATTTTTTGGGTTTGTTGTTGCTTTTCCGGCAGCTTCTTGGGGCTGCCCTTCTCTTGTTGTGGCTTCTTGGGGCTGCCCTTCTCTTGTTGTGGCTTCTTGTGGCTGCCCTTCTCTTGTTGTGGCTGCTGCTGTTTGGGCGGCTGCTCGTTCCGCTTCAGGGGAGAAGGTGCCGTCTTTTTCCCCTTTACCTTCACCCATTCCCCATCCGAGGCCTTTCCTGCTGATATTACTGTTTCTGATGCTGTTGCTACTGCAGTTGTTGGTTTTGAAGCTGGAGGGGGTGGAGGCTGTACCTTTTTACCTGGGCACACCTTGGCCATGTGTCCCAGAACACCGCATGACCAACAAAATGGCTTACGTCCCTCCACCACCACCAGCATCCTCTTTTCACGGCATATGAGAGTATTGGGAATGTCCCTAAAAGCCTCCCTGTCCAGAATGACTTGCAGGGCCATGTCACCCGTGGCTATGCCAGATTTGCTAGTCACAGGCGACACATCCTCTACCTGACCATACTTGGCAAAGAATCCTCCTATCCTATCTGCTCCAATGTCTATAGGCACCCCATGCACCGTGATCTTTGTTCGGCGGGTGCCCATATATTCTGTCTGCATACGAATTGAAGTTGTTTGCAGTATGCTTGCTGACAGTTGCTTGGCTTCCTGCTCTGTAGCTAGGAGGATGTCCCACATGGCATTTGATCTTCTGGCCAATAATTTGGGAGCAATTTTCAGGCTTCTGAGTGCCTCCTCCATACTTTCCCTACTGAAGCCAGCCAATTTCCGGCTCTTCACATCTGCTGTCAGAAGGGAGATGGTTTTTGTTTTTACTCCATCGAATGCTTCTTGGATCGTCAGGAATTCATTTCCTTTGACGAATTCACCATATTTCTCTCTTTGTTCCTGATAGTAAGCGACGTTCTTCCTTTTCGGACTGTCTCCCGTCCAGGCTGATGTTTTTGGTGGCGACGGTGTGTCAGTTTGCACCGTAGGAGACGGTGTAGCTTGAAGAATGTCCGCCATGGGGATTTCTCCCCACGGCAGTTGCACAAAAAAAAAAGGTTCGCCTTTACGTTCTTCTTTTTTTTTTTTTTTTTTTTTTTTTTTTTTTTTTTTTTTGTTAAGAGCAATAATTAACAGACAAACTAAAACCAAGTAAAACGGGGAGAAACGAAAATAAAATAAAATAGAAACTGTGTGTAAAAACAACACGTGAAAAAAAAAAAAAAATCAAATCAACAGTTCAAAACGAAAAATAATTTAAACGAAAACGAGGGGAGGGTCAAAAATAAAGAAATCAAAAAGCAATGCACAAACTCAAAAACGTACAACAAAAAGGTGTGAAAAATAAAAATTTTCAAACAAAAACAAAATCTAACCGTTCACTTTTTTTTTTTTTTTTTTTTTTTTTTTTTCCCAATCACGATGCACACGTCAATCGAAAATACAACAATAGGGGATGAACTTAATACAAAGCCTGCAAACTAACTGATGAATCAAGCTGGTATTTATATAGAAATACCTCCACTCAGGTACCAGCAGCCAATCACAGCCCAAGCAATGGACTATCCCACTTTAGCACAATGAGATGCTCCATTGCACCATAAATAGCTCTCTTCCTCAAGGTTGGATTACTTTTTACCTCAGCTTGCTCCACAACTGAGTGTTTATCTTGATCACGTGATTGTTCGACATGGCGCTGTGAACAGGATTATTGACACCCAAAAATTGGGAACTCTTCTTCATTGAAGCAGGCATATCCACTGACTCGGCCAAAACTCATGCAACAAGATTTGCGGATGAGAAGCTGACAATCGAGAGCCTTCAAATGCTGGATCGATCTATGCTTAAGGAGCTGGGAGTCACTTTAATTGGAGAAGCCCTGTGTATCATCAAGCAGGCTAAGGAATCCACCACCCAGACAACCCGTATTCAGGCACTAGCAGCCAAGCCTCCTCATCTCAATCTCGAGATGACACCACAGCAATTCAGGAAGTTCCGAATTGACTGGGATGTCTTTACCAAGATGACGAATATGCCAAGCTCCCAAGCTAATATTCACTTATACAATTGTGCTGATGAAGCTGTGCAAAATGCCATAATCAACACACACCCTGACTTCTTTACCACTGATCCAGATAAGCTACTTGACATGGTAGAAGCATTGGTCACCCAGAGGTCAAGTCCTATTGTCCATCGCCTTGCTTTTGCCTCCATGTTTCAGGATGCGGATGAGCCAATACAAAGTTACCTTGTCCGCCTCAGAGCCATAGCCATTGATTGTAACTTTACCTGCCCCTCGTGTGAGCATGACCTGTCTGATGTATACATCAAGGACCAGATCATCCGTGGAATAGCAAATGACACACTCCAGGCTGACCTACTGGCCAAAGCTGGGGCACTTAAATCCCTTGAGCAAAATATCCGTCATGCTGAGGCATTCGAATCAGCATTGCGAGACCAAACCTCAATGGCCGGCGCTTCAGATACAGCTGCTGCTCGGCTATCAACATACCGCAGACAGAAGGGTACACCACAAGCTAACGAGGGGATCCGTACCAGCACCTATGGCAACTGCAATGTTAAACCAAACCAGCAGGCTTGCTTAGGTTGTGGCAACCACCAGCATAGCACCTCAGGAACTGGATCCCGCCGGCTAAAATGCCCAGCATGGGGACAAACATGTAGTAACTGTGGGAAGATAAAGAGTCCCAGCCACTCACCACCTTCATTACAGAATGGGGAAGGTTCATGTACCTGAGGATGCCACAAGGTTACCTAGCATCTGGAGATGCCTACACCCGAAGGTATGATGAAGTAATAAAAGACATCCCCCGCAAAGTAAAAATCGTAGATGACACCCTACTCTATGACTCTGACATTGAAGGAGCCTTTTTTCACACCTTCGATTTCCTCCTTCATTGTGCAAAAAACGGCATCATACTAAATAGAGAAAAATTCCAATTTTGCCAAGACACAGTGCAGTTTGGTGGCCTCCAGATAACATCCTCTGGTGTAACCCCTTCTAAATCCATGCTGGAGGCAATATTAAGCTTCCCAATACCAAAAACGCTCACCGATGCCAGATCATGGTTTGGTCTGGTCAACCAAGTCGCTTGGGCATACTCACTGAGCCCAGTCATGCTTCCATTTCGTGATCTCGTAAAACGAGACTCTCACTTTACATGGAATAAAAGCCTCGAGGATGCATTTCAGCAGTCAAAGAAGGTAATAGTTGACTTAGTCCGAAAAGGCATCGCAACATTTCAAAAAGAACGAATAACCTGCCTTGCCCCGGATTGGAGCAAAGAAGGAATGGGCTTCCTACTTCTACAGAAGTATTGCTCATGCACCACTGACAAAGCTCCAGTTTGCTGCCCTGAAGGTTGGCGCCTGATATTTGCTGGTAGCAGATTCTGCATTGATGCTGAACGCAGATATGCACCTATTGAAGGCGAGGCAGCAGCAATTGCATGGGCATTGGAAAAGTGTCGCATTTTTGTAATGGGTTGCCCGAATCTCATAGTGGTTACAGATCATGAACCACTAAAAGGATTATTCGGAGATAGAGACCTTAGTAAAATCCAAAACCCCCGATTATTCAGGTTAAAGGAGAAAACACTCAGGTACAGATTCACCATTCAGTACTGCCCTGGGAAATGGCACAGAGCCTCTGATGCTGTCTCACGTAACCCAGCAGACATATCACAAGCACTCCTAAATGTATTCACTGCTGAACCCTCTCAATCAGACATCATAGAGTCTGACAACATGGATGACTGGGTCAAATCAACAACCCTATTAGCAACATTCGGTGCAAACGACAACCTGGAGCTCATCTCACCAGACGTTATCCGTGCGGCGGGACACAGCGACCCGCAGTACAAAAAATTAATTGAAGTAATACAAAATGGATTCCAAAGGACGCGCATCCTCACTGCACCTGAAATCCGTGAATACTGGGAAGTGAGGCACCGCCTAAGTGTTGACGACGGATTAGTGCTCTTAGATCAAAGAATTGTTATCCCCACCTCACAACGCGCAAAAGTATTACATAGCCTACATTCTGCACACCAAGGTGAAGTTGGCATGAAGGCACGTGCCAATGAATCTGTTTATTGGCCCGGGATGAATGCTTCAATTCGTAACATTAGAGCAGGTTGTACGTTTTGCTCAAAAAATGCCCCGAGTCAACCAAAAGAGCCAATCAATCTGACACCATCTCCTGATTGGCCATTTCAGCAAATCGTCATGGACATCTTCCATGTTGGGAACCATGGTTACTTAGCATCCGCTGACAGGTTAACAGGCTGGCTGAATCTATACCACTTGAGCCACGGAGAAGCAACTGCCTCAAGAATTATTTCGATTTGCCGGGACATATTTCAAACCTACGGCGCTCCTGAGGAACTCAGCAGTGATGGTGGGCCACCCTTCACATCTCTTCCATTCAAGCATTTTTTAAAAGACTGGGCTGTTAAACACAGGTTATCATCTGCTGGTTACCCACAATCCAATGGTCGTGCAGAGCTCGCTGTCAAAACGGCCAAGAGAATCGTAAATGGCAACACAGGAGCACAAGGATCATTGGACAATAACCGTGCAGCAAGAGCCATCCTCCAATACAGGAATACGCCCATTCAAAACATTGGGCTATCCCCTGCTCAACTACTACTCCACCGCCGACTACGTGACTACATACCATCCCACCCCACACTCTATAAGCCACACGCGAATTGGATAACCGCAGCCCAAAATCGCGAGTTAAGTCTGTCCCGGCGGAACGCTCGTCTCATAGAGCAATACAACAGAACAGCACACACCTTAAATCCCCTTCAAAAAGGACAAATAGTGGCACTACAACGACCAACAACCCGCCGATGGGACACAACAGGTCAGGTCATTGAAACCCTCCCCAACCACCAATACCGTATCAGAATTGACGGATCAGGTAGAATTACCTTACGAAATCGCCGATTTCTCAGGAAACTGGATACACCAACAATCCCAGTTCCAAGACCTAGTGCCTTACCCGATACCCCTACACCAGTGCCACAAACATTCGACACTGGAATAACATCAAACACTGCTCAGCCGTCTACAATAACACGGACAAAACCCCCTCGGGCATTGTCCAGACTACTTCCACACAACCAGCCAGGTTTAAAGGAACTCATCCCTCCCCAAAGGCCACTACCGACACGCGATGGGGGGGAAGGAGATGTAGAATAACAAGACAATAAACAGCACTTACCGGTGTAAGAGTCCCAGCTAGCGTCCAGCTGGCAGACAAAAATAAAGCAGGTTGTAACTTAATACAAACCCTGCAAACTAACTGATGAATCAAGCTGGTATTTATATAGAAATACCTCCACTCAGGTACCAGCAGCCAATCACAGCCCAAGCAATGGACTATCCCACTTTAGCACAATGAGATGCTCCATTGCACCATAAATAGCTCTCTTCCTCAAGGTTGGATTACTTTTTACCTCAGCTTGCTCCACAACTGAGTGTTTATCTTGATCACGTGATTGTTCGACACTACGCATGTTTGTATAAAAGTGAAAATTGAATTCAACACTCAGAGGCGACAGACTGTTTCATTCTAGACGCAATCGTCAGGCCGCCTTTTTAACACATATTTTACTGGACTTTATATAATGTTAAACCTATTTTCAAGTCACTTGTCTATACCATCATAAAATGAAGATTAATCCATTTTGTTCGTTGAAGTTCTAATTCCCGTAGAGAAACGGGTGTTAATCTGTAATTAATAAATCTATAAGCTGCATGTGGAAATAACTTACCAAGCCAACTTCATGGATGTTGGCAATATCGAGTTTGCAAAACAAATAAATAAAACATTGGTCACTTTCCTCCCAAATAAAATATGTATTCTTTTCCAATCATTTTCAACGTGTTAACTGATTCTTTTTTTTTTATACTTTTTCTCTATGTTCACATGTTTTTAAGCTTCATTTTCAAATATATTTTAGCTCATCAGTTTTAAAATTCTGAAGTTCATTAAAACGTTCCTTATTACAGAGCCCTAAATGTTTTTTATTGGATACTAGTCTGACAAGATATGCCTGTTCTACTGCAGTTACTGACAATAATATTAAGCATAAATCAGCCTAGCTTGTTGCCTATTCCTTCTCGAAGAGATGCCCAAGTGCTGATATTAATTAACAATTAAAATGCCAATGGGAAATGCATCATAGTCAAAGTCTTTGCTTTTTAATTAAATGGCCAGACTACATTTGTTGTCTACAAGAAATCTCGAGATTCTAATCAGTATTAGAACTAAGGACACAGTGTCTTAAGTAGCTATCAAATTACAAATCCAATCTAATATTGTTTTTAAGACAAAATGAGGAAAAGCTTCAAGAATCGATATTGATCGGATCAATCATAATTAACAAAGATCTGTCACTGACGCTCTCATTAATCTTTTTTTTAACTTTTTCGAGGGAAATGACAGAAGATGAATTTCTCTCTTCTTTCTATCGATCTCATATTGATTATTATCTTGTGATTTTACCAATTATTGACGTTGTCATTCGGAAGATGTAATTGCTATGATTTCTTGTCACTCATCTAACAAATATTGTTCAGTTATCCTGAATTCAGCGTACAAATATTGGAAGAAAAGTCTAAGCCAATTATATTAATGAAAGTCTTTAAAGACGTACATAAATCTACTTGAGAACCTCACCTTGATATTAGGTTGGTGCAAAAATAATGATGTAATAATGTCGTTTTTTGACCTTAAAAAATACGCCAAAAAACGACATTATTACGTCATTATTTTTGCACCAACCTAATAACACATCAACGCCTATAGAATGGTGACAAAGTACCCATTAATATAAAAACGCTCCCTATCTTTATATATCGCTCGTGAAAATTAATGTTAATTCTGATTTCCTGAGTAAATTCGATCCCCAAGCGCAAGCATAAGAATCACATCTGAGTATCTCGTCTAAAAGCTGATAGGAAAATATACAGTATTTGATAACCCTTTCATTATGGAAATATAAAGGTATATTTGACGACATTTTGAGGATATGATTTCAGTGTTTGTTAATGGCACAGAACAAAAGCGATACATCTTTGTCAGAAACGTCGTGTTAACTTTAAGAATAAATCAATTTCAGTAACATCTCCGAAGGAGTTATAATATTGTGGCGACAACGATTGTATTGTCTACAATGATAAAGATTTGATCTTCGTATGTTTACATATTTGTTGCAGAAGTTGAAAGAAAATCATACGAAAATTAAAACAAATGAAAATTTTAAAACATTTCTAATTTCTGCATAAACTTATAATCGCCTTGAAATTAATTATACATTTATTTGTATAAAAATATTTAGGACATTTTATATAGAAATAAAGTTGTTGAGATGTTGAGTGTTTCCGCGTGAGTGTATTGAAATAAGAACAAACACATACGTAGGGAAAAATACTGGTATATTCGAAGAGGTATTTACAACAGAGAGATTAGTAGTCAAACGAACGCAGGTTAGTCAGTAACAATCAGAAAGAGTATAAAGTCCAACAGTATCTTCCGGTAGAGAGACGGAAACGTGATGGTCACCTGAATCTCCAGAACTCTATAGAACCGTCCTATTAGTAGTAGAGAGATCAGTCCATTCTGATGAGAATGTGGGTGCGCCCCAACAAAAGTGTAACTTCTAATTAGAGTAATGCCCCATTATTTATTTGTAAAAAAGTCTAATAAATTTTTTTAATAATATTAAGTCATAAAGACATTGATTTTTATGCGAGTTCATTTGAAGCCGATTGATACATTTTTTTTTTAAATTCTTTTATAATCCATACCCTAATGGATTCTTTATGGTCGCCTCTACAAAGAAGATATCCTACAACTGATTTTCTGATAAACCCAATATTTTA